>OY804600.1:58831437-59193284 GCA_963680895.1 Fragum sueziense | reverse complement strand
CCGACAGTACGTCACTGTTTACTTGATAAACTTGATCGATATTTGCGGAGGTTTTTGTCATCGCACGATTAGTGGACATGATGTTCGTCCCCGATATATAAGGCGTCGGCCTGCTGATCGCCAAATTCAAGTTTGATCCTCTGTAACCGATGTTGGCCATTCCATTATCATTTCTAAAATATTTAGACTGCTCCAATTCGACAACTGCTGCAGACGACAAAGTGGATGTAATTAAAAGTGAAATTGGTATACATTATACTACAAAATTTAGCCTAGCAGAGGAAAATAACAGTATCTTCTTCTTCTTCTCATTCTACTTTTTCTGACTCTGTGACGGCAAATTTGGTTTTGTTTGGGACAGGGTTGAATACCCCGCCCATGATTCAGCGCGAATACTGGTACTGGTTCAAGGCACGGAAATGGAAGGAGAGGTGGAGGTAATAGATATGCAATAACTTATTTCGGTTAACCCTTTCCCCAAACAGCCAAAATCTGGTCAGTCCTTATTTGAGAGCAGCAGCAGATGGCAAAATAGATGTTGATATTACAGATCTTTGGGTACAAAATAGCGTAGAAAATATTGGGGTAAAAGGAGAAAATGCTGGTTATCAGCATTTTCTTCTTTTGCCTCAATGTTTTCCAAAGCCTTTTCAATCAGGGACGTTAAAACCAGGTCTTCTTTGGGAAAGGGTTATATCTTAAGAATATGTATATGTTCCCATCACGCTAAAAGGGGCCCTCTGGGAAGAATATAGAAGCAAATTTTGAGAAACGATTCAAAATAAGCTGACGTCAAATAGATGTCGTTTTTGGAAAATGAAGATATAAGGCCGGTGCGATTTGGCAGCTTCTTCTTCTGGAAGACCACGCCATAGAAGACGTTTGGTCACGTGATAGAAGACGCTTAGAAGTCGGTAGACTAAAAATAAATCGAACATGTCTTGAAAACGGAAGTGGCTTTTCTATCGAAAAGCTCTTCAAAAAGGAGGAAATTAGAATGGCCAGCTCCAATTCGGTAGACTGGGTACCCTTCCTGTTGTACTGATAAAGGCACTTCTTTTTCAAAAACACAAGATTTGTTCTCGTTTTGATCCCAAAATTAATACAAACTAGCTGTAAACAAGCTATTTTCAGTATTTGAGAAAATCTGTACTTTGTAACTAAAGACGCTCTCATGTTGCCGACCACGTGACCTCTTCCGTCTTTCGTCTTCTGCTCAAAAATAGAAGAGCTAGAAGAGCTTCCAGAAATAGAAGAGGACCGTTCGATTTAGTCGGAAGTGCTTGTCACGTGACTCTTCTGCTTTCAGAAGAGATAAAACGAACAGAATTTAAGGTCTTCTTCTTCCGGAAGACCATTTTTGGCCTAAATCGCACGCGGCTATAGTAAGATAGGTCAACCAATGCAGATCCAGATAATAACCCTAGTTGAAATGTTTCGATCCTAGTCAGTCTGTGTGAACTGCTCAGACTGACTAGGGTCGAAACTTTTCACGTGGGCAAAAGGGTCTGTTTCAGCACGACGGGTTAGATATGCAGCATAATGCTAACTCATCAATTTGTTAATTTCGTCTTGCATTGACATTCACTGAGAGAAAAGGGTTAATGGCAATACATATCGAGTTTTGTATATTGTATTGTAGGGGATTAAACAAAAGAAATCAAAGCCAATATTCTTAATTGTGTGTTTAGGGGCGACATATCTCATGCGTTGCTCTTCCGCGAAAAACATGTGCATGAACAAACGTGCAATTCCGCAAACCTTTCTTTAATAAGACCTGCTTTTGACATCCCTAATTGGTCGAGTGGGATTTAGCACCACTTTTGATCATATCGCGGTGAGTGGAGCACATAACCATGGATTCCTAGACTGGGTTCCAGACAGATCATTTTTCCCTCCTTTACTTTCTCCGGTCCAAAGATCCGTCTGGGGCCAAACGAATTTACTTCGCACTGCCATCTATGATTTTCGCCAATTTTTGGGGATGAAATCACGAACGATAACTCGTTCAGAAATTTATTTTGTGCTATATTTAGTAACAGAAATCCCCAAGGACTAGACTGGTCCCCGTATTTCTTCATGGAAATCAGGTACCCGTCTTTTTGAAGATAATTCTCATAAGGCTAACAAATATTGCACAATTCAACAATTATTGGATTTCATATCTTTTGGTAAAGTGTTATTGCTAAGGGTTAAACGGTTGGCCACAAATCCTATGGTGTCCGTCGCTTAACCCTTTTAAAAACGGCAAAAATTTTGACCGTTTTATTTTAAATACTGCTGACAGGAATGTTGAACAGAAAAGCATTTGTGAACCAAGCAGGTTAGAAAAAACTGAGGCAAAAGGAGAAAATGATGTTTATCAGCAATTTCTTCTTTCGCTTCAACGTTTCCACAAGCCCTTTCAATTAAACACGTTGAAACCAGGTCTTGTTTGAGAAAAGGTTTGCCCTTCCCCGAAAAAGACCGTAATTGGAAACGCTTGATCTAAAAGATGGAGAAAAAAGAAGAAAATTCTTATTACAATCAGTTTTCTCCTTTCGTCTCAATATTTTTTTACTGTGAACAAATGCCATCTTTATCAACAACAATTTTGTGGTTTACAGCGTTTTCAAATTTGATCAGTCGATCTTAAGCTTTGTTCCTGTTAGAAAGGGTTGACTAATAACCAGAAAATAAAATTTCAATCTTGTCTCAATTCAAAGATATCGCTGACGACAATTTCAAGTAAATGATATGTAACAATTTTTTTCTTTATGTAGAAAATATTGCGAGAAATGAAGAAACTATTTGCCACAAGCAATTTCTTCATTGTTCACAATGTTTTTAAAAAGCTTTATCATGTGGGGTGTCAAAAGCGTCAATGCATGTGTGGGAATGGGTTAATGTGTGACACACTTACAGTAGACAATAAAACATAACACCTCTTCTTATCAGTCTGTTCATCTTATACACCAATTAACCCTTTAACAAACGGCTGAAATTTAGACTTTCCCATTTTAGAAGATGCTTGCAGGCGACAAAATTTGAGATGATAAAGGTAGGATTTGTTTAAAATAATGCAAGAAAATACTCAGACAAAAGGAGAAAATGGTGAGTATCAAAATATCTTCATTTGTTTTCGAAAGTAAGAAATAGAACATAGCATTATTAACAACATTAATTTCTCCTTCAGTCGTAAATATGAAGGAATTTGATAGTTAAACGAACTAGTGTTCGAACTAAAAACTGTTTTGTAATTGTTACAGAATAAATATATGCAGTTTGGGAATGGCTAATCTATCAGCATTGGATTTGCCATGGCTCACATAAAGACCACTGTCTGCACGTTTTGAACATTTTAATTAAACATTTTTTCAACATTTTCCCCAGAATGCATTATCAAAAATCTATTCATCCGTGCAAAACCAAATTTAACCTGACACTGAATATGTGATTTTTACAAGCAAAACGAAAGAAGCACCTTAGAAAAATTATGGGAAAATAATGAGAAAATGCTAGAATTTGCAGAAATTTAATTATCTATCAACATTTCAAATATAATTCAATCCATTATAGCAGATGTTGCCTCTATCCCGTTAACGAGCCTCGTTTTAAAACGATAGGCTTTACATAGATTATACGGCTAAAAATAGATCATTCGGTTTATCGGCTTATCATTGGAAAATACCATGCTTGTTCCCAGGCGTCAATATCAACACGATCAAAAACGGATGCCGCAATATGTAACGGGTATTGATTTTTTATGCGCTATCTTACAGACCAAATTGTATATTGACGACTGGACCCAGGCTATGGATTCCTGGCATTTTCCACCCAGTACTACCACAACATCCATTTCGAGCATCCAGCCCATGATTAATTAAAAATTTCACCCAGTGGTGAGAGATGAATTTAAGCGTTTTTTGGTTTTTTTTTTTAAATGTCAGAAATGATATAGACAGAGTCGAAGATTGAACCAACAACCCCTGGATTGATCGACTCCGATGTCACAGATTAGATTATCCAGACTCGTCCCCTGTAATAGAAGCTTTAGAAAACATTGAGGCAAAAGAAGAAAATGCTGATAACCAGCATTTTCTCCATTTTCCTCAACCCTTTCTTTACATTATTGTATTCAAATCCGAGCTGTATCAACTACAACAACCATTTTGTTGTCTGCAGCATCTTTCAAATTGGACCAGTATTATCCTTTCCCAAACAGAATCTGGATTTGATGACTCAGCAGAAAATTCATTCGAAACAACGAACAGGAAAATGTCGACATTCCATGATTCACTGTTTTTTTTCCAAATTATGTTCCGTCATTGAATTTTTCTAATATTTTTTTGTATAGTCGTCTGCAAACGCTTTCACTTCAGCATATCTACCAGTCTAGAGTTATGTTGTCTCCGACACAGCTTACCCTTTCCCAAATGACAAAAGTTGAGACTATTCCAATTTGAAAGATCATACAGACAAAATGGCTATTGATAATGATAGCATTTGTATACCATTTACCTCAGAAAATATTGAGACAAAAGAAAAAAATGCTTATCAGCATTTTCTTCTTTAGTCTCAATGTTTTCCCTAGCCTTTAGAAATAGGTTTGAGTTTATTGGGGTTTTACGCCGTTTTCAACTGCCAGGGTCATATCGCGGCGGCTGGAGCACCTACCTATGGATTCCTGTTGTTTCTTAAACCAGTACTACAACACCCTTACCGAGCCTCCAGCTGCTCGCCCACATAGATTAACGATTTCAAACCCATTGGTGGGTGACAACTTTGTCAGAAAGGGTATTTGCCGCGGCCGGGTATCGAACCCGGGACCTCTTGAATGAGAGGCAGATGCGCTACCAACTGCGCTAAGGCCGCGACCTTTTAGAAATAGGGACGTCAAATCAGGTCTTGTTTAGGAAATGGCTAAACCCCTTCAACAAAAAGACCCGAGTCTGACTTGTATAAGAGAATAGGCTTGGAAACATATTGAACCAAATGAAAATACTGATAAGCATTATATTCTCCTTTTGCCTCACATTTCCAATTTTCCATGCATTATCATGCACACAAATCTTTATTCATAAACACAAATAATGTAGCCTGCAGCAGCTTTTAATTCAAATTTTGCTGTTTGAGAAAGGGTTATGGATTTCAGGAGAAGGCAAAGATATAAAATCAAAGCCTGAATTATCATTTTAATATGTAATGAAGACCCCTCATAAATTAAAGATAATGCTTAACATAGATATGAAAATATTTGTGTATTTAAAACATTAATAAATATTTAAACTTATAACTCTTATAGATCTACAAACAAGGACTGGTGCTGACAACTGCAAGAAGTATTGACATTTTTTCTCTCTCCTTTTTCCAACATGATATCTTTGCTATGAAACCTGCTTTTCAATGATTTATTTCATTTAAAATATTCATGTATGTATCTGCCAACACCATTGACTTCAAACAGATATGAAATTTTGTTAACTGGGAAAGTTTTTACCCTTTAACCCCAAACCCTGAGAATGGTTAAAATAGAACATCTCTAAGGCAAAAGAAGAAAATGCTGATAACCAGCGTTTTCTCCTTTTGCCTAAATATTTTCTTTGCTGTATTGTACACAAATCCTCTCTCTATTAAAATTTACACATTTGTTGTCTGCAGCAACTTTTGAAATGAATCACCCCCAACACATTTAGATCTAGTCCTGTTTTTTCTCCTTTCCCCCTAAAACATCAGCCGCCATCTCAGCCAGTGCACTCTCAACATCTAAATCTTCAGCCATTTGTTCTGTTACAGCCTCCTGGTTCTGTTTATCTATATCATCAGAAATGTTGGCTTTATCCAGGTCTATTTCTTCTTCATTGTCACTCAAACTGAACTTTACCTTCTCACCTAAACTTTCTCCTCCAATCACAGATTCTTCTGCCAAAGATGGCTTTGCAATGTTTGTAACATTTTCAGAATTATCGGTTTTTGAATCTCCATCTTTTCCCAACAAATCCTGTGATTGGTCAGTATTGTTTGGAGTTGTTTGTAATGGTTGATCTAATTGGATGACTGGTGTGATCACTGGTTCCTGGCTCACATCTGGAACTGGCGCTTCCTCCACTATCGGAACAAGATGTTTGATGTTTTCTAGAGTCTTTTCCTTGTCAATTTGACCCAGATTATCCTGGAAAACATTAATGATAATGATGATAATCCATCCTCAGCATATCTATTACTTCTGTGGTAGTCCCTATAGTCAACAGTGGGGATCCAGAGGCTATTTATTGTAGATAATTATATAAAGATAAAAGAGTGTTGCAGATTACTATTTCGAGAGATTGAAATTTTTCATTGTTGGTATGTCTGGGTAGAACAAGTTTGAGTTTATTGGGGTTTTACGCCGTTTCAACTACCAGGGTCATATCGCGGCAGCTGGAGCACCTAATCATGGATTCCTGTTGTTTCTCAAACCAGTACTACCACAACACCCTTACCGAGCCTCCAGCTGCTCACCAACTTAGGTTAACGATTTCAAACCCATTGGTGGATGACAATTTTGTCAGAAAGGGTATTTGCCTTGGGACCTCTCGAATGAGAGGCAGATGTGCTACCAACTGCGCTAAGGCAGCGGCCTTCTGGGTAGAACAAAATATATCCATGATATTGTAGAGCCTGATAGGGCATAATCAGGTGGGAAAGGGTTAAGATAAATGAACACTTACCATTTTTAAAACCTCTGATATAGAAACACCAAGAACCTGGGCTAGTTGTGCAGGGGGAAACAGCATCTGTAGACATTTATTTAAGTAGGGAACCAAACTTTGGGCATAGGAACTCATAAATTGGTCAAACTTTTCTTTCTCCTTTTTGTCAAATGTAGTCTCTTCAGCTCTAAAAAGAAATAATTTTACCTTCAAGATAAAACAACTAACAACTATACATATTACCCCAACAGCTTGCATGTTAAAAGAGGCTCTTTGGAAAAGGTAAGAAACATACTTTTAACATAAAAGTATAACTCATATACCAATTTTCCTATTTTTGGCAGGAAAATTCCACCTTTAAACTCGTTTCATTGATGTACACGCTCATGAGAGACAAAACCAAAACCGATATATGATTTCAAACACCAATTGTTCTTTTCATTTACAGAAAAGCTTGCTAAACCCACAACACACCAGGGGGTTGATAAACAATAAAAGAATTATTGCATTTTGAAAAGCCATCACCCTTTCATATCCTACCTGTGAAAAGCCAGTATAATTTTGTTATTGAAGATGAGAGAATTCTGCAACGCTAAAGCTACATCTGTAACCAGGGCAATCGGAGCACACAGTCTTAGTTCATTGAGCGCCGTCAGGACATCGTTACAATACGCGGCCAGCGGGTGAAAATCTAGCAGTATTGTGGGAGGGTACATCGCTCCTGTCTGGATAAATAGACAATAGTTTTAACTCATTCCTAGACAGCAAAATTTAGAGCTGTCCAAATTCAAAGATGATGCAGACCATAATTTAACCCATTCCCAAACAGCAAAATTTTCGACTTGTCCACATTCAAAGATGCTGCAGACGACAATTAAAGTGAATGAATATTTTCATTTTTTTGTATTTTTGTTAGGAAAATATTGTGGGAAATGAAGAAATTGCTTGTCGCAAGCAATTTCTTCATTTTCCGCAATATTTTCCAAAGCCATATATCTTTTAGGCAGTCAAAAAGAGTCACTGAGTGGTAATGGGTTCAAGCAAAATGGAATTTTACATTTCTTTGTTTTTTATTGTCACAAGCAATTTCTTCATTTTCCACAATATTTTCCAAAGCCTTTATAATGTGAGGCGTCAATAGGTGTCATTGTATGGGTAATGGATAAACACTTTCCCAGAAAACCGGAACATCAGGAGTAAGTCGCCATGAATAAGAGAGTGTGCATATAAGACCCTGGTCCGTCCCCAGCTTGAGTATGCAGGTAGTGTCTGGGATCCTCACACAAGGTCCAATATCGACAAAGTCGAGATGGTGTAACGCCGTGCGGCACGTTGGACCTTGTGTGATTACTCCAGACAATCAAGCGTCACAACAATGTTGCACAAGCTAGGCTGAGAACATTAGAACAGAGGAGAGCAGATGCCCGCCTGTGCATGTTTTATCGCATTGTGCATGGGCTGGTAGCTGTTCCTATGCCAGTGTACATACATGGTAAGTTGGTAACCCTCGCATATCTAGACATGGAAACCCAGCCAGCTATAGACAGATACACACTGGAGTCGACCTTTACAAGTACTCGTTCTTCCCTATCACAATTGTACAGTGGAATGCACTGTCACCGGATGTTGTGCTGGCAGGGGACCTGAACCAGTTCAGATCCCTTGTCAGCACCGTCTCTCATGAAAGGCCTTAAGCACTGCGCCTGTGTTTTTATCATTTTATCTTTTCACTATTCTTTTAACCAATTCATCCATCATCATCATCATTGTCTTTTATTTTCTTAACTTTCTTACTCTTTTAACTTGGCACAGACGCGCAGCTGCTCAAAGTTACCCGTGAGGGTGTGAAGCAGTATAAGAAGATAGATAGGAACCAAATATTACGGTGTCATCACTCCTGTCTGTTAAAGCATGACAGAAGACATCAGAGTACAGACTGTGCAATTATCAAATACTTATTTTGATAAGTCAAGATTTATTTTTCTAGCCATCTATCATGATGAATGTAATGTTTTTGACACAAGGACAGATGGTCCATGTTTATATACCCTAGAACAAACAATGACTAATGTTAAGATATCCATACCTGATTACTTGTACTAAATGAGTGTGTTCCACCAGTTGATGGGGCAGACAATAAACTGTAGGATCTCATCCCTTCTTCAAACCTGAAAAAAACAATAAACATATCGTGGATACTTTCATCAGCTCTTATACACCTATTAGTAATAGGATTTACAGTGCAATATTCAACAAGATCTGTACAAGGGCAGAGTGTTCGACATGACATTGAAAAGGGTCAAATATGTGTAAAACAAGATGTGTTTGTGAAACACCAATGCCCCCAAAATGGCCATTCTTCTAATATGTTAATTTTCGTGTAAAGGTTTGATAAGGGTTGATAAGGGTTAACAGATGACCTTGAGGAAGGTCAAATTGCATGTTGCCAGCAAATTCAAAGTCGTATTATCTCCCTTTGACCTCAGACAGCAAAAAAATGCTTCCTGTAAATCATGTCAATGTCATGTTGATCTTTCATGTGAATTATCATCAAACTTCGCCCAGCCATTTGGGAGGAGTTGTGCTGACAAGAAATGTGGACAGACAGGGTGATCACTATATATCCCCAACTTTGTTGGGGTGAGGGGGGTATGTAAAGGGTGAATTTTCTACTAAAATAAATGTCATAGTAATATTTTTTTGCCGAAGGAGTATTATTATGATCACAAATTAGATCTATATTTTGTCATAATCAACTACAGTCGGCACTCGTTGTGTCGAAGTCGGAGGGACCGTCAAGATACCACGACATATCCGGAGTTCGACTCATCCGATTTAGTTTGGCTTCAATAAAGTTGATATTTGACCGTTTTTTAAACTAATCAAGTACGATTATTATTGAAATATAGTAGAAAAAGGAAAGAAATTGCTCGTTTTGAGCAATTTCTATCCTTTTCCTACTATATTTCAATAGCTATATTCAGTTGGAAATTATCTTGTTTGAAAAAGTTATGCCCATTGATGAGGACGGAACCAGATTTTAACTTCAACTTAAGCAAAAATTCGACTTATCCGATGTTGAAATAAGGAGTGTCGACTGTACTAATATATTGAAACATCATATCATTCATTTCATTCCTATAGAAAACAGTTTTGAAATACTAAGACACAGCATCATGAAATCCCTCACCTTTTGTTGGCCTCTCTGAGTGCATGTAGCAGGTTGTTGAGTGCTGCCCTCTGGAATATGGGGTTCAGGAGGCCCCTAAAGTCTGCACCAACTCGACTAAATGACAGACCAAAGTACATACACTGTCCCAGGATAGAGTCTAGTCTACCGCCCACACCACGACCCAGATCTGCCTCCAGGATGTTCAGAAACTGTGACACCTACAAGATAAACATAGAAAGCTTGTGGTTCTCCTGTAACATTTTGTTCTTATATTATTGCTTAATTAACTTGGTCTAGGGTCTAGACAACCTGTCTAGTATCGGTTTGATTGAAACTAG
The DNA here is from genome assembly GCA_963680895.1 of Fragum sueziense. Lineage (NCBI taxonomy): Eukaryota > Metazoa > Mollusca > Bivalvia > Cardiida > Cardiidae > Fragum > Fragum sueziense. The sequence continues at coordinate 59,183,103 of OY804600.1, read as the reverse complement.
ATTTCAAATATAGCCATATGTGTTACATATGAGGGTATATCATTTAGGTTGTCAACCCGTATTGAAATTCATGCAATGTCGGAATTATTCTGGCCACGAAAACATTCAGCAGTGGAATCTTTCACTGCTGAATGTTTATGACGGCACCCAAAAAGGTTTGGATATGTAATGAGTGTTAACAATGTACCATGAAAAGTTCAGACATCACATGAATCTTATAAGGGGTGGTCTACCTTAAACTGTCATTCAAATTCAAATTTAATTAGGAAAAAGGAAACTTTGAATGGCTTGTATAAAGACTATAAAGAGAGATCTACAACAAACTCAGAGCTGAATCTAGGTTTTCACAAAAGTGGGCCAACTCCCCCACCATACTTCAAAATGTGGGCCAACAGGATTCAGCCTTGAGCCACAGTGAATTCAACTTTTTATCGCAACAAATTAAAGTAAGAATTTACCTGTAACAAAATCTATTACATGAAGTTGAAATACCATAATCTTTACTATTTGTAAGTATTAGCTATTGTCTAAGCAGTCTTTTTTTAATAACTTTTGTCCAAATAACAAACTTTATATGTTCATGTTCTTTAATTTATCGGTTGTTTAAAATATAGATTATATTATTCATAGAAAATGATTACACCAGACTGGTTGAAGCAAATTATTTACACCACAAAAACATTTTTTCCCATTTGACCATGACCTTGGCCATTTCAATAGTCTCAGGGCTGAAGAAAAAAGGCTCCTTCAAAGGGAGGACCATCAACTTTGATACATATTCAAGAAAGCTCCAATTTAAAAACTTACTTCAACTTCCATCGTAATCATTGGCATAATCCACTATGTACATAATGTGGCTACTACCTTAGTCTTAGACATCTACGCCGAGGAGGATCACTTGGTATGGGACCGCTTGGTATCATTAAATTCAACCCATTTATGTGATAAAAACTAATTTCAGGCAGAGATTCTTTGTTTCGTCGGCCATCTTGATTATGTGCCGCAATAATAACATATTATTCAGCCCATTTATGTGATTAAAAACTATTTTAACACAGCGTTTCTTCATTTTGTTTGTCAATCTCCGAGCAGAGTTGTCGTTCGTTACTCTCGCATACATCTCTGCAACGGCCTGGGCGTATGAATGACAAGAATCTTGTCAAACCGAGGAAAACGTGTATTATTGCTGTTTAACTGTTTCATGTGTAACATGATAAAGTAGACAAAGAAATGATGATTCTGGTTACATTTGAAAGGCACTATAACTGATGAAATAACCCATATACAATGGAACTATTTTCTCAAGCCTCCTTACCAATGGCAGGAATTTTGTGCTAAAAATAGACTAGGTTTACGTTTTGTTTTGATAGATCGTCGGTGTTGTTATATGATATCGTATCTACGGCTTGAATCAAGTCGTAGTTGTGAGATTTTATAACAACACTTACGAAATACTATTGTTTGTCCGAAATATGTCACGGTTAGCTGGATAAAATCGTTCCCTATCAGAATGGAACGTACAGAAAAATTGAATGAATGACATCAATCTAAAAAAATTAAATTATTTTCGTTGGAAAATGATATTAAATTTTAAGCAACGTGAAGTATGACATATTTTGGACTTTGGAAAAGAAAAATTATTTGTTATTGCCGTTTTGATGTGATAGAAAGTGACGTAATCTAGCAGATGATGACGCAATACTCTCTGAGGCAACTACAGAGGTGAATGTAATGAATGAACCGTGTGCAAGAGAGTGTTTGTTTGTTTTGACCGCCATTTTGGTTATGCACCGTAATAATTACTAATCATGAATTTCACCGCTGTTTCCCCCTTCATTCAACTTGTTTGTTTTTTTCCGTTTTCGGAGTAAATCTCGAACATAGATTTATTTCATTTGTAAGGCAAAAATCGATATTTTGAGGGGAGATACAAAATACTGTATAAATATAGAATTACGGGGGTTTGTCTGTGATCTGTTTTAGCAACTTTTCAATGATTATGAACTTACGTTATTACGCAATGCTTATTGAAAAATGCGCCAACCTGAAAAAAAGTGCGTGACTTGTCCCGCATGGCCTATCATTTTTTGCGCCATGCAATAAATTACTGCGGGAATCCCGCAATCCCGCACCCTAGATTCAGCTCTGAAACTTATTAAGGTGGACATATAAACAGTTGAATCAAACAAACCTTCAAAACAATCCATCCATGGAACAGTGCCCCTTCATTCAGCCCCTCATCTTTAGATGTGTGTAATAATGGGTCTTCATCAGAGAATATGGCACGATACTGGGTTATAATGTCAAACAGATTCACTCTGCTTGCCTCAATAGTCTTAGTAATGTGTGTGTAGGCTGAAAACATAAATTTCTTCAAGTATACACACACACTTCAAGTTCATAGAGTGCCTCATTTGAGAAAACAAGGGTGCCAGTAACAATAAGGAAAGTGGGGGAATGTCAAAGAGCGGCATTATCTTTGAACTGAAAGTTGCTAGAACAGAAGATGTCATGTCAAATGTGTGCCTACTTACTCTCTTGATTTCTGTAAAAGGAACTGAGTGAATAAAGTGTATTGTATTGTATTGTATTGTACTGCCTTGTAAGAATTATACTATGATTTCAAGTCACCTCTGATCTTTTTTTATGTAGACAGAAATTCTTAACAATTTTGTTAATAAAGAGTCTATTAAAGTCATCACCATCTTCCTTTGGTATTCCATCTAATATCCCCTGAAACCAGGTGTCCCTTGCCTGCAAAATAAAAGTGAAAGATAATTTACCGTCTTCCATTTATATTGCTAACTCATCTAAAGGAGAAAATGTTTGGGAAACATTGAGGAAAAAGAAGAAAATGCTCATAACCAGCATTTTCTCCTTTTGCCTCAATATTTTCTGTGTACTGTAAATACCAACTTTATCAAAATCAATTTTGTCATCTGAAGCAGATTTCAAATTGGAGAGGTGTTTTATTGTTGTTAGGAAAGGGTAGCTCTCAGGCAACTGGATGTTTGTACAAAATTGCTTTATAAGCTGATTCAAAATGAGCCAAGAGAACAAAATTTAATAAGAGAGTGTTGCAGATAATGAATTTAATGTAAATGAAGGCATAAAATTTTGATACAAAATTGTAAAAAGCATTGAGAGAAAAGGAATAACATTGGACTTATTTTTTTTTCTTGTTTCTCAGTACAATTTTTTTCTAAGAGGGTATTCATAACACAAAACTTCTTTGGACACATGTTAACATCATAACACAAACTAGGTGTACACAAATCAACTGACCTGTAGAAATTTTATCCTGAGCTCAGCCTCAGTAAACACATCCATACGTCGTAGGTACCCAATCACTCTCAAACACGCTGGCAGCTGAATGTTTGTGCGTAGTTGATGTATTAGCTGGTTCAACATGAGCTGGGTTGATAGTTTAACTTCATTTACTATACTCTGAAACACCATTCAATCTTTTAACCCATCACTGCACAGTGACGCCTTGTGACTCCCTCACAAGAAAGGACTTGGGTCCCAGGGAAATCATTGTGGAAAATGAAGAAATTGCTTGTGACAAGCAATTTCTTCATTTTCCACAATGATTTCTAACCCAAAATGGAAAGATTTCTAAATTTTGGTCAACTTGAAATTGTCATCTGCAACACTTTTGAAATTGGAACAGTCCAAAATTATCCCGTCTGGTAAAGGGTCAATTCTTTCCCAAATGATAATTTTTTAAGGTGACCAAATTTGAATGGAGCTGCAGATGAAAAAACTAGTGTAACTTTGTGAATGGCATTTGTAAATTAAAAGCATGGAAAATATTGAGGCAAAAAAAAAAACCGCTAATTATCAGCATTTTCTTCTTTTACCTCAATATTTTCCCAAGCCATTTCAAATAGGGACCAGACCAGATCTTGTTTGGGAAAGGGTTAATCCAAAACTATATATTTCACGTCAATGAGAAAAGAAGTTGATATCTCATATGTGAAGCAGTCCATTCAGATTCAACAGTTTTCTTGTCTGAACAAAATTTAAGTTTGCCTGCAGGACTCCAATGGGACTAAAAAAGTTGAATCTCCCTGATATTGGCACAGTCCCATTTTGATTAGGCAATGCGACAAAGTTTGAGAAATAATGTCATTTGAACTTAAATGAATATTTAGCCATTTGAGAAAGGTTTAAGAACACTTACAGCAATCACGGGTATGGTAGAATGTTTCTTCTCCAATCTTTTGACATGAGCAGCGAGTTCAAGGGCTTCATCATAGTACGAGTTTCTGACACATGTGTCCATGAGCTGGGGTAATTCTAGTATCTCTAATAGTTGTGTGTGTCTCTGTAGTGTGAGGGTGTTCATACGGCGACTGTAAGAGTTAATGATATAACATGTAGATACAATAATGTTCTGACACACATGTCCATCAACTGGGGTAATTCTAGTATCTCTAATAGCTGTGTGTGTCTCTGTAGTGTGAGGGTGTTCATACGACAACTGAAGCAAGGTTAATTAATAAGAAATTTATGATAATTCAGGGTTCTCCCCAGAATAATTTGAAGCCGTAGGGTAAATTAACATTGTGTCCATGCAAATAATTGTGAATAACTAGAAAGACCTGAAGGTCTTGATTCGCTCCACAGGCCTGAGCTTCATTTAATATTTAATCCAAATCTTGATTAAAATGTTCAATACCTGTGGTTCTTAGAGCAAGAAGAATGTAAAACTAAATGTTTGCTACTTGGGAAAGGGTTGAAGGAAATTCCAGCTTAGGTCCATATTAGCAATGAATATTTTCCTTCTTCCAAACAGATCTAAATCTATTTATCAATTACTCCTTAATATCCTATGTTTCTAACCAGAAAATTGCCATTTTGGAAAGGGTTAAATGAAATGGGAGATAATTCCAGTTTTGGATGATACTAGTAATGAAAATCTTCCTTGTGTAAAATAGATCTAAATTTACCTATGAGTTGTAGATCTTCCTAAATATACCATATTTCTAATAAATGTTTTGCCATTTGGGAAAGGGTGAAATTCCATTCACTGTTACCCAGCCTAAAAATTTGCCATCTGCTAATGGGTTAACACTTCACTATGACCCACTCTTTTATTTACAGTTGTCGCCACATCGTATGGCACAATGTTTATGTTTTGTTCGAATGTAATTGAACGTTAAAGAAAACATAAACACGTGCCATACGATGTGGCGACAACTGTAGTTAACACATTTGGGGATACACTGTGCCTTCTAAGTACACCCTTAACTCATTACCACACAGTGACTAAAACAAGAAGAAAGTAAAGGAAAGAGTGGACATCCAGCTTAGGATGATACTGGCAATGTAAACAGATACATAGTCCATAAAATTGCTCAATAAACAATTGAAACTATCTATAGCTAGTTTAACCCATTTCCACACAAAGACACTTTTTGTCGCCCCTCAACATAACAGATTTGAAAACAATGTGGTAAATGAAGAAATTGCATGTGACTATCACTTTCTTCATTTTCCAATGTTAACTTCCCCACAAGACCAACAATTAAACTAAAATTGTTGTCTGCAAGGTCTTAGAATTTAAACTAGCCTAAAATTTTGCCCTCTGGTAATGGGTTAACTTGTATCACATTTTCATGATAGTCACAAACAAAGCTTCAAACAACACAACAAGTACAAAATTGCTGCAGGAGGCAGCATCAGATGAAGCACGGCCTAAATGAACTCTTAACAATGACTTTTCGCATATGTATCTATCTATCTGCATCTACAACAACTCTTGTGATAGGCAAAGAGAAAACTCGAAATTACCTCATTGCCACTCATTTAACCACCTACGAGAAGAGAGGCAGTAAGAAACTAGAAATTAACTCGCTGCTACCCTTTCAGACAGCTGGGTAGACTGTGGCGGTGATTAGTAAGTGTCTTTCCCGAAGACACACCTCTCCTGATTTCAAGTTGAATGAGCTATCCACTGCGCCATCAAAGGTGTCAAACATGTAGTTTTAAGAATAACAGTCTAAGAAAACTAACCAATCGAGAATGCAGAAACAATATACCACTTCTTCTTTGAAGAGTGGTATACATGAAATTGAAAGAAACATAACAGAGATATTGGATTTTACTTTGCTGAAATAGCCCTACCTGGTCGGAAAATAGTGTTGAAATAATACGAAACAGCAAGAAAACAACATTATGTAATGGAATTTGTATGCTAATAATATCTAACAACAAGAGAACCATAAAGGTCCTTGATCGCTAGCCTTAACCTAAATAGCATGAAAATCACAATGTTGTCAAGTTCAAGGTCACATAATATAAGATACGAGATTTTGATCCAACTGAAAACTGCATTCATGATCTTTCAGGTTTTGAATGATAAATATTTATGACTGTTAGAGTGAAAACAAAGTCGAAAATGACAATTTTGTCAATGTCTATGGCATATAACCCAAGTTTTACAAGCCCCATTTACCTGGAAAATGGAATCATCCAAGATCTTATGGTCCTATACATTGTGACCAAGTCTTGTCTTAATTGGTCAGCATTTTTGGTTGTTTGTATAGAAATAAAGTTGGAAACATCGATTCTGTCAAATTCAAGGGCACATAACTGTAATGTTTATCCAAACATGCTGGAAATTGATTTATGGTCACCAACCTCGTGACCAAGTTTTTTCTTGATTGTTCAATGAATGTAAATGCTACAGTGTAAACTAGAAGTAAAAGTAACACTAGTATATTAGTAAATACTTATATACTAGCGTTACTTTTACTTCTAGATGTCTAAGTTTGAGATTTCCATTAGGTTGTTTTGCTAAAATGTTGAAGGCGAAATTTAAGACTGCTCCAATTTGATATATTTTTTTCAATTCAAAATTTTAATTGCATAATATTACACAATATTGTTGCAATACAACAAATACATTTTAACAAAATATATAGGATGTGCACAAACATATTAAACAGATAGTGAAAATAATAGATCAACATATAAATCATATAGAATTTGTAAGTAATGGTCAAGAGTTTTGGGTAGTTTTCATTAAAGGAAAAGTATGTTTGGAATAAAATGATTCATTTCTCAAGTCAAGTGTAGAGAACACGTTTCTTATTGGCTTCAAATAAAATTTTTGATAATTTAATTAGAAATCCTTTTCTGTCATTAGTCATCATTAGCTTAAATTTATGGATGGTTGGCCATGTACGATAGGAATTAGGCAAAAAATTCTTCCTTAGATCATAATATAACGGGCAAATAAGTGCAAAATGATATTCATCTTCAATCAAATTTAAATTACAATGTTTGCAAATTCTTTCATGTTTTATAGGAATGTTGCTGTATCTACCTTCTTCAATGAATAGCTTATGTGATGAGCATCTAAATTTAGAGAAGAAATTTCTATGTTTAACGTTATTGATACTATTAAGATATTTTTCACCTTCGAAACAAATTTTATACTTTAATTTTAGTGCTCGACTCTTTTTCAGAAATCCAACTTTGAATGTAGTTATCTTTAATTTTTGAAATAACAAGACTTATATCGGTTTGGTCAATAGTAGGTTTCTGGTAAATATAGGATAATCCCAAATTATCCAATAGAGACATTAAATTGATACGGAATTTAGTGCTCGACTCTTTTTCAGAAATCCAACTTTGAATGTAGTTATCTTTAATTTTTGAAATAACAAGACTTATATCGGTTTGGTCAATAGTAGGTTTCTGGTAAATATAGGATAATCCCAAATTATCCAATAGAGACATTAAATTGATACGGAATGAATTTGTATAATTACCATGTAGGCTCTACGTCTTTTAGGTTAAAAATTTTATAAATCAGAGCATTTTGGTTTTCAAAGTATTTGATACCAGTATTTAACAATAACTATTTTTCTTTGTATTGACAGTAGGTATCTTCCAAACTCTCCGTAAACACTTACCTGAGGAGTTTGTTTCTTAAAGTTGTCTTAAGAATTTTAAATGGACATATTCCACATTTTAGCTCAACTTTTCGAAGAAAATGAGAGCTTATATACTGTCACCCGGGCGTCGGCGTTGGCGTCGGCGTTGCAACAAAGATTTTTTCAAACATCAATAATTTCCATACTATCAAAGGGATTCAACCCAAACTTGGAATACTTATTCACCATCACACCCTCTACCTTACTACCAGGGCCCATGATCCTGGTTCCACTATATTTGAAGTTATGCCCCCCTTATACTAAGCAACTTAGAAAGTCGAGCGCGCTGTCTTTGGACAGCTCTTGTCTGCTTTATGGTAGCCCCATATACTAGCTCCGTACATAAGTATGGGTAAAACAAGGCTATCAAAAAGTTTTAATTGTTCTGATATATTCAAAGAAATTTGTTGTAATGTTTTAGTCAAGGCAAAAAGTGCCTTCAATCCCTGTTCCGACAATCTCTTTTGTGCGTTATAAAATTTGCAATTATACGTTAGCGTAACACCTAAGTATGTAAAAGTTTTAACATATTCTAAGAGCTCTCCATTATAATAAAGTTTAGGATCTCGACTTGGTCGACCCTTTCGACAAACCATGACTACAGTTTTACTCGTATTAACAGCTAAACCCCATTTATTACAATATAGATGGAGAGAATTTAACATTGACTATAATCAAGATTTAGTGTAAGAAAATAAAACAGCGTCATCGGCAAAAAGCAACAAAATTATTTTCATGTTATCAATAGTAAAGTAATCCTCATTATTATTCAACAAATTATCATATAGATCGTTTATAAAAAGGATATAGAGCAGAGGCGATATAGACTCACCTTGCTTCACACCGCTCAAGCTCTCGAAGCTCTTGCTACATTTGCCTTTAGCTTTTACACAAGCTTTAACATTAACATACATTGCTTTTATTATATACTGAGATGAAAAAGTTTAGTCAGTATAAAGTTTTTGGTCAATAATTTTGTCTAAAACGTTTTACAATGCCAAAATTTTTATTCATAACATTCTTCAACCAATTTAGAACAAGTCGGTGAAATTCAACTGGCATCCATGTTTTACTTAACCTTCTTTTCGACAATTCATTCCAAAAGGGGTCAAATTGAAAAGTCACAGCTTCAGGAGTGACTTTTTGTAGAGTCTAAATTCCTGGTCATTGACATGAAAAATCGATCTTTGTATCATTTCTTGGTAGAATAGAAGTCTCTCTGTTGACTGTGAGTGAGAAAACTTCTTTTTAATGGAATTTACAGTAGATTATGGTGACTTACGCACCCAACTTGTTGCTCCTAGCATTTTACTGCGTTTTCAAGAAATCGTTCTATCAGGACCAATAGCTGGTTTACTACTGATACAAAGTTATTTATTGTAGACAGACAATTAGAAAAAATAACCGACATTCAATATTTGTCAAAAAATGCCTGAGATCTGGCTGAGCCAATGCTCGAAAAGCCAACTCTAGGGTAAATGGCCAGGCAAGTAAAAGACAGACTTTTTAAAACAAACTGTCATTATTGAACAAATTGGTTACAGTGTAGTCAATTTTCAATGTTTTTTGTCAGTTTGGACGTGACGTAAATTGATGACGTCACAATTAACGTTTATTCCATATACGCTGTTTTCAGAGGTATCAATGACCAAAATCTCATGCATGTGCCCATTTTCGACAACAACTACACAAATGCTTAAAACTGAAAGTGCTTGCCAAGTTCAAACTGTAGGAAACCGCCAGAGATTATAGGTTAGGTAGATGGTTTCCAACATTGTCCTTTTTGGCCAAATTGATTAAGTCAGGGTGCTAAAATCATGTAAGCTGGTACCATTTTTATTGTCGATTTTTTGTATCTGGGCTATTGTCTTTGGTTTGCATACATTTATACAGGAAAAAGACTTGCGCCTTAACTGCAGCAAGTGCACCTGTCACATTTTGAAATTCTTTTAACACAAACCTAAAAACTAAAATTTAGCAACATTATTCAAAGATGTTTGTTAAGCGTTGATTGAACAAATATTGTGTGAAATTTTAAACTGATATGTTGTAATTTGGCCGAATAATTGACCATCAAAAATACTGACTAAACTTTTTCTTTTGAGTATATTAACAAATTTTGTAGAGGTACCGAGTTTTAGCAATTTCAGCCATTATCCATTTTTATAAACGGTATCAAAAGCTTTTCTGTAATCGACAAAAGCGCAATACAATTTCTTGTTTTCAACATTTAACACTGTTTGAATAATAGAATTTAAGACAAAAATAAAATCAATCGTGCTTTAACCGCTTCTAAATCGGAATTGGTAATCGCATAGTAGACTATTACATTCTGCCCATTGTCTAAGACGTTTCTCTAAAATAATGAAAATACCTTAGAGAAAATACTAGTAAGAGTAATTCCTCTATAATTATTTACGTCAGATTTATCGCCCTTTTTCGGTATTGGAACTATACCTATAACTATACCTATAACTATATAATATACTATTACACCTAACGACCAATTAGATGGATATATACTGTTATTATGCACCCCGAAAAATTTCGGGAAAGCGTATATAGTCGCCATGCAGTCCGTCCGTCCGTGTGTCCGTCCGTCCGTCCGTATGTCCGTCCGTCCACAGCCAGATCTCAGCAACCCTTGGACCAAATTCAATGAAACTTCACATGTGAACTCATTGGCATAATCCCTAGGGACCCTTTTCTCCGTTTTTTTTTTAATTTGAGTCTGCGTCATGGAAAAAGGGGCCATAATGTAAAAATTAGTTTTTCTCTAATTTCTCTTTATCTAACGGGCAGAACTTAATGAAATTGTGTACTTATATGATAAATGAGTTGTTTTAGACCATATTCTATAAATAATGTGTGTACGAAAAATTTGGTTTGAGAAGATCTGAGCCACCACTTTTATTACGATATGAATGAAATGAATTGCCTTCTCAACTTCTGTTATCTCAATGTTTCGGTCTAATGCCTCTACATACTGGTTTTGTGAAACATGATTACGTAACTCTTCTTCAATGGAATCATCATAAAATGTGTACAAATCGATTTAAAATATTCAAAGAAGTTTTTATTCTTAATGTTACAATTGTTATCACGACTTTTTCTATTATTGTTTATTATTTTCCAGAATTTTTTTCTGGTCATTTTATGCATATAATAGTTGATATAAATAACAAAGTTAACAACATTTTTAAGTATTTCCGATAAGAACATTGAAAATTGAGAAAGTAAGAAAATGAGATGAATACACAGTGAAGATTTGCAATAACTACTAGATAGTATTTAGACCTAGAGATGGACTGGTTCATTTTCGCTTTCTTCTCTTGAAAAACTGAACATCTTTGCATTCCCAATTTACAAACTTGACAAACAAAAACACATACATATCTAAAAGATATACTTAGAAGCATCACATACTGACTGTTTGACCGGTAAGTTCTGTTGTAAAATACCTAATGCGGAATGTTGCTAATAATTTGCATTATGAACATTGATTTTAATTGGTCATCTAAATTCTGCCTTTGATTAAAAAACTGTTCATGAATTCACAGGTAAGTTTTCTTACATTTAATAGGTGTTGACTGGAACAAAATTGAATTTAGAAAGACATTTAGAAATCAATGACAGATGGAATCGCAATCAGGTTTTCTTTTTTTTCAAAATAACGTATACTGACGTCCAAAAGAAATGCCTTAGTCATAATAAATGTCCGATTATTTAGTAAATCTGATTTGAAATTACAAATACTTATTTGTATCTTTAAATTTGATTATCTGTACTTGAAAAATGGTGATAAAAAATTATCAAACTGTCACAGTTTAGAATAAAACGGCACATTTAAACAGAGCGGTATCAGAATTTCCGTTTGAAAAACAGTAGCACATGGTTCAAACTTTACTTGCGACGACAAAAGATGACGTAAAACGTCTTATTTGATGACCACAGTTAGTGAATACTAAACGCAAAGTCGATTTCAGCGTCTCAAACCTGAAACGCATATGACGTTAACGTAAGACAACTTCTTGTATAACAGGCATTTTATGAGGTCTATCTGATTTTGGCCGATTGGCAAATGTTTCTGTAACTCTAATTCGTCGATCAAGATGCCTAATCATGCAATGCAAGACGTCAAAACGTCAGGCGGCATGTTTTTGATTTTCCCGCATTTGAAAATGGCTAATCTACGAGCTCTATTTTTCGAGCAGTGTGTCTGTTTCAAACGTTACTTGCAACAACAACATTTACCAGAAAAACACTTTTTTGTCGACACATTAACCAACTATTCGACAACACGTCGATCCCAACGTCACAAACCTTAAATGTACATGCGTAAAATGAGGTCTTGTTTAAAGAGCGTGGCCGATCAATAAACGTTGGTGGAACTCTAACGCGTTGATCAAGACACCGAATCGAGAAACACAAGCTGTTAAAGTGTCTTGCGACTTATGTGTGCATTTGTCGCATTCAAAAATGGCCATATTAAGGGCTTCCTTTTCAGAATTAAGTCTTGGTATCCTTCAATTCGGATGTTTCATAAGAAAATCTTTAAATTCGTGGTTGCCTATCCTAAAACGCATACATGTTACTGTGTAAAATGTGACGAATATCATCACGTGTTATACATACACGAAGCGCACATAGAAAACGTGACCAGTCACCGGAAATGGACATGTTAATGCATAGAAACGCCTATTTTTTTCATTTGCCGTAATTGTCGGCAAAAATAATAATATACAGTATACATTTCAATAAAATTGTAATAGGCATAAGGAAAATAACGACAAATTTCACTGGAATGTTTCTTTTGGACGTCAGTTTAGAATTGTTTTTTGGGTAAAGAATTACAACAATTGAATTTGCAAAAAAAACTGAAATTCAAAATTACATAGAATTGTTTTTGGGTAAGGAATTACAACAATTGAATTTGCAAAAAACTAATATAGAAATTACCTGCAAATATTACCAGTTATACGGTATTATGTTAACCCATTACCAACCATTGAGTGTTTCTCACTTCCCAAGTAAAAAGAGTTTTGGAAAACATTGCGGCAAATGACGAAATAGCTTGCGACAAGCATTTTCTTCAATTTATTCATTTCCCATTTTTTTTCACCCAAGGAAACCATTTTGTGTTGTTTGCAACATTTGTCAATTTGGACCACTCTTGAATCTTGTAGTTTGGTGATGGGTTAGACAGTTCTATTAACATATCAAAATTAACAGTTTCAAAATGCAAATACAAGCTATACATACATGTACTCGTACAATACAAAAGCATTGCATGTGTATAAGTTTTCTTGTGGAAATACAGGGATTGTTAGACTGTTTTCAATTTGACATGGCATTACTTCTACGAAAGATATGTTTATATTTTGCAAGTAGTGTGCAGGTAGTGACATCACAGACTTGAATCATAGTACACAAATATGAAAAGAATGATAGAAAATACAATTTAACTTTATCATTAAGGGAAAAGCACTTACTTTATGATAAAGAAAGCTAATGTTGTGGCATGTCAATTGAAATTAGCAATACGCTCTTCTTCATCAGTTCGTTGTCTTTTTATGAAGACAGTAACTGTTGTTAATTAGTAACTTTAGCCTAGAATACTGATAATCTTGATAAACATAGATTCTCGATGTCTGGACAACAATGAAATATTTTATGGCGTAGATAAATTCATGACCAGTCATTTCCTTCATGATAAAATGTAACAATGATTTTAAGATGCTTTCAACAAAAACATATATATTGGAATATTACATTAAAAGAGGTTTTGCTCAAAAAGGAGAGGAAATGTAGTGTATGAAGTAAAAGAATAAATATCATATTATTCATATTTAAAGCATTACTGTTGTTATAGTAGAGAGTGAAAGTAGTATCTAAAATACGGTCATTGTTCTTATAAGCCCTTGCGACATAACAAAAAAAATAAAATAAAAAATCCGTGCACTACGAACATTCGCTGATAATTGAAAACTGTGGTAATGGTTTTTGATGTCTAATGATATTTAGAACATCCCTCAAAGTTATCTGAGGAATTTGCTTAACCCCTGACCTTTAACACATGTTGTAAAGGATTGTCGGCTTTCAAAACAGCACAGTGAAAATCCAAAAATCTTTGAAAAAATATGATTTAAGACTCTTTTTCAGTTACCCCTTTCTTGATTTTCAACAAATAATAAACAAAAAGCAATTTGTAATGATTGTTTGTGAGAAATATGAATAAATTGAGCATTGAAAGGAACATTTCCTTTCATTTCCGAGCCCACTCACATGTCAAAAACAACCTTAATATGCACGGCCCTGAGGGGCCGTGCAATAATAACCACTCTGTTGTTTAATTAATGCCCTTTGGGTGACCCTCTCTGCACTTCCAAATACACCCCTTCATAACCTCTAAGATAAATATACTGCAAGCAGTAACCCTTCCACCCATTGCGCACTTTACTCATTACCTGGCTGAGTTTATGCCATATAAATGAGCTCTTAACTCAGGCAGTGAAATTCTGATCAAAATGAAATATACACTCATGCAAGATCTACCAGTAACCAACATTCTGTCCAAATTTTCTATTGATTGGTCAATATTTGTTGTTGCTAGAGTGATAAAAAGCCAATAGGGCCAAAGTGACATACTGCAATCCCTTGATCAGAACAAAGTTACAGTTTTAGTCCTATTAGATCTTTTGGCAGCCTTCGATACGATCGATCATAGAACACTGCTCCAACGCCTAGAGGGTCATTTTGGAATTGCCAGCAAACCCCTCAAATGGATAACATCTTATCTGACTGACCGGTATCAGACTGTGAGTATAGACGGAAACTTATCGAAACCTGTACTCATGGAATTTAGTGTTCCGCAAGGTTCTGTGCTGGGACCAAAGTACTATACCATGTATACGAAACCAGTTGGGTTGATTTGCAAGAAGCACGGACTAGATTACCACTTTTACGCGGATGATTCTCAGTTGTATCTGACTTTTGAGCCAACGGATAATATTTCAAGATCCGAGACAATCAGCAGAATAGAATCTTGTCTTACTGATATTGTGTCGTGGATGCATTCCAATATGCTTAAATTAAATACGGAGAAAACAGAAGTTATACTATTTTCCTCTGGTAAAAATGCCAAATATATAAAGAACATACAGCTAAAAATTGGGGACTCTAAAATCAAACCAGCTACTTGTGTAAGAAACTTTGGTGCTTGGCTAGACACGAATATGGACATGGAGCAACATATCAACACAGTATGTAGGTCGTGTTATGCTCAGTTACGTCAAATCGGCCACATTAGAAAATATCTGACTTCAGACGCAACAAAATCTCTCGTGAACTCCCTGGTAACATCAAGACTTGACTATTGTAATTCATTACTATATGGTCTGCCAGACAAAGTCTTAAATAAACTCCAACGTGTCCAAAATACAGCAGCCCGAATTATAAACAGGTCATCACGAACATCCCACATTACACCAGTGTTGAAAGAACTCCATTGGTTACCCATCCAGTCCCGGATTGAATATAAAATTTTAACTTTAACTCACAAAGCGTTACATGGTCAGGCCCCAGTGTATATAAACAGACTTCTCCACGTGTACCAACCCTCCAGAAACCTACGGTCGAGTCACAGCTCTTTGACGTTACAAGTTCCAAGAAGTCGTGTCAAGTATGGTGACAGAAGTTTTATCAGTGCAGCTCCAAAGTTGTGGAACAATCTACCAGCGGATCTCAGAGACACGGATTCACTGATTGCCTTTAAAAAAGGTCTTAAAACCCACCTATTCATTAGATTTTATGGACATTAAGCAGTGATACAAATCAATTTTAAGCAATCGTTGCAGACTATCTTATATAAATTTCACTCATCATTTTTCTGTTTTTTAATTAAATTTTAGCTTAAGTATTCTCATTTTTTTATATAAGTTTAGTGTATACTAATCATTTAAATTTTTTTTTACTGAATGTATTTAACATACGATGTAAAGCACCTTTGAACGTAGTGTTACTATGAAAAGGGTGCTATATAAATGCGGTATAATAATAATAATAATAATAATAATTTTGATATTCAAGGGCAGATAACTCCAGACTTTCTTGTTCAATCTGAATAATTTCGAGGAATCTGAGAGAGGGTCACCCAAAGATCATTTCTGTGAAGTTTGATTGAAATCCATCTAGTAGTTTCTGAGAAGAAGATTTTTAAAGAAAAAGTTGACGACCGGACGGACGGACGCACGGACGCACGCACGACGGACACAACGCCATGACAATAGCCCGCTGGCCTGAAAGGCCAGTGGAGCTAAAAACATGATGGGAAAAGAAAAAATTGCTCAATTTGAGCAATTTCTTCTTTTGCCATTCTGGTTTTATACAGAATTCTTACATTTTAAAGTATAAGAATGCATTATTTATCAGTTTTTGACACAAAATACTTGTAAATGTCTCTATTTGGTGACCATTTTGGAGAAATTAAGCTGTAGGGGTAACTTTGAAGCTGTGGGGGCATCACAGTGATTTACATGAAGCTGTAGTGGGGCCGATACAGCTTATTAGGCTGGGGAGAACACTGGATATATTACATGTAAATGTTGTTAAAATAATGTTTTATGAGGTGACCTTTGTCAGATCATTATAGGGTTTTCTCACAATCTCCATTAAAGCTTTCCCAAACGGCAGAATTTTAGGGTGATCCAATTCAAAAGCTACTCCTGATGACAAAAATAGTGTTGATAAACATTGAATTTGTGTACAATAAAGCATGGAAAATATTGAGACAAAAGGAGAAACTGCTGGTTATCAGCAGTTTCGCCTTTTGTCTCAATGTTTTCCAAAGCCTTTTTTAATAAGGACGTCAAATCCCGGTCTTGTTTGGGAGGGTTAAAGCTTTCCCTAAATGGCAAAGATTTAGTCTGTTTCAATTGGAATGGCTAGAGTAACAGACATTCATTACCTGTTGCTTGGTCAGGGCTAGTAAGACCCGCAAGCTGCTAGCCCGACTGGTCATCCTTACTTCAAATCTAAAATTCACATTCGCCGTAATTGAAATGGATGATACTTTGAAAAATAAGAACATACTTTGAAAATAATTTATAGGAGATTTTTAACTTAACCCTTTCGCTTATTTAGAGATTCTCTGTTTGGTTTGTTTACATTTTTGCAGTATCTGCTAACGATGCGCATGGGTGAAGAGATCAGAATAGAACGATATGAAAAATTTGCAAAAATGGGTGTAACTTATTATCACCTGACGTCTTGAGTAGGTTATCGGGCGAGTTAATCAGAGAGGAAAATTCCGAAACCTACGTGCTGAAAACAATTGAATACGCATCAAATCCAGATACTTTCTGAAAGTTAAATCAATTAATTATTTCCTACAAAAACAGAATAAATTTTACATTTGCTCAGGACTGTGTGTTAAATGCTTTCATTGGTCATTTTTTTTACCCGATTTGACTTTATTTCAAAATAAACGCTTCCACGCACCTGTCAGATATTGGAAAATCACTGCCCGAGTAATTGATCAATTAACTTCATTGAGACTATCCCTCTAGGAGTAAGGTAATTTACTCTAAACTGGTACCCCGTCTTCTCTATGTATGAAGACGGGTCGTGTACGAATTTTCCTGTGATCTGATTGGTTGATTAGATTTCCCATCATGCATTTCAATATCCGTCTGTATTCCGATTAAACTGGTACCAAGTAAAATCTTACAACACCGGAAAAAATCCCATCATTCATTTAAAAAAAGACAACAAATATTTTGTCATCTGCTGCAACTTTCAATCTTGTTGAGTCGAGTGTAAAATAATGTCACGAATGCCAAAAGGACTGCGTTGTGGATGGATGTAGGACGACGTTGGGCCTTATATAAATCGACTAATTGACAATGTTCCTTTTTTAATTCATATTTTATAGACATAGATCTAGTACATCACAGTTCATGTTTTTAATTTTTTGTAGGCCTAGAGAAGAATGAAAAGAAATGACGACCCTTTTCCGGGAACTTTATCAAATCTAGAATTTTTCTGTTTGGAAAAGGGTTTTTAAAATCTATTATCGGACAACAACGCATTTCGGTGCCCCAAAAGATAAAGACCGCGTAAAACATTTTGGAATTAATTTCTTCATTTCCGAAAATGTTTTCTACACAGAAAGACAATTAAATGTTATATAACACACATTTTATGCTTTTGATAGCAATGTTTACTTTTCGTCTGCAACTCCAGTGTGGAGTTAGAAAGAGTCAAAGTGTGGGAATGGGTTAAGGGCAATAAAATCGATCTGATCCTTTGTCATAGGCTACTATCTGTCTTTGATGTACTGTAACAGAGTGTGTCCAATTATTAGATAAACAATTAAATTTAAAAAGTAGTTTACCATATGTTTATCCCTTAACACTAAAGTGTGAACATATATTTTGTCCTTGATACCACTGCGAGATAATTTTAATACCACATTTAATACCAATAACTACATGTTATTCCCGACTCAGAGTCTCGTAAAGTGATTCTTTTCTATACTGAAGCCAAACAATTTTGATAAATTATGATTAAAGAAAAAAACAAAAACAAGAAAAAAAAACAACAACCCTTTTCAGAATTTTTAAATAATGGATTTTGATGCACAAAACTATATGTTTTAGAAAAGGTAGAAAAGACGGAGCACTTTTTCCATAATTTGAAAACGACAATTTGATCAAGTCTTATTCTTAGCTGTGAGGTTAAGACATGAAGGCCTATATGAATTAAAAAAATACTTCTCATTTCATCTCTCCTGTCAACACGGAAATTTTAATACCAAACTGCCATTAATAAGATTTTTTTACTTTTAAATGCGTCCACAATATCGTCGATGTAGCCTAAATGCAAAACCTCGTATGTCCATTTTTGCGATTTTCAAAGTAAAATTTTGTATGTCCGATTTAGATTATTCTTTTAGGTTTTAGGATATTTTGATTTATCAGTATTAATGACATGGACTCTATTTTATGTGAACATTGTGTATGAATTTCAAGTAAAACCTTAAAGTTCCGGAGAAGTTATTTAAGTTAGTTCCGGAAAAGTCATTAAAGTTTTTTCTACCCCTTAAAACTTTCAAAAAAAAAAAAAAAAAAAAAAAAAAAAAAAAAAAAAAAAACGAGATACAAGGTTTTGCATTAACACCGACAATATGCTTTTCCTCCTCCAAACCAGAAAAAAAGATAGACTGATCTAATTTCAAAGCTGCCGCAGACACAAAACTGCTGTTGATCTACGCTACAATTTGGTGAACTAAATAACATGGATAACATTGAGCCAAGTGATAAAATGCTGATCATCAGCATTTTTTCCTTTAATTCCTCAATGCTTTCCCAACCCCTTTCTTCTAGGGAAGCCAAATACCAGAACTTGTCTGGGAAAGAGTTAACTCATTCTCTTTATCGCAGGTCCGCGCATTCAACCGTATCAGCTTATCTAGCTTTCGTCGTCTGCAAGCTTTCTTCAGCGTCTGCGAAACGCTTTACGTATTTGCGGAAGTGATCATGGTTAGCAGACGATAATATACATAAAATTTTATAGGAGACCAGTCCCCATTAACGATCGATGGATCTTGGGACTGGGTACCAGTCTAAATTTACTCATGATCTTTGAAACGCTTTTTAAAAGCATGTTTACTGAGAATCAAGCGTTTACTCTCTTGTTGTTGATTTTTGTTCTACTTTCGTTTTGAAGAAAACTATCATCAACAATCAATAGTAGAAAGAACTATTGTAATATTTATCAATTTTTAAAAGTTCTATCGACCTTTCGCTATCGAAAGGTAAAATATTGTGATACAGCCAATATATAAATCGACATATCGTTAAACCACTATTTCTCCTGAAATGGAAACTCTTGGTCAGGGCTAGTGCACATCTGGTCCGGGCTCATGGCATCTGGCAGCAGCAAGCCCGACGGTCTTGTAGCCAAAAAAGTTAATGTTGAACCCTGAAGTTGTGCCTACCTTGCACTTATTTCTTGAGCCTTCTTCAACACTGAGTTACAATGGTCGGAGAACACAGGCAGTTTGTCTTGTAGAGCTTCAACATGGTTCTCTATGATCTGGAACTGAAAATGGAAAACACATCCTTAACCTTTCCCAAACAAAGCCCATATTTTGACAATGCCAATTTTTGCGCTCTGGAATAGGTTGTCGACAACAAAATTTAATCTATCTAAAACTTGAATTTTTCATTGATTAATTTCAGGAGTTAGACAATATGAAAGGAAATGGAGAAAGTATTTGTAATCATATTTTTTTTCATTTTCTATAATAGGGACATAAAACGTATTCATTAACCCTTTCCAAACAGCAAAATTTTAGACTACTCAACCCAGAAAATTCCTATCAGGGACATCAAAACCAAGTCTTGCTTGGGAAAGGGTTAAGGAAGGGTAAAGTTAAAGCATTTTGTACTTACATCTTCACAAATCTCTCTGGAACATTCCGCAGTCTGTATAAATGTTTTGTAATTCTGAAACGCCAGAGTTTGTGTGTCTTCCAATATCTGGGCTTTCTCTTCTTCTATCCTGTCAGGCTCTTGGGCTGGAAAAAAATAGTTTTGATACACTAACATAACATACAAAGGAAACTTAAGATAAGATTCCATTTCGGTCCTGAACATGCAGAATTTTTAAATGTCATCTTATCAAAAATCACTTGCAAAACCAATACTCTGGGACTATTCCTGTGAAGTTGAACCATTTCATATTTTCAGGGATAAAAAAATCCAAAACATTTTCATGAATATTTTTTTGTCTTTTGCCAGCAGGGATCTAGATTCCCTCAATCCAACAGTCAGAGACAACTTAACCCTTTCCCAAAGTTGAAACGACAAAATTTTAGGGTGATCCACTTCAAAAACTGCTACAAAATTGACAAAATGGAAGTTATCAAAGATAGAATTTGTGTAAAATATTGCATAGAAAACAATGAGACAATAGGAGAAACTGCTTGTTATCAGCACTTTCTTCTTTTGTTTCAATGTTTTCCCAATCCTTTTCTTTTAGGGACGTCAAAACCAGGCCCCAGTTTCTCGAAAAAACTTAAGTCCATTCTCATGAGAACATGCTCAACTTCAAAGGGATACTCTCCAACGTTGAAGGGTATTCGATTGAAGTTCACGTGGATTTCGTGCCATTTCAGCACGGTGCTCAGATTTGAGCATGAGAACGAAAGTTTTTCGAGAAACCA
Source organism: Fragum sueziense (assembly GCA_963680895.1). Classification (NCBI taxonomy): domain Eukaryota; kingdom Metazoa; phylum Mollusca; class Bivalvia; order Cardiida; family Cardiidae; genus Fragum; species Fragum sueziense. The sequence goes on along the minus strand of OY804600.1, from coordinate 59,161,926 downwards.
GGGCCAGGTCTTGTTTGGGAAAGGGTTAATTCTCAGTCAGATCTGTTGAAAATCTGAACAGCAGTCACAGATTCAAGCAATAAACTCAATCACATATTTTAGTTTCTCTTAGCCAGGTAGAAAGACCTGAGTGTCGGAAATTGTCAGAGGCTGGTCCGCTTGACTGATTGAGGAACTTGATAAAGTCAACCAATACATATTCTGATTTACAGCTGTGATCAATCACTTAAACCCTTTTCCAAAACAAGACCGGGTTTGATGTCCCTAATACAAAAGGCTTGGGAAAAAAATTGAGGCAAAAGAAGAAAGCGCTGGCAACCAGCATTTTCTCCTTTTGCCTCAAAATTATGGTGCTACAAAGCACACCAATCACATCTTTATCTATGTTCATTTTGCCGTCTGCATCAGCTTTCAAAATGGACCTCACCTCCCTAAAATTTGCTGTTTGGGAAAGAGTTTAACTCAATGAAACTTACCTAATTTTTCCACACCAAAGGAACTCAACTCTGACAAGTATTGTACAAAGTGGTGGTCATTTTGCCAGCTCTCTGAAAACAAGTAATAAGGACACATTAAACCACTACAATAATTAACAGAGCCACAGAGGGGAGGGGTTGAAACTTTTCAAAATATTCATCAAACTTTGTTGTCTGTGTCCATTGAAAATGTCATCGAGATCTCAGATGATTCAAATAAGTACCCATAATAAAGGTTTTTTTTATTTAAATGACAGAACGTCAGTAACTTTAAATTGTTACAGACTACACTACAGTAATGTTAAGTGTTTTAACTATCCGAATATGTGCACGTCCGAAAACTGTTACAGTTGATGTTCATGTATTTCACTGTTGCAAAGCTTTCAAACAATATCGGAAATGGTGTTAATAGATAGACAAAGAATAAAATTAGTACTCAAACCTGGAAAAGCATCTTTAAATACAGCTGTCAAAGCGCTTTCTTCTTCCACGTCAATCCCGTCCATTTTGTTTGATTACCTCCCTTGATTTGTCTGCAATGCAGGGGACATAACCCAATCACTGTGCTGTGAATAAAATATTGGGTTGTCTCCCTTATACTATCAAGTTCAGTAGACAAAATGATTTGTCAAGTCAAGAGTTTACAGCAATCAAAGAATTCTAAGAATTATACTGCTGTAGCAAATGCAATTGACCATGTGTTCCCAATGGGGTGTTACATTAATTTGATCCTTTCCCAAGCAGCATGAATTTGGATTTGTCCAATTTTTAAGCTGCTGGAGACGACAAAATGTATGTTAGGATTTGTGACTATTGAGTATTGTGTGTGCAATTGGACGCAAAGAAAATATCGAGACAAAAGATCCATTCAGCACCATGTTGTAGATGTCAATGCTGGCAGCCTTCTGCAATCAGACGACTCACACACAAGAGGTAGGGGACGATCTAATCCGAGTTTTCTCTGATGAAATTCGGTCTTTGATATGTTGATGTCGCTCATTTGAGTTTTCTCTGATGAAATTCGCTCTTTGATATGTTGATGTCGCTCATTTGAGTTTTCTCTGATGAAATTCGCCCTTTGATATGTTGATGTCGCTCATTTACATCAACATATCAAAGAGCGAATTCCATTCAGAGAAAACTCGGATTGGGGGACGATCATGACAGCATGATGCTCTCTCTACCAGTCATTCTACGGAAGAATCATCAGAGATTTGGAACCAGCTCCTGAATCAGATCACTGACATTGATACCAAAGACGACTTCACAGCTGCCATGATGGACTGGGTAAGGAGTGGCTCCTCTGTCTTCAGCATGTAATTCCATTGACACATGTATGTAGCTTTAACCTGTACATAAGTGTTTTCATTTAACCCATTACTACACAATGACTCTTTTAGACTCCCTACAAAATAAAGGCCACGGGAAACATTGTGGAAAATGAAGAAATTGCTTGTGACGAGCAATTTCTTCATTTCCCACAATGTTTTCCATCCAAAAAGACCTAAAAATTAAGAATTCCATTCACTTGAAATTGTCATCTGCAGGATCTTTCAATTTGGACTAGACTGTAAAATTTGGTTGTTTGGTCAACACAGGTCAATCCTACAGTCAGTAATGACTCCTTACATTACCAAGGAAGACAAAAACAAAAAAATAATGTATGTGTTTGTGTGAAACACTAATGCCTCCCCCAAAAGGGCCATTGCTAAACTTTTGGACAGACAGGTGGACAGACAGACACAAGTAAAACAAAATGCCCCTGTTCTTTCCATACATGCACATGAAAATATGCTGGGTGTCCTGATTTTCTTCTATTGTCTCACTGTTTTCCAAAGCTTTTCTTATTAGGGATGTCAAAGCCCAAGTCTTGTCTTGGATAGATATAATCTAAACATTTGATCCCAGCTACCAGCTGCCATTCCAACACAGATGATTAATTCAATCATAAAGGAGAAATGACCAGCCAGAGTGGGTAAAGGTAAATCCAAATTTATGGTTCGGCCATGTGGAGCACAGTACAGGCTGGGTTTCCCAAGTAAGGACACTGAATGTTGCTACACAGAAAAGTTCAGGCAGACCCAAGAAAACATGGGAAGAAGTTGTGCAGGATGACAGAACAAAATTAGGAATGATTTCTACTGACCCACAGAACCGGTCCGAATGGAGAGGACGACTGCGTAGCAGACCTGTCAGACAAGTCCAACCCTCGGTAGAGGAAAACGGACTTTAAAATGGATATGTATGTATGTATGTATGTATGTATTCATTAGAATCCAAATACTATGTTGAGGGTACTTACTTGAATTGTCTCGACAAGACGATTCCAATGAGTACTCAAAACATATGGTTTATCAACATCCTTTTTGTTGTCTGCAACACCTTTGAAATGGGACCATCCTGACTTTTGTCTTTTAGGAAAGGATTAACTCTTCGTCCCAAAAAAGATCCAGCTGGTTTTGACTTGACAAAGAAATGAGCTTTTGGAAATAAGGACAGACAGATAGAGAAGCTGGCATCTGTACATAAATCTTCAAGTTTCCGAGGATAAATTCAACGACAAAAGGGATATTTTTGAAAGAAACTAAAAAACAACAATGTAGGAGATCTCAAAACAGCTTTAATCTTTACAAAGGGATAAATTCATTGCAGAAGCAGCTAAAAATGAGATCTAAAATAGGGGGAATAATTCAATAACAAAATGCATTTTTTTACCCTTTTCCAAACAAGAACTGGATTTGGATCCTTAGATCCTATAGGGGTCTTAATAAGAAATCCTTGAGAGAAAAGGAGAAAATGCTGATTTACAGCATTTTCTTCTTTTCCCTAAATGATTTCTATGCTTTAATTTGTAAACTTTCTGACTTCAGGGGCCTGTTTCATCAAAACATTAAAGACGTATTTTTGACTTACCGACGATTTACGACAAGTTTAGGGTAGGAAACGCGTATCGCCATTCTATCAAAACATGAGTTATGCGATTGTTGTTTTAAGCGATATTTAAGACATTGGTAGGTCAAAAATACGACTTAAATGGTTTGATGAAACAGGCCCCGGGACATTTGTTCAGTTTTCAGTAATTTTTCATTTTGGAACAGTCTAATATTGTTTAATTTGGGAAAGGATTAATGTTAGGGTTTCTTGCAGAGCGAAAGTAAGCATTTATAAAATAAAAAAAATCTTGCAAAAAAAACCTAATGGTATAGTGCAAGACTATTATAAGTACATATGTAAGTGTATGTATTTATATCAGTCATGTACTAAACCATTAACATACATAAATCCTAATTACCAATAGCATCCTTATTAGCAAAATATGAAACTCAACAAACCCAAACACACCAATGACAATAGATATTTCGCCTTTCATAGAAGAAACTATGGGAAAAGGCTATAATGGATTGTATTTAACATTTGAGTCAGGATCTGGAAAAACGTCCCTTAAGGCTTTTGAGCCCAACATAGATCCAGATCAGCCTGTGCATACGCACACTCTGATCAGGATCCACGTTGTTCTCTAATAGCTTCTTTGGGACCTGTAGTAACTTAACCCTTTCCCAAACAAGACCTGCTTTTGACGTCCCTAATAGAAAAGGCTTGGGAAAAAATTGAAACCAAAAAAGAAACTGCTGATAACCAGCAGTTTCTCTTTTTGTCTTAATATTTTCTGTGCCATATTTCACACAAATCCTATCTTTAATAACAACTATTTAGCCATTTTTTACAGTTTTTGAGGTGGATCACCCTAAAATTTTGTCGTTTGGGAAAGGGTTAAAGAGAGTAAGATGGATGCATATTGGACTGTATTCGACGACAGGCTGATCTTCAAACTCAATTTTTAAAAATGCTATAAGGGATGTTTTTCCAGATCCCTGCTCATTTATATAGTAGTCTAATCCTTCTCATGCTGATCCCACAAAATTCTAGTTGCTTAACCCATTATAAAACGGCAAAATCTTAAGCTAATGAAATTTCAAAAGTCTTTACATAATGGGTTAGAAAACATTGCAGAAAATGAAGAAATTGCTTGTTACGAGCAAATTCTTAATTTTCCACAATATTTTCCCATGCATTTTCCTCGAGGGGCATTAAAAAGTGTCAATGTGTTGCAATGGGTTAAGACGAATCAGCATATCCTCGTAACTACCACTTGTTTAACACTTTCCCAAATAAAGAAGCTTATTGACATCCCTAAAGGAAAAGGCCTAAACATTTAGACAGGTCTTGTTCGGGAAAGGATTAGGGTTATTACAATAAAACTAGATTTATAGACAGATAGACTAGTTATTACTACACAACAAATATATTTCACAGAAAACTTCACTTTAACATACAGTACATAAATATACTTTGGATTTGATAACATATATGAAAGATATTGCAAGTTTTTGACAAACATATAAAACCTCCACAAAAATAGAATTCAAAGAGCAATAATTCTGAATATTTGACAATTCATTCTTATCACAAAACCTGGTAAAAAAACCTTGAGATTTCAGTCTAAAATTCTGTTGCCTTGCAAAGGGCATGAATATTAGTTCTATCTGTTTGGTTGTACATAATTTTAGTTTCTATATTTGTCATAATGAAAAAGTATCTCAAGAAATTGCCGTAGATACATAATAAAAGCTTTTGACACACTATGGATTGTTTGATCCGAAAGTCATTTGTCAATTTAATAATGAATTTAAAGACACTAAAATTGTATAATCAAAATTTCAATCAAGTCCAGACCAAAACAAATAAAAGAGCTTGGATAGGGGAAAATCCCTGGCAGTTTATGAGACAAAACATGGATCCAGATCAGCTAGCACCTACCCAGTGACACCTGATCAAGATCTATATTGTCAGAGACTATTAATACTCCATGGGTTTAAAACAAGTGCAGCTTTAAATCTTAGGCCTTGTCACATTGAAAATAAAATGTCTCATTCATTTATTTTTGGCACAATTACACATGGAATTTGTCGGGGTTTTTTAATGGTGTATTTTTCCTGTGATGTATGTCACAAAAATACATGTCAAAAATCAAGAAATGTGGTAACTGAAATACTACACTTGAAAACCTTACACTTTTTTTCAAAACAAAACAGAACTACCTTGTTACTGATGTTTTAAGGTATATGACCCATCATAAAAAACTCCACTTTCTAGCCATACAAAATGCATCAAATTACACACACATAAGTTGATTCGCCATGCCAGATTTCAAGATTATGCTTAAAGAAAAAAATAATTTACTAATATTATTTCACTCTATATTCATATGCAAGGGAGGTAATTCTGAACATTTTTGTCAAATATTTCCATAAGTATGCATTAATTCAAAATTATAAACCGTTAAAAAGCCATAATCCACTCTTAAATGTAACTGTGCAAAATCTATCAACTGCAGTTTCTTGTTACAGTTTATGAAATCCAGTTGCTCTAATCTAAAACTTGAATGTAAGTTTCACACTTACGAATTCACTTTGACACAATAACACAAAATATTATTATCGAGGGTGTGAAGTCCGTGTGCTGTAGTTATTTGCACCACTAGTTGGAGTTCGTGAAATCTGATTACTCCAATCAGAAACTTGAATGTCTGATTCATACACTTTTGACGCTGTTCTGTTATAAACAGGAATTCTCTCGTTGGCTTCGTCTGACAGCACCTGAATAAAGAAATAAGAAGTAAAGTGGATACAAAAGACCAAAGTACTCCTAAACCTTTTACAAACAATCCCTTGTTTTGACGATCTTAGAATTAGCTAAAACAACACGAGTTGTTGAAACGCGAATGCCCCCGAAATGGACAATATTAAGTTTCTCAACAAACAGAAGGACAGACACACCGACACAAACAAAGCATTATGCCCCCCCCCCCCCCCACCCGGTCTTTTAATACAGTGGCATAAAAATTACCATTTTCTTTTTCCTTTGTGCAATAAGAAAACCCAATGATAGCGAATTTTTCTTTGAGAAATGTAACATAAGGGAAATCTTAAATTGTCTCTTAAGCAACCTTGATCAACATGGCCTCAAATCACAGTGTGAAGTTTCAAAAAAGATCCTTCTGGTAACTTAAACCATTGTAAGAATTTTGTCAGCAATCAAATTGTTTAATTGCTTAATCCAAACCCATTCCCACAATTGACGCCTTTGCACCCCATTCAAGATGAAGGCTTGAAAAAACATCGTGGAAAATGAAAAAAACATCTTTCACCAAGCAATTTCTTCTTTTTCCACAATGTTTTCTACCCCCAGTCATGAAATTTGAAAATTCACATTGTGCATGTCATCTGCAACTCCTTTCAATTTGAACAAAATTGAAATATATTTGTTGGAAGAGGATTTACTACATAAATATAGTCTCACCTTTAGATAAACAATGGCATCCATGCCGAACCCTTCCTGTGGTATGAGGATTAAGTCCCCCTGGAAGTATCGCGCATACAACCGTGACAGTGGCAGACCATACCCATACCCAGCCAGCGGGGCCGAGCCTTCTCTACTGTGACTAGGCTGTGGTTGCGGGGCTGTTGTATAGAGATACTGAAACAAGTCTTCTACATTCTGTATGGTAGTACCACCACCCTCATCTGATAACTGAAAGTGACAAGATTTCTCTATATCAATCCTTGATATTAACAAGAGCTGTCCGAAGACAGCGCGATCTTTCTAAGTTGCTTAAGAGGGCATAACTCCAAATATAGTGGAGCAAGGGTCATGGACCCTGGTAGTAAGGTAGAGGGTGTGATGGTGAATAAGTATTCCAAGTTTGGGTTGAATCCCTTTGATAGTATGGAAGTCATTGATGATTGAAAAAACTTTAACCTTTGTTGCAACGCCGACGCCTGGGTGACAGTATAAGCTCTCATTTTCTTCGAAAAGTCGAGCTAAAAACTACATTAATCAAGTAGCATATAACAAGGTCTCACTGCACAAACACTATCTACACGCAATTCCATGTTCATTTGTGAGTCAGGCACCAAGATTCCTGACAGACATCACCGGATTTACCTAGGAGCTCCCTCTTTCAATTGATGTACACATACGGTATCTTTAATTTGGTTTGAATGTTTCTTTATAGCAAAAACTATCATTTCAGTTTTTATCAGCATTGATCTTTAGCATGTTGTGATTCATCCATCCAGTGATATTGTTCAAACAAAGCTAAACATGTCGAATTGCTTCATCTCTAAAACATTGTTGAAAGGTTTGAACCCAAGGTAAAGCTGGGAATAGTCTGTGTAGAAATGATGTTCAAGGTCATGCTTTCTGCAGATCATACCAACTGGCTTTGTGTACATGACAGAGTTCTTAGGCCCTTAGGCCAAAGGGCGGAACCCTGAGGTAAAAGTTGTATTTCATTAATACTAGATTTGGTAAAACACCGTTTCTGTATACAGATTGATGTTGGTCCATCAAGTGACTTGTACACTTATACTGTCATTATAAAAGCTTTGTTTTTCTACTTGAAAGTCTAAATTTTTGCTGTGTTGGGATAGAAACTTACTTTAATAGAGACATCATACTCTCCCTTACACACTCTGACTCTAAGTGGAGGAACATCTATAGATCTACTGTGTCGCTCTACTACAGCCCTCATAGCGTTCTGTAAAACAAGGATGATTGTTATTGATCATCACAACTAGACAGCCCTGGCCGTCTGGAAGCGCTCCACAGGCCTGAATTGTTTGTCTTATTGAATGAAATTTTTAAAGTTCAGGCTGTGCAACTAAGCAATTGCATGACTACTTTTACATCAATGATTTCATGGAGTCTCAATTTAAAGGGATCCATGCTAGATAATGAAGGCGAGAGTGAAAACAAAGACATAATTGGCAATTTCGTTAGATTCAAGTGCACTTAACTCAGAATGTTATATTTCTATCAAGCTTAGGATGACACTGAAGCAAGATCTTAACTTCAACAACATTTTATCAAAGCTTTGACATGATTGATCATTATTTGTGGATGTACAGAGCTATTTTGTAAAATTCAAGGGCTAATATCTCTGGATTTAAGATTCAGATCAAGCTGAAAATAACAGGCATGTAAGATCATATGGTCAGTAAGATTCTGTTTAAGTTCTGTATGGATTTGTTAATATTTCTGTTTGTAAGAGTGAAAATACAGCCGACAATGACAATTTTGTAAATTTCAAGAGCACATAACTCATGATATAAAATTCATATCAAGCTGACAATTAAATCAAGGCAAGATCTAATGGTCACCAATATTCTGTTATCCTTTCCTCTTGAATGGTCAATATTTATAATTGCTAGAGTGAAAACACCAGTCAAAATAAAGCCCAAAATAGCAATTTTGTTAATTTCAAGGGCACACAACTAAAGATATAAAATTCATATCAAGCTGAAAATTATACCCAGGCAAGATCTTACAGTCACTATCATTCTGTCCAAGTTTTGTCTTGATTGGTCAAGATTTATAGTTGCTGGAGTGAAAACAATCTCAAAACGGCAATTTTTGACATTCAAGGGCAGATAAATCCTATTTCTTCTTTAATCAGAATTCTTTGAAGGAATCTGAGAGAGGTTCTTCCAATGATCATTGCTGTAAAGTTTGATTAAAATCTTAGGTTTAAGAGAAAGTTTACAGACGGACGCATGCATGGACGGACGACGAACACACCGTCATGACAATAGCCCGCTGGCGGCCAGTGGAGCTAAAAATAACAAATTTTAAAAGAACAGAATGTGTAGAAAGAGCAACAGTTAAGCTATTTTAATTCAAAGCCTGATATTGTGGGTACTCATTTGAATCGTCTCCACCAAACTTTTGGATGTGATGTGGATGCGGAACTGTATGTGACAATGCCTTTAAAATGAAGAGAATAGGCAAATTTAAGTTTTCATGCTTGTAAGCGCAGATAGAAACGTATAGCCCATGTGCCCCTGATCTTTACATACAATGGCATAAAAAATAACATACACAACCTGCATTTTCACATGTACCAGTCCTTTGATTCTAAACCATGAAGTAAGAGATTCTTTACAATAGAAAAACAGAGATATGATGGTTGTTTGACATACCTTGAACAATTCGAACAGCATATGATACAAGTGTGAGGGGATGTAGACCATCTCTATAGGAGCATCAGGGTTAGTAGCTGCAAAACAGAGAGAGAGAAAGTAACCAGTTGATGCTGTAAAGAAAAAGCTACCCCTAGCACTAGAGTAGACCATTTAGAAAGTGTGAAAAGTATCAAACATTGTCACTGTATGGTCTGTGCAGGTCGACTAGGGGTGAAAATTTACATTCTTACAACATTTTCTGAGTCCGGAAAGTTTTCCTATCTTGATATATAGATCTTTGTTCCTTTTTCTTTTTTTCAAAATGTGACAATTGGTTGAAATCTGCTTTAACTGATTCATACCTCATATTTTGCTTTATGGGCTTTTGGAACGGTACCCTTTAGCATAACGGGTCACATAATTATTGTAAATTCAGAACATGTTCACTACTTCATTTTTACTTTTTATCTAATTCAGCACAAACACTTATTTTAAAGTCATTCATGGCTGGATCATTCTTTAAATCGATGAGCTCATTGCAAGATGATCAACTTGGGTCTTTCTTTATAGAAATAAAATTGTTGAAAAATAAAAATCAAAACACACCTGTACTGTTATGGCTTTCTTGGATCAGATCTGGAGCTAACATATAATACTGTTCACAGAGAAACCGAGCACTGGAAAACGCATCTGAAATACCAGAGTTAAGATTACAATTTGTTTATATTAGGTATCTCGCATAAAACTTAACATTTTTATTTAAATATAGGCACATCTTTTTTTTGTTTTGTGATAATCTTATTGTAAGATTTTTTTTTAACACAAGACAAAATAAGAACAGTCTGCTGGTAATAATATTTATTGTACTACAGATGTTTCTTTTGATTTGCTTCCTACATATTTATTGGGTCTTTAACTTTCAAAAGAAAATAAAGCATAACAAGATGTGTTTGTGAAACACAAATGCCCCCGAAATGGCTTTTCTTCTATAATTATGACCTTAATTGATATTTGACCTTGACCTACATAAATGACCTTGTCCCTCTAACCTAATATCATTGAAAGAAGTTTACATACCAAATTTGAGCTTTGTATGTGGAATACTTTTGGAGAAAAGGCCAATGTTAAGTTGTAGCGTTAAATTGCATGTAAAGGGTGGATAAGGGTTAAACGATGACCTTGAGGAAGGTCAAATCGCATGGAGCAGATAGATATCATTTAAAGAAGTTTACATACCAAATGTGAGCTTTGTATGTGGAATACTTTTGGAGAAAAGGCCAATGTTAAGTTGTTGCATTAAGTTGCTGCGTTAAGTTGCATGTTAAGGGTGGATAAGGGTTAAACGATGACCTTGAGGAAGGTCAAATTGCATGGGGCAGATAGATAATATTGAAAGAAGTTTACATACCAAATTTGACCTTTGTATGTGGAATACTTTTGGAGAAAAGGCCAACATTAAGTTGTAGCGTTAAGTTGCAGCGTTAAGTTGCATGTTAAGGGTGGATAAGGGTTAAACGATGACCTTCAGGAAGGTCAAATTGCATGGAGCAGATAGATACCATTGAAAGAAGTTTACATACCAAATTCGAGCTATTTATGTGGAATACTTTTGGAGAAAAGGCCAAAGTTGAGTTGTTGCGTTAAGTTGCCGCGTTAAGTTGCATGTTAAGGGTAGATAAAGGTTAAACGATGACCTTGAGGAAGGTCAATTTGCATGGAGCAGATAGATACCATTGAAAGAAGTTTAAATACCAAATTTGAGCTTTGTATGTGGAATACTTTTGGAGAAAAGGCCAACGTTAAGTTGTTGCGTTAAGTTGCCGCGTTAAGTTGCATGTTAAGGGTGGATAAGGGTTAAACGATGACCTTGAGGAAGGTCAAATTGCATGGGGCAGATAGATAATATTAAAAGAAGTTTACATACAAAATTTGAGCTTTGTATGTGGAATACTTTTGGAGAAAAGGCCAACGTTAAGTTGTTGCGTTAAGTTGGCACGTTAAGTTGCATGTTAAGGGTGGATAAGGGTTAAACAATGACCTTAGGGGAAGTCAAATTGCATGGGGCAGATAGATATCATTGAAAGAAGTTTACATACCAAATTTGAGCTTTGTATGTGGAATATTTTTGGAGAAAAGGCCAACGTTAAGTTGTTGCGTTAAGTTGGCGCGTTAAGTTGCATGTTAAGGGTGGATAAGGGTTAAATAATGACCTTGATGAAGGTCAAATTACATGGGGCAGATAGATATTATTGAAACAAGTTTACATACCAAATTTGAGCTTTGTATAAGGAACACTTTTGCAGAAAAGACCAACGTTAAGTTGTTGCGTTAAGTTGGTGCGTTAAGTTGCATGTTAAGGGTAGATAAGGGTTAAACGATGACCTTCAGGAAGGTCAAATTGCATGGGGCAGATAGATATCATTGAAAGAAGTTTACATACCAAATATTAGCTTTGTATGTGGAATACTTTAAGAGAAAAGACCAATGTTAAGTTATTGCGTTAAGCTGGTGCGTTAAGTTGCATGTTAAGGGTTGATAAGGGTTAAATGATGACCTTGAGGAAAGTCAAATTGCATGGAGCAGATAGATATCATTGACAGAAGTTTACATACCAAATTTAAGCTTTGTATGCATAATGGTTGTCGAGAAAATGTCAATGTTAAGTTTCGGACTAACAGACAGACGGACGGACAGACAGACGGACAGACAGACATGAGTAAAACAATATGCCCCTGATCTCTCGATATGGGGGCATAAAAATATTGACCGCAAAGTTGACTTACCATTGACAACATCCATTACATTACAGTTTGTGTCTATACTGCCTATAATGCCAGATTTAGGAACATCTTTACCATTACTTACCATTGACAACATCCATTACATTACAGTTTGTATCTATACTGCCAGATTTAGGAACATCTTTACCATATAATTACTTACCATTGACAACATCCATTACATTACAGTTTGTATCTATACTGCCTATAATGCCAGATTTAGGAACATCTTTACCATTACTTACCATTGACAACATCCATTACATTACAGTTTGTGTCTATACTGCCTATAATGCCAGATTTAGGAACATCTTTACCATATAATAACACTGAAATGAAGTAAATAATAACATGTGAGATTTGGAGCATCTGTCACAAAAGCTTGGTAAATTGAGCCAACTTCTTTACTACAGCCTCTGCAGATACAATAGTCAGAATACAGAGATTTATATGACTAATTGCTTTTCACATCTATTTCATTTTGGCTGTTTGAGTAAATAGTTATTTCAGACTGTTACTGCGTGAAACAGAATTGGTTTTGCTTTTTGAGAAATTGAGACATATGAAAACAAGTCTTTCATACTTAGTACATGCCATATCACTTAAGCACATAATCTATACCAGTGTCTTACATATTTTGTTACAAGAATATAATTTAAGGTAGTCCACCCCTAATGAGATTCACTCTACCTCTGGATTATTTGCATACTTTGCATACATTTAGCGGTGGAACGTTCCACCACACAATGTTTACAGTGTTGTCGGTATAAGCATAGATACGTAAAGAATGTTAACAACGTTGCATGATTGATAAATTCCCTCGCCTGAATCTCATTGGGAGTGGACTACCTTAATCAACTAAGTACAGGAAATACATACCATGTTGGTTAATCAACATTCGTATACTAATTCTGTTTGTATAAAATCTATCTAGGAAGTATGGCACATTTTGCATCTGTTTATCTGACATGACTAGTCCATTAGCTGCCTGGTATTCCATAACACCCTACAAATATACCACAATATAGATGAATATCTGGTTACCAGCATTTTATGTTTGTATAAAATCTATCTAGGAAGTATGGCACATTTTGCATCTGTTTATCTGACATGACTAGTCCATTAGCTGCCTGGTATTCCATAACACCCTACAAATATACCACAATATAGATGAATATCTGGTTAACAGCATTCACTGTTTGTATAAAATCTATCTAGGAAGTATGGCACATTTTGCATCTGTTTATCTGACATGACTAGACCATTAGCTGCCTGGTATTCCATAACACCCTACAAATATACCACAATATAGATGAATATCTGGTTACCAGCATTTTATGTTTGTATAAAATATATCAAGGAAGTATGGCACATTTTGCATCTGTTTATCTGACATGACTAGTCCATTAGCTGCCTGGTATTCCATAACACCCTACAAATATACCACAATATAGATAAATATCTGGTTACCAGCATTCACTGTTTGTATAAAATCTATCTAGGAAGTATGGCACATTTTGCATCTGTTTATCTGACATGACTAGTCCATTAGCTGCCTGGTATTCCATAACACCCTACAAATATACCACAATATAGATAAATATCTGGTTACCAGCATTCACTGTTTGTATAAAATCTATCTAGGAAGTATGGCACATTTTGCATCTGTTTATCTGACATGACTAGTCCATTAGCTGCCTGGTATTCCATACCACCCTACAAATATACCACAATATAGATGAATATCTGGTTACCAGCATTTTATGTTTGTATAAAATCTATCTAGGAAGTATGGCACATTTTGCATCTGTTTATCTGACATGACTAGACCATTAGCTGCCTGGTATTCCATAACACCCTACAAATATACCACAATATAGATGAATATCTGGTTACCAGCATTCACTGTTTGTATAAAATCTATCTAGGAAGTATGGCACATTTTGCATCTGTTTATCTGACATGACTAGACCATTAGCTGCCTGGTATTCCATAACACCCTACAAATATACCACAATATAGATGAATATCTGGTTAACAGCATTCACTGTTTGTATAAAATCTATCTAGGAAGTATGGCACATTTTGCATCTGTTTATCTGACATGACTAGACCATTAGCTGCCTGGTATTCCATAACACCCTACAAATATACCACAATATAGATGAATATCTGGTTAACAGCATTCACTGTTTGTATAAAATCTATCTAGGAAGTATGGCACATTTTGCATCTGTTTATCTGACATGACTAGACCATTAGCTGCCTGGTATTCCATTACACCCTACAAATATACCACAATATAGATGAATATCTGGTTACCAGCATTCACTGTTTGTATAAAATCTATCTAGGAAGTATGGCACATTTTGCATCTGTTTATCTGACATGACTAGTCCATTAGCTGCCTGGTATTCCATAACACCCTACAAATATACCACAATATAGATGAATATCTGGTTACCAGCATTCACTGTTTGTATAAAATCTATCTAGGAAGTATGGCACATTTTGCATCTGTTTATCTGACATGACTAGTCCATTAGCTGCCTGGTATTCCATAACACCCTACAATATACCACAATATAGATGAATATCTGGTTACCAGCATTTTATGTTTGTATAAAATCTATCTAGGAAGTATGGCACATTTTGCATCTGTTTATCTGACATGACTAGACCATTAGCTGCCTGGTATTCCATAACACCCTACAATATACCACAATATAGATGAATATCTGGTTACCAGCATTTTATGTTTGTATAAAATCTATCTAGGAAGTATGGCACATTTTGCATCTGTTTATCTGACATGACTAGTCCATTAGCTGCCTGGTATTCCATAACACCCTACAAATATACCACAATATAGATAAATATCTGGTTACCAGCATTCACTGTTTGTATAAAATCTATCTAGGAAGTATGGCACATTTTGCATCTGTTTATCTGACATGACTAGACCATTAGCTGCCTGGTATTCCATAACACCCTACAAATATACCACAATATAGATGAATATCTGGTTATCAGCATTTTATGTTTGTATAAAATCTATCTAGGAAGTATGGCACATTTTGCATCTGTTTATCTGACATGACTAGTCCATTAGCTGCCTGGTATTCCATAACACCCTACAAATATACCACAATATAGATAAATATCTGGTTACCAGCATTCACTGTTTGTATAAAATCTATCTAGGAAGTATGGCACATTTTGCATCTGTTTATCTGACATGACTAGACCATTAGCAGCCTGGTATTCCATAACACCCTACAAATATACCACAATATAGATGAATATCTGGTTACCAGCATTCACTGTTTGTATAAAATCTATCTAGAAAGTATGGCACATTTTGCATCTGTTTATCTGACATGACTAGTCCATTAGCTGCCTGGTATTCCATAACACCCTACAAATATACCACAATATAGATGAATATCTGGTTACCAGCATTCACTGTTTGTATAAAATCTATCTAGGAAGTATGGCACATTTTGCATCTGTTTATCTGACATGACTAGTCCATTAGCTGCCTGGTATTCCATACCACCCTACAAATATACCACAATATAGATGAATATCTGGTTACCAGCATTTTATGTTTGTATAAAATCTATCTAGGAAGTATGGCACATTTTGCATCTGTTTATCTGACATGACTAGACCATTAGCTGCCTGGTATTCCATAACACCCTACAAATATACCACAATATAGATGAATATCTGGTTACCAGCATTCACTGTTTGTATAAAATCTATCTAGGAAGTATGGCACATTTTGCATCTGTTTATCTGACATGACTAGACCATTAGCTGCCTGGTATTCCATAACACCCTACAAATATACCACAATATAGATGAATATCTGGTTACCAGCATTCACTGTTTGTATAAAATCTATCTAGGAAGTATGGCACATTTTGCATCTGTTTATCTGACATGACTAGTCCATTAGCTGCCTGGTATTCCATAACACCCTACAAATATACCACAATATAGATGAATATCTGGTTACCAGCATTTTATGTTTGTATAAAATCTATCTAGGAAGTATGGCACATTTTGCATCTGTTTATCTGACATGACTAGACCATTAGCTGCCTGGTATTCCATAACACCCTACAAATATACCACAATATAGATGAATATCTGGTTACCAGCATTCACTGTTTGTATAAAATCTATCTAGGAAGTATGGCACATTTTGCATCTGTTTATCTGACATGACTAGACCATTAGCTGCCTGGTATTCCATAACACCCTACAAATATACCACAATATAGATGAATATCTGGTTACCAGCATTTTATGTTTGTATAAAATATATCTAGGAAGTATGGCACATTTTGCATCTGTTTATCTGACATGACTAGACCATTAGCTGCCTGGTATTCCATAACACCCTACAAATATACCACAATATAGATGAATATCTGGTTACCAGCATTTTATGTTTGTATAAAATCTATCTAGGAAGTATGGCACATTTTGCATCTGTTTATCTGACATGACTAGACCATTAGCAGCCTGGTATTCCATAACACCCTACAAATATACCACAATATAGATGAATATCTGGTTACCAGCATTCACTGTTTGTATAAAATCTATCTAGGAAGTATGGCACATTTTGCATCTGTTTATCTGACATGACTAGTCCATTAGCTGCCTGGTATTCCATAACACCCTACAAATATACCACAATATAGATGAATATCTGGTTACCAGCATTCACTGTTTGTATAAAATCTATCTAGGAAGTATGGCACATTTTGCATCTGTTTATCTGACATGACTAGACCATTAGCTGCCTGGTATTCCATAACACCCTACAAATATACCACAATATAGATGAATATCTGGTTACCAGCATTTTATGTTTGTATAAAATATATCTAGGAAGTATGGCACATTTTGCATCTGTTTATCTGACATGACTAGACCATTAGCTGCCTGGTATTCCATAACACCCTACAAATATACCACAATATAGATGAATATCTGGTTACCAGCATTTTATGTTTGTATAAAATCTATCTAGGAAGTATGACACATTTTGCATCTGTTTATCTGACATGACTAGACCATTAGCTGCCTGGTATTCCATAACACCCTACAAATATACCACAATATAGATGAATATCTGGTTACCAGCATTTTATGTTTGTATAAAATCTATCTAGGAAGTATGGCACATTTTGCATCTGTTTATCTGACATGACTAGTCCATTAGCTGCCTGGTATTCCATAACACCCTACAAATATACCACAATATAGATGAATATCTGGTTACCAGCAATCACTGTTTGTATAAAATCTATCTAGGAAGTATGGCACATTTTGCATCTGTTTATCTGACATGACTAGTCCATTAGCTGCCTGGTATTCCATAACACCCTACAAATATACCACAATATGGATGAATATCTGGTTACCAGCATTCACTGTTTGTATAAAATCTATCTAGAAAGTATGGCACATTTTGCATCTGTTTATCTGACATGACTAGACCATTAGCTGCCTGGTATTCCATAACACCCTACAAATATACCACAATATAGATGAATATCTGGTTACCAGCATTTTATGTTTGTATAAAATCTATCTAGGAAGTATGGCACATTTTGCATCTGTTTATCTGACATGACTAGACCATTAGCTGCCTGGTATTCCACAACACCCTACAAATATACCACAATATAGATGAATATCTGGTTACCAGCATTTTATGTTTGTATAAAATCTATCTAGGAAGTATGGCACATTTTGCATCTGTTTATCTGACATGACTAGACCATTAGCTGCCTGGTATTCCATAACACCCTACAAATATACCACAATATAGATGAATATCTGGTTATCAGCATTTTATGTTTGTATAAAATCTATCTAGGAAGTATGGCACATTTTGCATCTGTTTATCTGACATGACTAGACCATTAGCTGCCTGGTATTCCATAACACCCTACAAATATACCACAATATAGATGAATATCTGGTTACCAGCATTCACTGTTTGTATAAAATCTATCTAGGAAGTATGGCACATTTTGCATCTGTTTATCTGACATGACTAGACCATTAGCTGCCTGGTATTCCATAACACCCTACAAATATACCACAATATAGATGAATATCTGGTTACCAGCATTCACTGTTTGTATAAAATCTATCTAGAAAGTATGGCACATTTTGCATCTGTTTATCTGACATGACTAGACCATTAGCTGCCTGGTATTCCACAACACCCTACAAATATACCACAATATAGATGAATATCTGGTTACCAGTAATTTCTGTTTGTATAAAATCTATCTAGGAAGTATGGCACATTTTGCATCTGTTTATCTGACATGACTAGACCATTAGCTGCCTGGTATTCCATAACACCCTACAAATATACCACAATATAGATGAATATCTGGTTACCAGTATTTTATGTTTGTATAAAATCTATCTAGGAAGTATGGCACATTTTGCATCTGTTTATCTGACATGACTAGACCATTAGCTGCCTGGTATTCCATAACACCCTACAAATATACCACAATATAGATGAATATCTGGTTACCAGTATTTTATGTTTGTATAAAATCTATCTAGGAAGTATGGCACATTTTGCATCTGTTTATCTGACATGACTAGACCATTAGCTGCCTGGTATTCCATAACACCCTACAAATATACCACAATATAGATGAATATCTGGTTACCAGTATTTTATGTTTGTATAAAATCTATCTAGGAAGTATGGCACATTTTGCATCTGTTTATCTGACATGACTAGTCCATTAGCTGCCTGGTATTCCATAACACCCTACAAATATACCACAATGTAGATGAATATCTGGTTACCAGCATTTTATGTTTGTATAAAATCTATCTAGGAAGTATGGCACATTTTGCATCTGTTTATCTGACATGACTAGACCATTAGCTGCCTGGTATTCCATAACACCCTACAAATATACCACAATATAGATGAATATCTGGTTACCAGCATTCACTGTTTGTATAAAATATATCAAGGAAGTATGGCACATTTTGCATCTGTTTATCTGACATGACTAGACCATTAGCTGCCTGGTATTCCATAACACCCTACAAATATACCACAATATAGACGAATATCTGGTTAACAGCATTCACTGTCTGTATAAAATCCAGGGATCTCCGCAGAATATTTTGAAGCCGTAGCACATTGATAAACTTTGCAACACATTGTGTTCATATAAATAATTGTGAATAAAAACATAATGGGAAAAGAAGAAATTGCTCAATTTGAGCAATTTCTTCTTTTCCCATTATGTTTTTATACAGAATTAGTACGTTTTAGAGTAAAATAATGTACCATTTATCAGTTTTTGACATGAAATACCTCTAAATACCTCTGTTTGGTGACCATTTTGAAGAAATTAAGCTGTAGGGGTAGTTTTGAAGCTGTAGGGGCATTAAACTGATTTACATGAAGCTGTAGTGGGGCCGATACAGCTTATTGGGCTGGGGAGAACACTGAAATCTATCTGTTTGTATGATATGTGTTCAGGAAGTATAGGATTGATTGAATAGGGTTCAATGCCTCTTTCAACTGTTATGATCATACTGCGGCAGCTTGAGTATCTAAGCATGGATTCCTATTGTTTCACTCCCCTGTACTACAACATCTTTTCCAAGCCTACAGCTGCTTGACCACAAAGGTTTACGATATTTCAACCATTGGTGGGAGAAAAATGTAAGAATGTTTGTTGCTTTAAAGGGCATAATAGGCTTAATATGAGTAAGCGCTGTTTAAAAGCTCTTTATAAACATGAAGCAGATTTAATGGAGATGTGTTTGTAATAAGTACTTGTAATCAATCCGAAAAATTATGTAGCCATGATTGGTACATTAATATCAAATCATTAACCTGACATCCCTTTGTAAATGATCTAAATGGTTTTTTGGCCAGTAACTTGTGCCTGTCATAATAATAGTAAAGACAAACCTGTGCCATAGTCTGTACAACATTACTGTGTCTTTTTCTGATTTCATCTAATGCAGCTGTAAAACTGAAACATTCAAATATGACAAATTAAGCATTCCCTTCCAAAAATGTTCAATGTATTTCATTTGTATCTGTAATTAATTTGATTATGTGACTATACGCAAATGAACATTTTATAATCTTAATGTTTGTGCGATAAATTAGAAATAAATAGACCTAATTTACAATCATAAGGCATCCACCTGTAGGCTTACAGGAATTTTGGGAAATGTCAGCAGTAATGAGCTTGGAATCTGTCAGCAAGTGTGAAACAATATGCCTAATAGATAAATATATTTTCTGGATTTAAAAGTTTACCAAAAAAGCCATTGTAGGCCATACTTACTTATGCAAAGACTCAGGATCACTTGCGTTGTATTTTTCAAACTGTAACAGTTGGGTAAAACTTTGTCTGTACCTGCAGGAAGAAACATAGTGCTGGCTTTAACTCTTTCG
Source organism: Fragum sueziense (assembly GCA_963680895.1). Taxonomy (NCBI): domain Eukaryota; kingdom Metazoa; phylum Mollusca; class Bivalvia; order Cardiida; family Cardiidae; genus Fragum; species Fragum sueziense. The sequence goes on along the minus strand of OY804600.1, from coordinate 59,141,159 downwards.
GTGCCAAATTTCCTGGAATTATGCTATTTCCAGTGCCAATTTTTTTTGATTTTCATTACAGGGCTTATCAGTGTAGTAAAATCATTATTTGATGAATTCTAAGCTGAAACCATCAGGAATGATTGCACATAAACTATTTTGTTGAATAGCATACTTTTTATCAGGCAGTTTGATCAGATGACCCTGACCTTGACATTGAATGACTTAATTAAGCTTTTGTTTTGAAGTCGCCAAAAGGCGACATTGGCAGTCTCCTAATAGGTTGCTTATCGGCGACATTGGCAGCGAAAGAGTTAAACTATTTAATTACCAGACAGTAAAATTATAGACTGGTATAAATTCAAAGGTGTTGCAAATGATAAATTGACTTTTATTGTGTGTGTGTTTCTGTGATAATCACCATTTTCTCCATTTCCTTCAGAAATGGCTATGCTTTAAATTACAGAATTTCTGCTTTCTATTTTTGTTAGCTTTTGATTACAACTGCTTCTAACTTGGATCAGTCTGTTAATTAGTTGTTTGAGAAAGAGTTATGTAAGAAAGAGTTATTTGATCACAGAGAGGTCACAAACGATTATTGCTGTGTCCTCCAAAATGCCACCTCAAGATAAGAAATATTACCTTAGTAGGACATGATGACCTTTCTAATACTTTCCAAAACACGACCCGATAAACAAGACTTGGGAATACAATTGAGGCAAATAAAGAGAATGCTGATAACCAGCACTTTCTACTTTTCTCTCAATATCTTACATGTTACAATGCTCACTAATCCTATCTTTATCAATACCGAATTTTTTGTCTGTACCAGCTTTCAATTAAGGCTGGTCTACAATTTTGCCATATGGGAAAGGGTTAAAGTAATAAGTAGCTCACGAGATGAAAGTCTTGAGTACAATATACTTCTCATTTGACAAGAGCCATCAAAAGATATCATGCTGGTCCATTGTTGGATAGTTACAAAAAAAACTTTCTAGTTGACAAACTAAAGTTAACCGTTTCCCAAACAGCAAAAGTTTGCACATCTATAATTTGAAAGCTGCTGCAGATAAGGAAATGAATAGTGACAAAGATAAGATCTGTGTACATTATAGAACAGAAAATATTGAGACAAAAGGAGAAAATGTTGATTATGAACATTAGTATACAGTTGTACTTATTTCATTTTGTGAGCAGCATAAATGATCAAAGTCTCAATGCAAAAGCTTTACCCTTTTCCATACAAGACCTGCTCTTGAAGTCTCTGAAGAACATGCTTGGAAAAATACAGAAAAACAGCATTTTCTCAGAATTTCTGTGCTTTACAGAGCAATGATCCTTTATTACCAGATATTAATTTATCACAGCTTTCAATCTAAAGCATTGTTTAAAATGATGAGGCTAAAGAAGAAAATGCTAATTACTATTATTTTCACTGTGTAACTCAACATTTTCTTGGCTATAACATACATCTTTGTCTTATCTTTATCATCATTAATTTTATCATCTGCAACATATTTCAAATTGCCACAGTCCAACTTTGTTAGCTGATTAGACAAGGTTTAATCCTATATCTCAGTAGGTCATGGACAACAATTGTATAATGTTACATGATGTCCAGTCAAGCAACTTTGAAATCAAACAAGACTGACAAAATGTCAATAATAGACAGAAGAACAGACAGACAGGACCAAACATGTGAGTTGTGATATAGGAAAAGGACCTCTTGCCCATTACCAGAGGGCAAAATATTAGCCTGATCTACATTGAAAGGCGTTGCAGCGCCACTGCATGAAATTTTAAATTTTTTCGTCTTTACACAGTTTATGAAGAATCTCCAGAACAACATGGAACTTGATCAGACTGTGCATATGCACACGCTGATCAGATCTGGATCTGATAACCAGCAGTTTCTCCTTTTGCCTCAATATTTTCTCTGCTATATTTTACACAAATCCAATGGTTTTTAATCTTAATTTTGTCGTCTGCAGCAGCTCTCAAATTGGAGCACCCTGAAACTTTGTCGTTTGGGAAAGGGTTAAAGGACCTTTTTTCCAGATCCTGTCTCAAACATTTACCACTATACTCACCAGCTTCGTACCATGGCAGTGGAAGGCATTTTGAGGAAATGTTCTGGTAGAGAGTCAAACTCCTTCATGATATTGGCAAGCCGGACCAGCAGCTCATTACGAAGATACGCGAAGGACTTGCTCTCAGACCCATCTGTACCTGGAAATAACGACAAAATAATACTGTCAACAAATTCAAAATTTTATTTCCACAAAAATGTATTTCATCAGAGAACCTGTTTGATCTTAATTGACCGATAATTGCTATTTTCAAATTTTTAAAGAACAATTCATCCATTCACTTCAGTCAGGAGACCATATGTGATACTGAAAGCTCATAAATTGAAATCTTTATTTGTTCCGCTATGGCAAATGAATAATTATATTAATCAAGTGCTAAAGACTGTTAGAGATGCAGGTTTAGTACAAACAGCCATAACAATGCCTTCAAAGCAAGTATTTGTTGTAACAGTTTTGCTGAAAATGTTAGAAATCTTCATAGGATAGTATCTTTTAAAAGAACTAAGAACAGTTAGAAATAGATGGCTAGCCATTATGAAAGTGGACTGAGACTTTTTGTTTTGATCCCAGCCAAAGTGTCTGTCTAGTGTCATTGACCGCAACTACTAACCCATATCCTGCATGACCTTAATTAACACATATAAACAAAGATACTTGGCCTTAGATGAACTGTACCTTTTGTCTTACTTGTATGCCTAAACTGCCAAGAAACTCAGACATTCATACCGACCATTGGATAGCTGTTAATACATTTGGTCCACTATCAATTAAGTCAAATCTGACAAATATCCAGCCCTGCGTTCAGTAAGACAAAACGTTAGCTAACTTGGCCGTTTCATTCGGAATACTCGGTCAATTCTGTGAAATTTGTGTCAAAGAAGTTGCAACTGTTGCTAACGTTAGCTAACGTTTTGTCTAATGAACGCAGCCCAGGGCAGTAACATGTGACAAAACAACTTAAAAAACTCATGAATGTTCTTTCATAAATAAAGAAACAATACAACATTTTATTGTTTATTTATAAGTGGATTTAATGTGCCTTCCTGTACTGGACTGATAACCACTTTACCAGCATTTTCTCCTTTTTCCTCAATATTTTTTGTACTAGCCTATAAAATCATTCTGTATGTTGTACAACAGCACTAGCTTTTTTTATAAGGCTAAAGCCATCTTATCATCTGTAGCTTAATTGATTTGGAGCATAGTATTTTTTTCTTATTTGGGAAATGGTTTTGGGCTAACAAAACGCCATCCACAATAATTCATAATCTGATCATTGTAAACAGTGCTCCAGCTAGGTTTTTAAAAGGGCAGGGTGGTAAGTGCCCTGAAAGGGCACTTCGAGTCGCGAAGCGACGAGAAGGGGGAGGGAGTGGGAGGGGGCATCCCCCTCCCACCAGGGGGGTTTTGGGGGGTCTCCCCCAAGAAAATTTTGAATTCTAGGGGCTTAAAGATGGGCTCTGGTGGGTTTTAAATAGGATTTTGGTATTTAAAAAGGGAGATTATTGCAACCCCTCCATATCTCTCATTAGACAAGTGGCACCTATAAGTATTCTTTTACGTCTGTTCATTTAGGGCCACCAGGGGGGGGGGGATCTCTCCCTAAAAAAATTATTTCTTTAAAGGGCTTAAAGATTATGGGCTCTGGTGTGTTTCTAAAAGGGTTTTGGTATTTACAAAGGGAGACTTTTTCAACCCCTCCATGGGTCTCATCAGACAAGTGGCACCTAGAAGTATTCTAGTATTTCTATTAAAATTATGCCTGTTCATTTAGGGCCGAATAACGGCTGCATTCCTAATTCAAAAGACCATTGTTTTGATTTTAAAAAATCTTACATCAATGCTAAAAAAATCTTTCCATACCCTTGAAATACAAATATTGAATAAACTCTCAACTGTCTTGATTTTTTTGCTGTCCATGCTGCAAATTCTTTACAGAGTTTGTAAAGAATTCAGAGTCTGGAGGGCAGGTTGTGATAAATTTCTTACATTAAGTAATATTTTTGTCTGTTGTTTCTTTCAATTTAGACCATTCAACAATTGTTGCTTCAGTGTTGAAAGGGTGAAGAGAGCACGGGGAAGAGGGGAAGTATAGGAAATGCTCAATTTCTTCCTTTGTCTCAATTTATATTTCACTAATGCATTAATAGTTCTTCATTTTTGAACATGGATATTGTGATATACTCTTGCTTTGACAGGGTTTCCGTTTGACCCGGGAGCTCGGGTTTTGACGCATGAAAAATGAAAATGACCCCAATTTGACTCTCAGAAATTTCAACTGATGCATCATTCTGACTCTTGATTTTTACGACCCATGCGTCACCCACCATTCAAGATCAAGAGATATCTACTAATTGACCCATTATCCAGGTCACACCTTTAGTTCAGAGCAGTAAAAAATCGATAATCTGTGTTACGCAATCTTTCGCTGATTTGCCAGTCGTGTGTAAAGTGTTAATTTGGCATCAGTGATGCATGCGGATTATCAGTCGTAAATCCATTAATTAAATTGTCACAGTCTTTAATTTGATTTGAAGTAGCTGTGTGGCAATAAAATAAACAATCTGCTTCTAAAAATACCAAGAACTGTGAAGAAGTTTGTCATCAATCAACAGGTAGCTCTCGTCTCGGCGACGGCCATGAAATTCTGATTACATTATCATTGAATTAATATCAAACAAAATTCCTTGTACCTGTAGCAATTAATGTTAAGTTTTTTTACTTATTCAAAATATAATTGATCTAGCTGGTTTAAGTTCTTAAGGAAAAGGGAAAATGATCAGATATCGTAATTGTCATGAGTTTTCGTGGTTTAGATAGGGCATTATCAAAGGAAAATTTAAAGGTGCACTTTATCAAAGATAAATATTTTTCTACGAAATTTCCTTGGCATAAATGAAAAATATCAGCTTTTCAATATCAAGAATTTGATTTCTACCAGTTTACACCAAAGTGTACTAAAATTCTAAATAATGGGGGGGGGGGGGGGGGTAAAATGGGGGCAAATGCATTCCCAACCTTTAATTTCAAATCCAAACCCCATCTTGTGGGTACTCATTTGAATAGTATCAATGAGTCGATTCCAATGAGTACCTTCGACATAGGGCTTGATAACAACAATGCTTTTTGAAAAGTCAATATTCCTTCTCATCTGTATAGTAGCACTCTAAAGGTGTTACATTTACTCTTAAAATAAGCACTTTGGTCTTATTGAAACATTGCCTTACATTTTCATATAAATCAGCATTTTTCCTTTTCCCCAATATTTCAAAAGCAGTTTAACCTTGTTAAGTTTGGGAGAATGTTACAATGAACTCTAAAGAGTTAAGAACATATCTTAACATTGCCCCCCTCCCCCCCCACCACCAACCTTATCAATCTATTACGGTTTGATTTTCTCGCGCTTCATTTTGACTCTTGGGATTTTGGCCTCAAGGGTCAATGACTCTTGAGATTCTTGTCCTAATGGAAACCCTGTTTGAATTTGGAATTCTAATTTGGATCTCTCTCTCTATTTTTTTTTTTTTTTTTTTTTGAAAAAAAAAATCATCTGGTAAAGGGTTTATTTGGATGCAGAAGTGTATTTAATTGAAAGGGAGACTTTCCAATTCAGGTATTCAGAGGAAAGGAGAATAACAAAAAACAAAAATCAAATTGTCCTTTATCATTAACAAAAAAAATCATATTTTATTTCTGTGCGGAAAGGGATTAACAAATTGACTACATTTCAAGTAAAGTGTTACGCTCTATGCTAAGGGATGTAAACTATTGATTTTCTGGTACACGCTTTTGGTCATATTGTCGAGTGGAAGACTGAGATCAGTTACACTTTACTTCAGATGTGTTTTAATTTGTGATGGATAAATAATTGGACTAGAAATTGGTAGGTTAACTAGAATTTTAAAACTAAATTTTATAGAAGTAATTCGTCGGACATTTTGGCCATCCAACTCTAAACTTCTCCGGGGCTTTCGCGAAGACTGAATTACAGTTTTGAAATAAGATCCCCGAATTTAAGGTAAACTGCAAAACAAAATGGGACGAAACTGCCAGTGTTAAGCGGCGATTTTCGAAAATGTAGAATATCATATCGCAGCCTACAACTAATCTGAAATTTTCTCAGTGAAAGGTGACAAAGTTAATCATCGTCCATTCAATCTTCAATCAATCAATTCGTAAGGATTAAGTACCTAATCAGCGTTTGTTTACAATTGAAAAATTGTTTTATGGCACGCTCTGTCATCAACAGATTATCGGAAAACTGCCCCCTCGATAATAAATCGGTCAATCACACGTTCTGATAGGTCGCCTCGTCGATATAAGCCACGCCTTGTACTTATTCTGTTTTATAGGTTGTAAATAGTTATCCCCCGAGACTGCCCACTTAATGCATCAGTGATCACAGCGAGTTTTGATTATCAATTAGAATTGAGTTTGAGTTTATTGGGGTTTTACGCCGTTTTCAACGATTATCAATTAGAAAGGCGACAATATACAGGATAATTGCTTATTGAGCAAGTTAGGGCAAAATTTAGAGTCAATTTACAGGGCAGGGCGCCGCACTTCGACGCAGGGCAAGGCAGGGCGCCGCGCCCTTCTAAAAGGGCCTAGCTGGAGCACTGGTAAATAAATGCCATGGTAGATGAGGAATATTATATAGAAAAGGCTAACATTTGTGTAACAAAAGAGTGAGATCTTCACCCAGTGAAATGTTAAACCAGCATTCCACAAACTATAATGTGCCAACACAGCTTAACCCTTTCTCAATGGACAAAATTTTCGACCATTCTTAATTGAAAGTCTTTGTATGCAATAAATTATTGGACATATTGGTACACATTTCTGGAGATCTCCCACAAAAAACATTGAGGCAAAAGAAGAAAATGCTGTTAATCAGCAGTTTCTTCTTTGACCCCATTTGTTTTCTCAAGCTTTTCCTACCAGGGACGTGAAAACCAAGTTGTTTGAGAAAGGTTGAACTACATTACTTTGTACATGTACCTATTATTTTGTAAGTTGACTTATGTCACTTACTGGCAATGAAGATAGAATAAATCCTTTTTTGGATGGTAAAATCTTGGACTGGTCTGCTTACAAAAATATCAATGCCATTGAAAATGGACTTCACATTCATTCTTGGTTAGAAATTGTTAATGGAAAAGAAGAAAGGGCTCACAATCAGCATTTATTTTTTTAACCATACTAGTTTATCAAAACATTTCCTTTATGAGCAGTTAAAATCTATGATTGTTTGTAAAAGGTCTAACAAATATATAATCATTATAACAATTACCCTTGTATATTAATTTCAACAGATTCAAAATAGAATTGGAGTACTTGAATTCCGTTTGTGTGAAATAGAGACTGAAAGTCAAATGTGTCTCCAATTTGTGGGATGAAATTGTTGTCACGATTCCCAGTTCTGACCTTCCTGAACTAAGGCCAAAGCCAATGCCATGGCCTGAAATAATGTTTGAGTTTATTGGGGTTTTACGCCGTTTTCAACTACCAGGGTCATATCACGGCGGCTGGAGCACCTACCCATGGATTCCTGTTGTTTCTCAAACCAGTACTACCACAACACCCTTACCGAGCCTCCAGCTGCTCGCCCACTTAGGTTAACGATTTCAAACCCATTGGTGGGTGTCAATTTTGTCAGAAAGGGTATTAGCCGCGGCCGCCTGAAATAATGTATACAGCAAGTAACAGCATACCACAGACTACAAGAATGCCAAGTGGTAATGTTATGTCATAACAATTCAGTGGCACACAGGTATTATAGATATGTTTATCTTGAATGGACACTTTCCTGAGCAACAACAAAACATGAGACTAGTCCAATCTAACAACTGTTGTAGACAACAAAATGAATAATAAATACCTCAATTTATAAATAAATGACTTCAAAAACATTCAGGGAATGAAAATTATGTCATGTCTCTTTTTGAATGAAAACAATTTTCAATACAATGTTTTCTCTATTTGCGATACCAAAACAGATGTAATAAGTTGATTGAAACAAATATTATTAATTAGAAAAAAGTTCACTATATCTGGGTCAAGATCAATAGTACTAGATAAATATCAATAAAAGTCTAGCAGAATAGTGGTAAACGTAACATTTACAGTGTACGATCCCAATATTAACCTTCAGGGTGGGTGTAATTGATAAAACAGAGACATGACTCGGTATAATATAATGAATAGCGGGACATTTGGTTTTGTACTCAAAGTTTCTACTCCAGTCTTCCTCTTAGCCCTTTCCAAACCAGCATTGCTTTTGATGTTTCTTGTAAAGAGCAATTTCTCCTTTCTCATGATGTTCTCATTTTCATATAATTTATGTGCAAAGTTAACATACCTAAGCATGACTAGATCTAGTTTGTAATAATGATTAATCCAAAACTTGCATGAGAATCTTGATGAAGCAAATGAAATGTAATTATGTTAAGCGGCCCATACACGATCAATATCATTGACAATATTATTGAGTCATAATATTGACAATATTTTTCTAGCCACCCATACACGATCAATATTATTGACAATATTAATTTAGAGAACAATCAACCATGGGTTACATAACGTCAATAAAAATATTGAAGAAAATATTTCAGCGATCGCAGATATTCGTCAATAGTATTGACAATCCTTCAATATTGCCCATTCACGGTCAATATTATTGTCAGTACCAAATATTGACAATAATATTGTCAATAATATTGATCGTGTATGGGCCGCTTTAGTGTGAACTTTGATTCTATTGACTAATTCTTCAATACATAAAATAGACAAACTGGTGTGACAGTTAGCTTTAATATAAAGTTTATAAGTTATCATGTGAAAGTAACAGAATGTTAGCAGAGCTCCAGATAATTCTTAGGGTAAAAGAGTGATCACTCCCTACTTTGAGCATCAAAAGAGTGATTCACTCTCAACCCAGTAGGTCTAATCCCTTTTTGGAGAAAACCGACAAAAACGGTTCATGTGGAAAAACTAAAACATTGATTATAGGATTTCCTTTCCTTGTATTGGTACTTCTCCGATTCACATGACTCAACAAGGTATTAAAGTACAGCAAAGTATTCAAAATGAGTGATTTCGCAACTATGGAACTATCAAATAAATGTTGGAAGTCTAAACAAGGTAGTAAAACACAATGAACTATTCATAAAAACAGTAAATGTCACTATTCACAAGCAGAAAGAGTCGCCCCCCCCCCCTTTTTTTTAATTTTGATCCCTCCAGCGACCATGGTCGTTATACTGTTACAACTATACAGTTATACTGTACTTGCCATCTTTTTCTGATTAACAGTTGACTTTGCAATTTATTTTCAAATTATCGGACATATATCGCTCTAAAATCATCCACAGAAACTCGATCTGTCATAATTTTCAGCCAAGTTAGGATCTTATCTGATCCGCCGATGTGATGTTTTCAGGTGTAATGCGCGGCCGTTTTAATGACAGGTTAAAACAAAACTCGAATAATACCATACATGCAGCTGTATTCCCCCCGCTTGGCTTGAAAAATGTAAGGTTCTGACACAATTTTCCGTTTTCTTCCGGACATAGTTTACTTTGCGATGCAACAGACCTTGCAAACGTAAACAAAACGATACGGTGTCGTATAATAAAGATTTCGTAACATTCGGCAACCCGAAAGATTTGTTAAATTCTTTTCTATATCATTCTACGCGGCACCGGCATCGAAATGGCTGTGATTTGTAAATATCCTGTGACATATAACGGGAAATATTTTCTTCGACGATTAGAAACAGTTTGAAAGCGTTAGCACGAAACCAGTAACTTTCACTCTCTCTTTATTGTTCGAAATGCGTTACTTGAACATTGAATGCGTCTGGCGACGCACACAGTTGACCATGAAATGCGTTTTTTGCATATTTGAATGCGTAATTACGCAATCACGCACCTTATCTGGAGCTCTGTGTTAGTCTTCAATTTTGGTGGTGATTTCTTTCAACTTTTCTTCTATCTACCAAAGAGCTTTAGTAACATATCAAGGGCTATTACAAAAACTCCTGTATCAATGCAATTATAGTTTTGAGAAAATTTAATCTACGGTATTATCATCATTATTTAGCATATTGTATTGCATTTCTCAAGACATCAGCATGTAACTTCAGCAATGTTTCTAAAACTTCAGCAATGTTTTCAATAACATTCAACATTCTACTTTTTGGAAAAAAATCAATTTTGTCTTGATTTGACTTGATAAACAATATCAGTAACCACAATGAAATGTTTTGAATTTTGTTGATTGTTTACAAATCGTCTATATATCGGTTAAGAAAATAGGTCAATGAGATAACAACAAAGTTCAACTGCTGTCTATAATACATTGAATTTTGCTGTCTATCTTTTCTATTTTTACCCTGGGATCCTCATAAACCTTGTCTCCTTTTACCATCATAAACAACTTATGCAGTCTGTTATTTGTTGAACAAAATGCTTTTTACTAAATAAAATGAATCTGACTGGAAGATCCAGCATTTTTCTTAAATTGCTTCATAAAGACAATTTCTTTTGCTGTGTTTAGGTTGTAAGATATTTTATTATTATTATTATAATTATTATAAGGGAATCTACAGTTGTCGCCACATCGTATGGCACATGTTTACATCTTGACCAAATGTAAACAAAACATTGCTGTATAAATCATGAATAAATTTTAAATAAGTAGTGACATATATACGGTGAAAACTTAGGTAGAGTGATAGAGCGGTTTGTCCTTCGTGCAGGAGATCCGTGTTCAAACCCAGGGCTCGGCGATTATTTTATCTCTTTTGGGGGGGGGGGGGGGGGGGAGGGGTCTTTTTTTTTTTATAACTACGGGTATTTTGAAACCAAGAATGCACGGATTTCACATGCAACCTAATTTTATGTCTATGCTAATGTATATCGCTTACAGTAAGTTAAAATACATGGTCTAAAATGGCTGGTAATACTCGTAAAAGATTGCTTCTTTCTGAGAAATGCCGGTAGCCTATTTGCCGACTAAAGAAACCCAAAAATGACATTTTATAGCTAAAAGCCATTGGTGAGGAAACAAGAGGCCCAGAGGGCCTTATCGGTCACCTGAATCAAATGAGCAGAAACAGTTAAGGAAAATGTTAAAAGTTAACTAAGAGTGCAACCCCCCAGCACCACCATTTCTTGACAGTTTTTTTTTCTCTTGTACAAACTTATTTAAAGACTCAAATACCAAATGTGAATTCAATCCAACATTAGAACATTTCTTAATATGTACCCTATTTACCCCCTTTTGGGGCCCCAAAGGGAGATAACTCCATGATTTGTAAAAATCTGAAGCGGCTTCCCATTGGAATGCTTCCTGCCAAGTCTGGTAGAAATCTGTCCAATGATTCTCAAAAAGAAGTAGAAAATGTTCAAAGTTAAGTAATAACGCGATCCCCTCCCATCCCCCATCCACAGCACGGCCATTTATTGACAGATTTTTTTCTCTTGTACAAACTTTGTAGTCCTTGCCATAAAGACTTTAACTTCCAAATGTGTATCCAATGCAACAGCCGGTTCATGAGTAGAAGATTTTTTAAGATGTACCCAATTTACCCCCTTTTTGGCCCTTTATGGGACCCCAAAGGGAGATAACTCCATGATTTGTACAAAATCTGAAGCGGCTTCCTATTAGGATGCTTCCTGCCAAGTTTGGTTGAAATCCGTCCAATGGTTCTTAATAAGAAGTTGAAAATGTTAAGTTAACTAATAACGCAAACCCCCCTCCCATTCCCCATCCCCAGCACGGCCATTTCTGAACGGATTTTTTTCTCTTGTACAAACTTTGTTGTCCTTGCCCTAAAAACTCTAAATACCAAATGTGAATCAAATCCAACAGCTGGTTCATGAGAAGAAGATTTTTTAAGATGTACCCTATTTAACCCCTTTTTGGCCCCTTATGGGGCCCCAAAGGGAGATAACTCCATGATTTGTACAAATCTGAAGCGGCTTCCCATGGGGATGCTCCCTGCCAAGTTTGGTTGTAATCCGTCTAATGGTTCTCAAGAAGAAGTCGAAAATGTAAAAAGTTAACGGACGACGGACGACGGACGACGGACGACGGACGACGCACGACGACGGACGAAACACGGTCGCAATAGGTCACCATGACCTTCGGTCAGGTGACCTAATAAAAAGTCTAAAAAGAATTCTGTCGATATCTGGGTTAGAACTCGGATCTCCAGAGCAGAAATCCTATCGCTCTACCTATGGACCTAAATTTTCATAGTACTTACGTCACTACTTTTAAAATATTTATCTTGTTTTATCGAACCATGTTTTGTTTACATTTGGACAGGATGTAAACATGTGCCATACGATGTGGCGACAACTGTAATAGATCAAGTGCTGTGAGTAGAACTGTATAACTGGTTTGAAATTAAACACTGTAAAATTTGAGCTGCCCAGTTGAAAAAGAGAAGAGAATCTTTAGATCAAGTGCTGTGAGTAGAACTGTACAACTGGTTTGAAATGAATTTAACATTGTAAAATTTGAGCTGTCCAGTTGAAAAAGAGAAGTGTATCAATAACAAGTCAAAATCTGCCTTCTTATAAAAGAATCTTTGTCATTTGAGATTTGCACAGTATCCAAAAATTTTATGAAAGAAAAATCTCATCTTCCAGAAAAACCAAATTTCTACAATGACAATTTCTATGTAAGATTATCCCTTTCCCAAATGATAACATTTTAGACTGTTCCAAGTTGAATGGCAGGCAGATATGTAAAAAAATCATTTCCAACTCTTATAGAAATCCTTACATTATAACATAGAAAATCTTAAGCATTTTCTTCTTTTCCTGCAAGGTTTTCAAACCCAAATTTAGTGGGGGTCTTCAGAATAGGCAGTGTTTGGGAGAGGGTTAAAACCAACATCCATTTCAAATGGATCAGCTCATTTTAAAACTTCATGCAAACAAGTCTACAAGATTTTCCAAAGCCTTCTATTTCCTGAAATTTCAAAGTAACAATTGTCCTAGATTGTTTCTGCTTTGTCAAGTACAAATAGAGATGAGAGGGGGTAATTTATGCATTCTAACTTTGTTATTTCAATTTCAATTTGTCATGATAGAGCGGTTACAATGATGCCAATGAGCACCTAAAACATATATGATAGGGTTTCAGAAAATTAATTATGTGTTGCCTTTTGAAAAAGAATTAACCCTACTTTAACCCATTCCCAAACGACAATATTGTAACGAGCCAGACCTCGAGTGCATTCGATCTCGATTTTCCATTGAATTAATGTTTATTTCCAGTCTAGATGCCGATACAAGTCCTTTTGTATCAGTCTGCTAGGCTTACGCATTCGTTACTCACTCACCTCGTCGTCGCATTAGAACTGTGTAGCGTTTAACCCTCATCCTACCAACTGGGGTCAATTTGACCCCACATGTCATTTTTTGCGTGTAATATTTTTACCACATGAAATCTGGTGTCCAAATTTAAGGAGTTTGTTGGTCTACCAAAACCTTTTTCATGTCGCGCAACATTTTCGGATTTTAGCATAATTTGAGTTTGTAACATTGATTTTGTTGCTGGGGTCCGTTTGGACCCCACTATATAATCACACATTATTACAACTACTTAAACTTGTTTAAGCTTTTTTCTTAAAAAATCTTCATTTAAAAAACCACTTGATGCATTTCAACTAAACTTCACAGCAGTAATCCTTGGGCAACCCTCTCTGAAATTCTTTAAAGGAATTTTGACTTGATAAAAAATACCCGAGTTATCTGCCCTTGATTGTCCAAAATTGCGGTTTTGACTAATTTTTTACTATTTTTACTCTCACATCAACAAATTTTGACCAGTCAAAACAAAACATGAACTGAATGTTGGTGACTATGATATCTTGCCAGGGTGCAAATTTCAGCTTGATCGAAATCTTAGATCATGAGTTTTGTGCCCTTGAATTTTATGCAAAAATTGCATAAAGTAGTAAAAAAATTACAGGCCCATGGAGCGATTCAAGCCCTTCAGGGCCTTCTAGTTTTGCATTTCAGTATGTTTTTGTGTTATTATCATTTGTTAGTAACCAATATAACATTTAAACAAAGAATATGTCTTTTGTGAAACTTATTTTTGTCATGAAATTCAAAATTACGAGTGGGGTCCAAATGGACCCCAGTTCACGGGTGGTAAACTTTGGAACGACCTCCAAAAAGAGGTAGTGAATTTCTGTTCCCATAGCACATCCGGGAACCCGCGAGGTCGGTCCAATGGCTAAAAACGTGTAAACAAAGGTAGGTGTCGGTGGTTCTTTTGATCGTTTTTGAGGTTTCTAGCAAAAACTGGATAATTATGGCAATGCTATGTCGTGTAAAAATGACTTATCGACGCACACGGCCCAAAACTGCGGTCGAAACCGAAGTAATTTCCGCTGGATCATTTTTAAAAGTTCGAACACGATATTGCTTTTTCACAACAGTTTGTCAACAGCTGTCACCTTTTTGTATAATTTGTGGTCTTCCGCGAAGAATACAGCCCCGGTACGTTCGTCCTGGGGAAACGAGTATTCTGTATCACATATCCTGTTAAAAACGGCAACGGGGCGCATTATTTAAGAAAATGATTGAGAAAATTCCAGTAGAGGTCGTTCCAATAAGGTAGAGCTTGTTCCAATTTGAATGAGATCGTTCCCAGTGCTCTCCTGTTTATACAATGAAATAATACCTGTGATATCAGACCAGCCAAACTAAGACAAAAATTAATGATGGCGTTTGAAATATCAGAATTATCGTCATATCAGAGGCGTCGTTTTGTCTTGTGTGGTGACTTTGTTTTACATGAAAGTATGTTTCTGATGTTTCTTAAACTCTACGCATGGATCTCTTGAAATGCACTTTTAGCTCACCTGAGCACGAAGTGCTCGAGGTGCACTATTGTGGTCACTTTTTGTTAGTCGTCCTTCCGTCTGTCTGTCTGTCCGTCTACATTCTAGCATCCACAAGCTTTATAAGCCAATCTTAAACAAACTTGGTCAAAATAATGATGGTCGTAAGTTCTTGGATGAGTTCGATTATGGGCCTGATCGAACTAGAATGTACTGAGTGAACTGCCTTTGAATGTAAAAAAGCCTGTTTTTGACTTTGTTTACACTTTAGCATCTACAAATATTGATCAATCAAGACAAGAATTGGACAGAAAAGTTGATGATGATAATATCTTGGGCAGGTTTAATTTTCAGCCTGATTGAAAATGCACCTCTGGAATTATCTGCCCTTGATTTTGACAAAATTGCCATTTTCGACCTTGTGTCCGCTCTAGCTTTCATAAATATTTATCAATCAACACATAACTTGGACAGAATATTGTTGAACATAAGATCCTGTATAGGTAAACTTTTCAGCCTGATTAGAAAGATACATCTTGAGTTATCTGCCCTCGAATTTGACAAAATTGCGATTTTCGACTTTACTTCCACTCTTCAGCATTCACAGTTTCTTTCAATCAAAATTATATCCAAAATATAAGATCTTAAGAGAATAAGATATTACTTAACCCATTCCCAAACGATAAAATTTTAGGGTAACCCACTTCAAAAACTGCCACAAATGACAAAATGGATGTTATTAAAGATAGGATTTGTGTAAGATATGGCACAGAAAATATTGAGACAAAAGGAGAAACTGCTGATTATCAGCAGTTTCTTCTTTTGTTTCAATGTTTTCCAAAGCCTTTTCTGCTAAGGACGTCAAAACCAGGTCTTGTTTGGGAAAGGGTTAAAAGAAAATTTAAGCCTAATCAGAATGCATCTTGAGCTATCTGCTTTTGATTTTGATAAAATTGCCATTTTCGACTTTGTTTTCACTAGTCTAGCTACTACAAATATTTTTCAATTAAGAAAATAAACTTGGACTGAATATTGTTGGCCATAGGATCTTGCATAGGTAAAACTTTCATCCTGATAAGAATGATGCATCTTGAGTTATCTGCCCTCGAATTTGACAAAACTGCAATTTTCGACTTTACTTTCACTCTTCATCATTCACTATTTCTTCGAACTCATCCAAGAACTTATGTGACCATCATTACTTTGACCAAGTTTGTTTAAGATTGGCTTATAAAGCTTGCGGATGCTAGAGTGTAGACAGACAGACAATAAGTGACCACAATAGTGCACCTCGAGCACTTCGTGCTCAGGTGAGCTAAAAGTGCATTTCAAGAGATCCATGCGTAGAGCTTAAGAAACATCAGAAACAGACTTTCATGTAAAACAAAGTCACCACACAAGACAAAACGACGCCTCTGATATGACGATAATTCTGATATTTCAAACGCCATCATTAATTTTTGTCTTAGTTTGGCTGGTCTGATATCACAGGCATTATTTCATTGTATAAAACAGGAGAGCACTGGGAACGATCTCATTCAAATTGGAACAAGCTCTACCTTATTGGAACGACCTCTACTGGAATTTTCTCAATCATTTTCTTAAATAATGCGCCCCGTTGCCGTTTTTAACAGGATATGTGATACAGAGTACTCGTTTCCCCAGGACGAACGTACCGGGGCTGTATTCTTCGCGGAAAACCACAAATTATGCAAAAAGGTGACAGTTGTTGACAAACTGTTGTGAAAAAGCAATATCGTGTTCGAACTTTTAAAAACGATCCAGTGGTAATTACTTCGGTTTCGACCGCAGTTTTGGGCCGTGTGCGTCGATAAGTCATTTTTACACGACATAGCATTGCCATAATTATCCATTTTTTGCTAGAAACCTCGAAAACAATCAAAAGAACCACCGACACCTACCTTTGTTTACACGTTTTTAGCTATTGGACCGACCTCGCGAGTTCCCGGATGTGCTATGGGAACAGAAATTCACTACCTCTTTTTGGAGGTCGTTCCAAAGTTTACCACCCGTGCAGTTGGTAGGATGTGTATGTAAAATATGTTGGTAGGATGAGGGTTAATTTGTGTAATATCAACTTTTCGTAGATTTGACATTTTTCTGTCACGCGCGGCAGCCATGTTTGTTTTGATTTTTCATTGCTCCACGTGATAGAATTGATGACGTCATTTACCGACTCATCGATTCTATCTCACCCGAGAAAAAAGCGCCTTATTCGAAAAACAAATATTACACAACTGCATTTTATAATCCTTATTTTAGGTAAAGATGACACATATTATTCTTCAATATTTATCATAGTTTGTCTTACGTAGGTTTTTAGTCGTCAAAACTCGTTATCAAGTACCTACAGCACTTCGCGTAGTAATATTTTCCAACAAGATTTTTTGTGTGACGAATTTCCAACAAATTATTTTGTTGGAAATCCCACAAGAAAGATTGTTGGAAACCACAGTATAAAAGCCCATGTTCGGACTTAGAAATTGGACTCCAGTTTTGATTTTTTCGTAGGCACATCCGTTATTATTTTTTTCTTTAATTTTAGATTATCTTTATTTAAATTTATTTATTTTTGCTTTTGTTTTGAGTCGAACTAAATTAGAAATTTTACGTTTGTTTAATTTGTTGATTTAGGTAATTTTATTTACGTTTTAAGGCAGTGGTTTCTCGCCACTCATTTCTTTAACGGCTTCACACCTGACAAATTTTTGGAACTTAATTCTTAGACGAAATTCTAGATTTATTAAGTGTTTTTCCGAACATCGGCTTTTATTTGTGTCATCTTTAAAGAAATTATTCATTGTTAGGGATTAAGTCAAGCTCTTGTTGCCTCTTAATAATACAGTTGTTGTACTATTTTATGTGAGATTATTATTAGATCTACAAAGGTCTAAATTATAGAATCTATTAAGAACTCAAACACTTTGATTTTTGTTTTCTTTATTCAAATTAATTTAATTATCTGGAGTCCAATCCCACCCCTTTTCCCCATCTGTACATCTTCGACCGACCGCTGGCTCGCAACAATATTTTAAGGTGGTCCAATTTGAAAGCAGTTGTAGATGACGGAATAAATTACATCAAAAAGAGAAAATGTGCATGTTATAGCAGAGAAAATATTGAGGCAAAAGGAGAAACTGCTGGTTATCAGCAGTTTCTTCTTTTGTCTCAATGTTTTCCAAGGCCTACTTTAATAGTCGTCAAAACCAGGTCTTGTTTGGGAAAGGGTTAATACATGATAGCTCTGTTAACCCTTTCCCAAACGGCAAAATTTTGGGGTGATCCAATTGGAAAGCTGCTCCAGAGGACAAAATTCATGTTAAAAAGGAAAGGCTTTGTGTTCAATATGGCACAGAAAATATTGAGGCAAAAGGAGAAACTGCTGGTTATCAGCAGTTTCTTCTTTTGTCTCGATGTTTTCCCAAGCCTTTTCTATTTGAGACGTCAAAACCAGGTCTTGTTTGGTAAAGGGTTAAAGAGATCATGTACGAAAAGAGATTAAAATGTACAGTTATCAATTTGGGCCAAAAACTAGTGAGTAGTGACACTTGAATAATATTGATAGGAAATGGAAAACCCTGAATTCAGTCGACAACTTACCAAAGTTACACAACTGTTGTAGAGTGACGGCAGATGGATGATATCTAGAATACTTATCAAAATGTTTCGAAGTCTCATTCCACGAATCTTTCCAGTTATCTGCACTGCTTGAATGACGTCTTACTGAGACAAGACTTCTACACTTTGCTATTGAAACAGAGTTGAACACTTTTGTCCACATTGTCAAAGATTTGTGAACGGTCAGCATGTTTGTATAGACAATGAAACAGTTATGATTCCACTATTAATTAGTAGACTTTCTAATTTCTAGTTTCCATACATGCTTAGCTGGCTTAACTTCTAGATCTATATCTTTTACCTGCTGTTATTTTCGACTTATTATCAAGAAATAATTCTGGCTCTGAATCTTATGAGCAAAATGTTATTCAGCCTAATCTAAAAAGAATTTGAGAATTTTTCACACATTAATGAGATTTCGGGCAGAAAAATGAGAGAATCTCCCCAAATCTCAAATAGGAGAACCCTAAAATGTTGCCTTTTGGGAAAGGGTTAAACCAGTTCACCAGCACTCATGAACACAACCTTTTAGTCATACATAATATCCTGGTTCTATTTACATGACACTTAACATGTTACTCAATTTAAAACTTAACCTTCCCCCAGCTCAATATGACGGCTACCCAATGCTGATAACAACAATGTCGCTTTTTTTACTTTAACTATTCCACCTGAATTTGACTTGATGATAACATGCAGGTATATTGTAGACAAAGATTAGACTGCATGCATATGCAGGCCAATCTTTGTCTACAATACCTGCCAAAGCTGGATTATTCTAGATTCAATATGAAAAGGATTAATCGACATATCACCAAAATCACAACAATTACACATCAAAACAAGCAAAAACTAGGTTGATGTATGTGTGTAAACAACCGTAATATGCTATTTATAAATAAATCAGTGACCTTTGACCTTATTTGTGATTAGTTGCAATAATGTAACCGAAACCTTTTTGAATTTTGATTTGGGTTTCGGTTACAATTCGTTCCTATTCGTTGCAATGGAGCAGGTGCTGGAATGATTCATTCCAGCAAGTTAAGCATAGTCAAACTTCAAAATAAAGCTATGGAATGTAGTAAGAATGTAACCTGACAACAGGTTAACTATTTTTCTGTCAATCCAGCATAGTTTTATGTTGAAATCATTTTCAAATAAAGTTCAATTCAATTTTGAAGTGCAGTACCCACCCATTTTATTCTACTGAGACTTGAATTTTCCGTTGGAAGAAATAATTGACAACAATTCTTGTTGATACTTTTTAACTGAATTTGTGCCATGGAATATCTTTTTATGGGATACACATCTGATAAGATGTGAAAGTATTCAAAAATGTATGCAAGAATATGTGTTTTCCACTATTTTGTCTTGCTCCACAAGAAGGAATAGGGTGGACTCGTAGCCTCAAACCAATACCCATCATCAAGTTTGTGGCTACGATATCGCAGCTAATTTGTGATGCACAATGAAGCGTCTGTATGAATGTTATTTTTACATGCAATCTATTTCCTAACATTCAAAAAGATCGCTGGATTTGTATCCATTTTTGAAAGAAAGATACAAACTAGATGTCAATATTGAATAATCAATTTGTCTTTAGAAATATTTGAACCCCCCCCCCCCCCAAAAAAAAAAAAAAAAAAAAAAGAGGGGGGCATTTTACAACTTTACCATTTTTTTCTGATGAGAAAATTGTGCACTTGTGTCCTAAAATTATAGGCTTATAGACTTGTTGAAAAAATTCAGTAGAACGCAGTACTGTATCGATACCATAAAAATTTCTGAAGAAATGATGCTCATGGAAATTCTCTGAAATCAGCTGATCGCAGAAAAAACGCGAAAATTCTACTCACCAAAATCAACTAATGTTTTCAGCGAAAGCGACTGTGGTTGGTAATGGGAATAGTGATCCACAAAAGCGGCAACTCTCTGACACAAAATACGTCCGAATCTCATTGTGACTAATTCGCATTAATTTGTTTTTATCAAATTTTCGGATTGTGACCACCGCCATCCCAACCTGAACCGGTTCAGAGTGACGTAATGGAAATTGTGACATTCGGATTACTCGCTTTTGTTCCCTGTATTTACGACTCCGTTTGCGATAAACAACAGTGGAATCGACCGGGCTATTTTTAGAACAAAATTTTCCACTGAAAGACGTAAATAGACACAAAAGACTCACGGGGGCAAGACAAAAGGTGTCATGGAGAAGTAATTTTACTGGAGTTAAAAATCTACTTGTATTTAACCCATTCCCACACATTGTCTTTTTCCCCCAAAAGATAAAGGCATTGAAAAACTTTGTTGAAAATGAAGGATTTGCTTACAAGTATAATGTTACAAACATTTCTTCATTTCCCACAATGTTTTCTACCCGGCAAGATGAGTTAAAATCTATTCGTATTTAGGCTAACCCATGCATGATAGATTCAAAGAACTTCAGAAAGAAAGTAAATACCAGTGCAAAAAGGCATATAATAAATATATTGAAAACATGGTGACTGAGGATAATAACCCCAAAAAACTATACTCATTTATTAAGAGCAAAAAATGTGACAGCAGTGGTGTTCCTTTATTAAAGAAGAACGGTATTGGACATACAGACCCTAAAACTAAAGCCACTATCTTAAACGAACAATTTAGTAGTGTTTTTACTGAAGAATATAAGGACCTGCCTCTCCCAACCTTTAGCTCCAACCCTGCACCCAACATGAAACCGTTCTCCATAGACACCAAGGGAGTAGAGAAATTATTGAAGGAGCTGAACCCACACAAAGCCCAAGGTCCGGACAACATACCTTCCCGTTACCTTAAAGAACTAGCAATGACTTACAATGCTCAAAAGTGCAAACACTTACACATAGGCAAACAAGAGATTGACTCGCAATACGTAATGAATATTGATAACAAACAAACTATCGTAGAAACAGTCCAAAGTGAAAAAGATCTTGGGGTTATTGTGGACAATCAGCTAAAATTTACGGAACATATCAACAAAAAAGTTAACACTGCAAATAGGAACATAGGGTTAATATTTAGGAGTTTTACTTATATGGACAAGGAAATGTTCTTATCCTTATACAAATCTGTAGTAAGACCGCACCTCGAATATGCCAGCTGTGTGTGGTCCCCATTTTACAAGAAAGATATTATAGCTATTGAAAACGTCCAGCGTAGAGCTACTAAACTGGTTCCATCTTTGAAAAATTTAAGCTATTCAGAAAGACTTTTAAAACTCGGTCTACCAACTTTGGAATACCGTAGAATAAGAGCTGATCTAATCCAAGTATTCAAAATAGTTCATGGGCTTGAGGACATAAACAAAGACAAATTTTTCAAATTTACAAATGATCCAAGAACAAGAGGAAATTCATTAAAATTATTCAAAAACAGATCAAGGTTAGAAATTAGGAAAAACTTTTTCTCAAATCGTGTTGTTAATCAATGGAACAGCCTGCCGGAGAAACTAGTTATGGCACCCTCCCTAAACAGCTTCAAAAGTCAACTGAACAACTACTGGAAAGACAACCCCGTCAAGTTTGACCCGTCATGCTTCACCCCAGGGAGAAATATTAGTGAAGATATCATAATGCATCAAGACAGGCAGACATTGCCTATATAGATGTCGACCGTGGTAAGAAATGGTGGTGGTAAGCATCCGAACTCTCGCCAGCCCTAACCCTCATATTTAATGCTTCTATGGAACAAGGACTAGTCCCTAAGGATTGGAAGATGGCAAATGTCACCCCATTATTCAAGAAAGGTGACCGCACTTCGGCTTCAAACTATCGACCAATCTCGCTTACATCCATATGCTGCAAGCTGATGGAACATATCATCCACAGCCAGATTATGAAGCACCTGGATAGCCACTCCTTATTGTCTGATAATCAACATGGTTTCCGTAAGCGAAGGAGCTGTGAAACACAACTCATCCAGACAGTCCAAGACCTTGCAGCGGGTATCGACAATGGTGAACAAATAGATGCTATCTTATTGGACTTCTCAAAGGCCTTCGACAAGGTTCCACACAGACGCTTGCTTCACAAATTAAAGCACTATGGAATTCATGGAAACACACTGAGGTGGATTCAGAGCTTCCTTACAGGCCGAAGTCAACAAGTTCTTGTCGAGGGTCATGCTTCACCATCAGCTCCGGTCATATCCGGTGTCCCGCAGGGGAGTGTCTTGGGTCCACTCCTCTTCCTCATCTACATCGATGATATGCCAGCCAGGGTCAAATCTACGAACAGGTTATTTGCCGATGACAGCCTACTATATAGGACCATACGGACAGAACAGGACTCTAAGATCCTCCAAAACGACCTCTATCAGCTGGAACAATGGGAGAAAGACTGGATGATGGAGTTCAATCCTTCAAAGTGTGAAGTGATCAGAGTTACTCGGAAACGTAAACCAACCGTCGGCCAGTATACCATCCACGGCATCCCCCTGAAGACTGTTCCAAATGGAAAATATCTAGGAGTCACTATCAACGAGAAGATGTCTTGGAACAGTCATATCGACACAGCAACCAAAAAAGCCAATAACAGCCTGGCCTTCCTCCGAAGAAACCTATCCAACTGTCCAACCAAGATCAAAGCACAGTGCTATAAGTCACTTGTAAGACCAATTCTAGAATATGCGTCGCCTGTCTGGGACCCTTACTCAACAGGAAACATCAATCAACTGGAATCAGTACAACGAAGAGCGGCTCGTTTTACAACTGGTGACTATAAACGGACTAGCAGCACCAGCCAAATGATAGACAATCTGAAATGGACAAAGCTTGAACACCGACGCAAGAATGCTAAAGTCATCATGATGTACCGAATCACATATGGACTGGTCGATATCCCATCATCCCAGTATCTACAACCACGAACATCTACCACCAGAGGCAATTCTGTCAGTTACATGCAGAAATACTGTCGCACAGACACATACAAGCACAGCTTCTTCCCGTCTGGAATACGTCTATGGAACCAGATTCCAGACAGCCTAGCCACTGTCCAGACCCTGAATGCCTTCAGGGTAGGTATAGAGGCCCACTAGACATCAACAGCGCCATGTTTTTATCAGTTTTTAACCTGCACGCTTTCATCTTTTCACCGTGACCTTGTACAGTTTCACAGTGTGTTGATGTCCCAGAGTGGACCCTACACTTTACCTGGAAGAAGAAGATTCCGACACATTGACAGTTTTCCCCAAAAAAGGTAAAGTCATGAAGAAGTTGCTTGAGACTTGTAAGCATTTCTTCATTTCCCACAATGTTTTCTAGATAGGCCTATCCCCAAATTTAAAGATTAACAATTTGTAGAATTCGGTCAGTTGAAATTATTGTCTGCACTGTCTTTGAATTTGGAACAGACTAGAAATAAGCTGTTTGGTAATGGGTTACGACTAAGTTTTCCCGTTTTGGCACGTTTATCGTCACTCGGGCACTAGGCAAATTGTGTGATATTAGGCCTAGTGGTGCCGGATCCAGGGGGGGTTCGGGGGCTCAAACGAACCCCCTCGGTAGCCTGATTATTTCATTTTCATGCAGAAATTCAGTCAAAATTGTGTAATTCTAAGAAAACAAACCCCCTTTTTGTATATTCGAACCCCCCTCACAGAAATCCTGGATCCGTCACTGGGGCCTACTAGGAAAACGCCGCCCCTCCCCGATTCGCATGTTCGAAACCCCTTCACAGAAAACCTGGATCCGTCGCTGATCACAGACAAAATAATAATGATAATAAATATGAATTAAGCCAACTAGATCTATAGCACATGCAATATTGACGATATAGGGTAAACGAAAATTTATTCGGAAAATACGATTTTCTCCGCATATCAGCGGTGTTCATGCAAAACCTACTCTCTTATGAACAGAGCACATTATCTCTACATTCCATTTCGATAGAATGAGCAATTTCTTCATTTTCTCCAATGTTTTCTGTGAGCCTTTTCTTGGGGGTGTCAAAAAGCGTCTCTGTGCAGTAATGGGTTAAACCATTTCCAAATGTCATTATGCGCTAGCACAGAAATAAAAGCTCCCTTCGCCGAACAGTTAAACTTAATAGCAACTCTAAATAATGACTATTCTTGTTTCCACATCGATTTAACCCTTTCTGAAACAAAATTTTGGACAGGTCTTAATTCAAAGGGATTCGGCCTAAAGACGACAAAGTCTATGTCGGTTTGTGTCGTTGAAGTGTCCTCAAAATTAATGCACTGAACACTCAATGTTCTGGAGACATTGTTCAATCAAAACGTTTCACCATTTTGATTTCTAAATTTTGTGAATCGAAAGGGGAATGGGGCATAATCAAATGTCAGAAAGGATACTGACCGAGCTAGGGTTCTAACCCATGACCTCTGGGTTAACAGATTCCCAAGTTACTCAAAGAACTATCTGCGCTTGGATCGTAATGCTGGAAATTGTCGTAACTAAAGCTTACCACAGCTGTAGTTCCTATATTTTAGAAGGAAACCGACGAATTTGATCCATTCATTCACCAATCAGTCATATGCGTCTGAATCTATATTTAAGCGTAAAGATTTCTTAGGACCCCATTGGAAACAAGTTGTAAAACTTTCATGGGTTATCCTGTGTGTATATATATACATTATTTCTAGAAACCTAAAGTAACAAACAAACCAATATTTTGAGACTATGATTGTTAATCTTTAAATCAAACATGAATTGTGATAATTGTAAATCTGTCTGTGCTACCTATAGATCTCTACATACCGGTACTTTACATCTGTGATACTTTGTTTTATGATCTCTTATATTTGTTTTAATGTATGACATGTATGTATATATTCACGAATAAATCAAATCAAATCAAATCAAAATTCGGGCTGAAATCAATAGATAATAATTGGATCTGAAAACGTCCCTTGTAGCATTTGAGACAGATGTGTTTCAAGATCCGCCTCTGCCTAAGTGTACAGAGTGTCCCAAAAAAAAAAACGGAACCCTAATTCAAAGTCAAATATTTTAAAGCGTAAACAAAGAATCTGATTTATTAATTTGCAGTACTGAAGATACATTATTTTTGCATTTGTGTTCCAAATTTCACTTAAAAATATGCACCGGTTCAAAAGTTATAAGCAAATTAATAATGACACTAAAAAGCCGATCTGACATAATATTGATTTTTGCGTCTTGTTTGTTCGTGAAAGCGCGCAAACGGTCAGCTGTTGAATTCTGTACAGTTGTACATGTTGTACCGATTTTCTCAAAATTTAATATGTACACGTGCTGTACGTGCACATTGAGTCCATAGGGTGGTTCTTTGAATTAATTTCAAATTATTATGTGATTCATTTCACATGGCGCAGCTGTAACTTTTATTTTCAAAAATTGAAAGCTTGAGATGTTTACTAAAGTTAGTCCAGTCATCATTTTCTTGTATAGTTTACATTTCTGTGGACTGTGATTATATTCTTTTTGGTGAATTTGGTGTTATTTGTTTTATATGAACATGTTTTGCATGAAGGGCAGTGTTAGGTCAAATGCAACCCGTTATACTTTTCATTTGAGCGCTGACCGGCATGTTGGTCAGAAATAGAATAAGTGCCTATGATTATTATTCATGAGTCTGTGATGCACTTGGATATTTTGTTTGTATTCATTTTAGTTACATCGCAGCTCTTTTTTTTATCAGTTTATCTATTATATTTATTAGCAAAAAGGCACTTTTGTGAATACAATGTTTCAAAATCACTTTTTGTATTGTATTGAATATATTAACCAATTGTGAAGCGTTAATTAATTCGATGAGTGTAGGCGCGATCTGCAAAACGAAAAAATCGATATCGTGTTAAAATGGTTTTCAGGGTGCATTCATTTGAATGCATATATTTTGAAAAGTAATCGTTATTTTGCAACCAAATTTTAACTGAATATAGAAAACTGTCGTTGCTATGGCATATGTAAATTTGGTGGAGAAATATATCTTGATACATGAGAAATGCACTTTCAAAAATGGGTTCCGTTTTTTTGGGACACTCTGTAGTCTGACTTGAATCCAAGCCGCTGTCTAAGGTAGCTACAGGTCACGAAAAACCGTCATTGAGCCCAATATGGTTCATGATAAGACTGCCTGTGTATGCAGGCTAATCTTGAACCATATTGGGCTCAAAATCTTTAAATGACATTTTTCCAAATTCTGACTCATGTAATATATATCGTACGACGACTTTTTAAAATGTGAAAAAGAAACGAATGTAGGCAAAACTGCCTTTTCTGCAGATGGTAAACGTTTTCTCATATGCCGCATGTGATTTTCCCCTTTCTACCAGCGTCCTGTGTCTTCCCTCAATCCTTAAAAAAGCCCCGACTTGTCACAAGCAATTTCTTTATTTTCCACAATGTTTTCCAAGGTCATTATCTTTTATAAAGTCAGAGTCATTGTGTGGTAATGGCTTTAGGTATGCATGGTTAGAGGTCCAAAAATAATATGTAACACATATAGCTTCTACTACATCATTTATTACTACAAATTCTAGAAAACAAAGAACACAATATGAACACATTTCCGTTGTAGGTAATATGAGCCATAGTCTATTTCATATAGTTCCCCCATGGATTTTGTGAATCATCATTAGTGCCATTTTCCTTTGTAGAACATTACTACATACAGTGTCTGTACACAATTGACTTCAGAATCACATATAAAATTAAACAAGAATTGAACACATTATGGCATTCTTCTGTTAATCCTTTCTGCACCTCAAAGTCCAATCAGATTTAATGGCAACAGAAATTGACCAGGGTATACCAGCATCAATTTCTGTTGCCAAGGATGATTTGTACCTGATGTTGCATGAAGTGTTTGGTATCTAATGATGGATGGATTGGATTGAATAGGGAACGATTTTATCCAGTTAACTGTGGCGAAATTTCGGACAAACAATAGAGTTTCGTAGGTGTTGTTGTAAAATCTCGTAACTACGGCTTGAAGCAAGCCGTAGTTGCAAGATTGTATAACAACACCTACGGTTTATCAAAATATAACGGTAAACCCATTCTATTTTTAGCACAATGGAGTTTTACGTCCCACTCAACATAATGATGGATGGACTAACTCAAGTTTGATTTTACTGTCACCAGTGATTGATAACAATGATTCTGGTTTTTATTCAGATTACTAGAAGATTACGTCGCACACTCATATACATAATGTGCTGACTTTTCTTATTTTATATTACTTGTACAAAAGCTAAAAAGAAATCCGTGATTAGTAAAAGAGTTACAAATGTCCGCTAGGTTTATAAAATGGAATAGAATATGGTTCATATAGTATATCAAATATTCAACTCATTTGAAAAAGGTTACCATAATAATACAACAAGAATTATTTGTGAAACACTAGTGCCAATGTAAAGGCAATCATATGCTTTTTTAACCCATTCACAAACAGTAATATATTAGGTAGCTTAATTTCAAAGCTGCTAGAGAGAACAAATGGATTATGATAATGATTATGATAATAATAAGAGTTGTGTACAATATAGCACAGAAAAAGGATGTAAAAGAAGAAAATGTTGATTGTCAGCATTTTCTTCCTTTGCCTAAATGATTCCTGTAAAGTAATTTCTAGCAGACATCAATGAAAGGTCTTGCTTGAGAATGGATCATAAGAAATTAACCATTTCCCAAACAAGACTGGGTCTGATGGCTCTAATAGAATAGGCTTGGGAAAACTATTAGGCAAAAGAATAAAATGCTGATAACCAGCATTTTCTCCTATTGCCTCAATATTTTCTCTGCTATATTATACACAAATCCTATCCTCACACACCTTTTTTTTCTTCTGTGGCAGCTTTCAAATGGGACCCATTTTGCCGTTTGGGAAAGAATTAATGCAGACAGAAACTTTCTGAGGCCTGACACATATAATAAGCTGCAGAACCACAGATTGTGCAAATTTTTTGCCTGTTGTTTCCCTCCATTATGCAAACGCCCAAAGACAGACAATGATAAAACAATCACGCCCCTGGATGTTTTTACACACAAGGACAAGAAATTACCTGTAATATACAGCATCTTATATACTGAAATATACAATATTGTTAAATACTATGCTACTCATTTACCATTGTGTATAGTCACCCCATTTCCTCCATGAAGGCTTGAACATGGCCGCCACTATATGGCCATCGAGAACATAGTGTAAACAGAGGGTAAAGCACAAACGAAGCATATGCAGAGAAAATAAACAACATTAACCGTTCTGCAAACGGTGATGCCTTGAGACAATAGACACAATCACATCAAGTGTTAAACCGTTGGAAAATATTGAAGAAAAGGAAGAAAATGCTGATTATTAGCAATGTCACCATTTCATTTTCAATATTTTACAAAACGAAAGGCTGAACATCAGCATTTCTTCCTTTCTTCCTTTCTTCACCATTGAGTGTCAGACAAATTCAGTCATCTGCAACCCTTTTTGCATTGACAGATAGTCAAAGTTTTGTTGTTTGGGAAAAGGTTGAAATATGAAATACAATTTTATAGATATAATCAATGTTATGGATCAATCCTTTCCCAAACAAGACTGTTTTTGATGTCCTTATTAGAAAAGGCATGGAAATATATTAAGGCAAAAGAAGAAACTGCTGATAACAACCATTTTCTCTTTTGTCTCAATATTTTCCATGCTTTGCCCTTCATAAATCCTATCATCATCCATATCACATCCATTATGTGACCCACAGCAGCTTTTGAATTGGATCACCCCACTATTTTGCCATCTGGGAAAGGGTTAATCCCTTCAATTTGTTTATTTTTTGTCTTTGTTTGAATCATCAGCATTCTCTGTAGCAGTATCAGCAGCGTCAGTTACAGGCTTGCTGGGTGACTGGCCCTTCCCTTCTTTGTCAGATGCTGAAAATACAGAAAACAACAACCCACATTGAGTTTCAGCGCAATAATAGTACATTGGTATTTGTCAGCTTGTATTGGAATACACCAAATCACAGATTAACAGGTAAGAGGAGGTAAAGGCATTGTAACTTGTTATTTCAAATGCAAACCTCATAATGTGGGTACTCATTGGAATAGTCTTGATGATACTATTCCAATGAGTACCCACTACATAAAGTTTGATGAAAGATGAAAGATATCTTAGATTTTGAAGAGCCATTACTCCATCCTATCTGTAATTCTGCTTCAGAAAATAGCATTACACATGTATACCATATTGATATTGGCTACAAAAGCTATCTGTTGACAAAATATCATACAAATATTTTTCTTTAACCACAGTCATTATTTTAATACATATATATATCTGAAGAGATTTCTATTTTTTCTAATGCTCAAATGCCGATGTGAAAGTCTATACAGCTGATTGAAAAGGCTCAGAGCATGACTGGAAAGTTTTGAATAGTTAATGATACTATTGTAGGAAAGGACAAGAATGATTGGAAATTTAATACATATTTAAAGCAATCACAATTCATTTCATGCATACTGATTTTTTTGTTAAAAAAAACCCTTTACCAGATTTTGTTCAAATTCAATGGTTCAAAAAGGCTAAATTTGCTTGAATGAGAAGATGCTTTATTGAGATTCCCGTTAACTAATATCAAGGTTTTTCTCAAATAAAATCTGGTTAAAAACTCAAAAGTGAGTCATGCTTTACATGCTGTGAATAAATATCTGGATTATTCAATCACCCAAACCCTTTGCAAACATCTTTGATTGATCTGTTAAGTTAAAAAATGTTGTTACAACGGCTAAATCAAGACATTTTCTTAACATAACCACAAACGTAGAGTAAAGTTGTTTGATGTAGGGTTTATTTGTATGTGACCTGTAACATGGAAATACCCTTTTCTAACTCAACTTTCTTCCTGCCTTTTTTTAATACTTCCCCAAAGAAGCTGATCAGGATAGATTTTTTAAAGTTCATTTAGGATCTATATCAACATGACAGGCCACATAACATTCAGCACAATGCAACTTTCCCCTTCTAGCCATACAAAAACACCAACATCAAAATTAATATTGAAATTATTTTCTATGCCCACTCATTTGGTGTACTATGTAAAAAGACTTGGCTATGTTGCAAAATGTAGGTTGAAAGTAAGACCCATGTCAACTTATGAGCCTATCATTAACTAGAACTGTCGCAAAGCGCACAAATACACCCCCACTAGCACCTTGTCACTGAAAAAGTGCTATAGGTCAAAAGGTTCTTTAGTTGGAGTACAGAAACAGGTTTTAAACAAAGTCCAATTGTGACATTGACCTTTGACCTTCATGACCCCAAAACATTAGGGCACCTCCTTGGGTCATGGCAACAACTGTGTAAAGTTTCATAGTCCTAAGTCAAATGGATCTTGACTTAGAGCTCAGAAATGGATTTTAAACAAAGTCAAATTGTGACCTTGACCTTTGACCTTTGTGACCAAAAAACGATAGGGCACCTCTGTGGGTCATGTGCAACAACTGTGTAAAGTTTCATGATCCTAGGTCAACCAGTTCTTGACTTTAAGCACGCAAACAGATTTTAAACAAAGTCCAATTGTGACCTTGACCTTTGAACTTTGTGAGCCCAAAACAGTAGGGCACCTCCTTGGGTCATGGGCAACAATTGTGTAAAGTTTCATGATCCTAGGTCAAACGGTTCTCGAGTTAGAGCATGGAAACCAAAAAGTCTACGGACTGACGGACAGACATGGTGAAACCAATATACCTCCCTCTACTTCGTAGGTGGGGGTATAATTAACCAAAATTGTTTGCTCAAGCAAGGTTGGATGTTAAACTATTCATATGCATTTGACAATTCAACAATAAGTTCATATATCCCTGCAAAGGCACACTGAAAGAAAAGGCATACTTTAACCCATTCTGGCATAGTGACTCCTTTGATGCCCCACAATATAAAGCCTTTTGAAAACATTGTGGAAAATGAAGAAATTCCTTCTAACAAGTAATTTCTTCATTTCCCACAATGTTTTATACCCACAAAGACCAATAAATTTCAAACTTTCATTCACTTGAAACTTGATCAGTTTAGATTTTTGTGGTCTGGAAATGGGTTAAAAACCGGGACACACGTCTTATACAGCAAGGCTGTTAATAACAGGAATCTACAAAAAGAAAAATACAATCTGATTATTATTCGATATATTGTCTATTGGAAGATTCACCTACATAAAGATCCATTTGAAACAAGAGCTGTAAGGTGTAAGCATGTCCAATTTTGAAAGAACTTGATAGAGACAAAAGTAACAGTTACTTAGTTACAGGATTTAAGGTATTTGTGCAACCTCGGGATTCATCCCTGGCAACTGAAATTGATGAGGGTATATCATTGTCAATTTCCTTGCCACAGATGAAGCACAATTTGCACCAAATGTTTGGTATCTAATGATGGAAGAAATACCTTAATCCATAATCCAGTGTTTCATTCCCACACACATAGCCAGTTTCAAGTAAAACAGTATTGGTAGACATGAATTATTGAAGACACTGAAACTTGCAAGTATAAAATTTACCAAGGCAAACATAATGTGGGCACCAACATCTGAATGATGGTCATACATCACATATTGTATAATAGAAAAGCTTGAAATAACTATGATAGGAAATCCCCCAAAAGACAATGATCTGGCACTTAAAACCACTCTCTGGAAACCATGCAAAGGAGCATACAGGGAGCCAACTGAATATAACAAGTAGTTAGACAGGAAATGAAAATTTCTATGGTATCTACATTTATTCTATGATTTTTTGTATCCATGGTTCGAACATTTGAAATCTTTGAATTCACTATTTCTTACAACATTTTGACTTAGAGTGCAATTTTTGAAGTTAGAAAGATGAGCTTGTGTGTGAATTCCCCTATGACGACCTTGCTATTTGATGTTGGTCTATAACTTTGGTATCACAACAAACTAAGACTTGTCACAAGAAACAAATATTCACCAGAAGTATATATAAATCCCTATCACTTACAACCAATGTTATAGTTTCTTGTACACAGATAGAGAAAAATTGAAAGCAGATAACTATGCTCTTTCCAATATTTACGCACAAGAAACATATTAAAACATTGTGAGAGCATTTTTTATATGACTACAATATTTCTGGACGTTCAAATAAGCGTCCTTTTGTGATTATTTCTGTTTTGAATTTGTCTTTATTTGAAAGAATAGATTCAGCCATATCATTACATGTTAACACAATCACACAACATCTAAACCAAACACTATGAACTGCATCTTTAACACTTTTACTTCACTAAATAACTTGAGTTTTGTCTCCCAAGCATATAGCAATGGGCACCTAACATATATCTAAAATTCTGTAGCAATTGGCACTGTTGAATTGTACCAAATATTAAAATTTATTGAGCAGGAAAGCACTGAATACATTTTTTTTTTTTTTCAAAGGATGACAAAATCCTACAAAAATTGTTTGTTTTTAAAGATGCAGCTGATAATATCAAAATCTTGTCACATACATCTGACAGACTACCATTCAAACATCCAAATATGACAGGTGGAAAGACCATGGTAAACAATATTCTGTCATTCTTTTACTGTCATGGTATAATAAGATTTGTTAAAAATCTGAGAATGTATGTGACAAAGTATTGCATATTTTATTTGACATGACACAGCTTTAGCTTTTATTGTCATGAATTACACACTTGAGCTTTTTCTTACTAATAGCTCAGTAATATTATCATACATACATTTTATATCTGTGTACTATGATACAAGTCTTTTTGAAGCATAAAGGCCAGTCCCATGTCAAATAAAATCAGTAATATTTCTACAATCAACCAAACTACACACACTCATACAGGCTGGCAGAAGTGTATGGATTATCATTTTAACTCTGGTCATTATGAATATAATCCATTTCAAACAAATTAGAAAATAGAGCCACTGTAATCAACAGAGAAGCTTTATGTAGGCCCCTATAATTATTGACAAAGATTACTAATTGCAGATAATGTAGACTCCAATTAGACTGGTACATAATTATCCCATTACCCATTCGAATATTCTCGGATCTTATCGTTACTCAAGATCCCCTCGAACGTATTACAGTAGCAGCCATGAGCCGATCCTGCCCATATCTCTCCGCAAGCATAACAACGGTAGTCAGGTCAATAAAAACGGAAGCAGACCAAACAACCATTTAAATCTACGCCAGAAAAATATTTGAAACAAACAGCGTTCAAAAGTCGACTGTATCCTCATAAATGTGACAAAATTTTACCAGATAAAATAATTGATGTGATTTACCGATTATTGACAGTATATTTCACTTGAATTATAACGTCAGCTAAAGGATTGATTTGTTTTGATGACGTCATTTACGCGCGTCTACTTTCACGTTCAATATGGCGTTCACTGTATTACGCTCGAGATCATGTTGCAACCACGTTCCAACGCGGCAAAAGGTTGCAGACAGTCTCGAGGGTCGCGATTGTCCCATTACCAAACAACAACATTTTAGACTGGTCCAAATTCAAAGACTTTGCAGACGACAATTTCAAGTCAATGAATTTCAAACTTTTTTGGTCATTTTGTGTAGAAAACATTGTGGGAAATGAAGAAATTGCTTGTCACAAGCAATTTCTTCATTTTCCACAATGTTTTTTAAAGCCATTATCTTATAGGGAGTCAAAAAGAATGATTGTGTGGTGGTAATGGGTTATACAGACTGTAAAAGTTGTTTGTCTACACAGCCAGCTATAGCAACTAGAAATCTATCACTGAAGGTGATAAAAATACCCCTGTCACCACCTCTGTTCGGACAAGGGCTTTTGTTGAATCAGGAGCCACAAGTCAGAAATTGTCAATCCGATTTTCTTGAAATTTTATTTAATTTTGCATCTTGCACATATAGAGGTCCTAATGCACACCTGTGCCAAGTATGAATTAAATCGTACAGTAACTGTAGGAGGAGTTGTCCGGACAAGCATTTTTGTCAAATCAGGGGCTTTAACTCAGAAATTAATGGTCCGATTTCCCTGAAATGTGCGTCTTGCACATCTACAGATGCTAATACACACCTGTGCCAAGTATGAAGCAAATTGGACAATAACTGTAGGAGGAGTTGTCCGGACAAGCATTTTTGGGTCAAATCAGGGGCCATAACTCAAAAAGTTTCGGTCCGATATCCGTGAAATTTGCGTCTTGCACATCTACAGGTCACAATGAACACTTGTGCCAAGTATGAACTAATTTGGTCCACAAGTGTAGGAGTTGTCCGGACAAAGTTTTGGAGACAGACCAACCATCCAACCAACCATCCAACCAGTGGACCGACAGGCTGATTCCAGTATACCCTCTCCAAACTTCGTTTGGGGGGTATAATAATATCCACCAGAGTTCAACGTGACCTGGGTTAAAATGATTTTGTCTAGGTACAAGTAATGCTGAATGTTCTACATATATTATCTGATTATTCTGAAGATTCTTAATAAAGTCCATTTTTAAGTAATATTTAGCAAGATGTACACAATATTGCATACTCTCTGGAAACATGTGAAAGCTAAGAACTTTAGGTCAAACAACAAATCCAAATCTCTTCTGACAAGATTTCTTTTGACATTCTTTTAGAAGAATATTCATAAGCATATTGATATAATGTTTTAGAAAAGCCTTTTTGATTAGTAGTAGCATTAAGTATTATAATGCATTTATCATCCCAATAATAAAGTACCCAACAAGTTGCTTTATTTGCAATTATTTTGTTTGTACTCTGAAGTAACAATATATTGCAACAAAAGGTATATATTGTACGAACAAAAAAAAAAAATGTGAAACACCCAATACTTCTATAATGGCTTTTTTTGGCAACCATTGCCCTGATACCTTGATTGATAACATTGACCTTGGTATTGCAAATACTAAAACAGACAGGAGAGGCAAAATCTATATGTGTCCATTTACTGAGACAGCCGCACTAAATTATCAAAATTCCCAGAACAAATTGATTATTAATGCCTGGTACTTGAATATCAATTCTCCGAACCTATGTCAATAATTATGCTCGAAAATGTCCCAACTACAGCTAGAATAAATTGTAGTTACAGTCGAAACTGTTGTATGCAGTCAGCCAAGGGACACACCAAAATTGGCTGCATACGACAGTTGGTTGCTTAACACAGAAAATAATATTCTGAAGGCTGGGTGTAAGTGTCTACTTGTATGACTGGCCCTATGAATATGAAGAAAATGCAAGTGTTGTAAAGTAAAAAGGGTAAACTTTTATATGACATTTAACTGTTTATCACACCTTTTCATGGTTTATGCACATGATTAGGCAAATTGCCAGATGTGTTATCAATATTTCACACATTGCCTGCCACCAATTTGTTGTGCATGGCTGCTTAACGGGATAAAGGTAAAGAGCAATTGGGACAATTAAAGCTGGCCACTGACCACATTAGACAGTTTAGTGTTATTCACAGTTACTTTAAAGAGTAAAATTGCTTGGGAGGACCTGGACTGGCTGCATACGACAGTTTGGCTGCTATACACAGGTGGCCGCTAACACAGTTTTGACTGTATGTCATTTTCGAACATGATTGACAAAATATTCTTTAAATATGCAATATACTATATAAAATAACAAGAGCCGTCATAGACGGATTATGCTCCCCGAATAAGTGTTTGTCACAAAATAAATATCATCATACATTAAGCCCCCTTTTCCCATGACAGATTTTTTGTACACACATTATTTATACAATATTGTCTAGAACATCTCATTTATCACAACAGTACAAAATTTCATTAAATTCTACCCATGGGATGAAGAGAAATTGGAGAAAATCTAATTCATACATTGAGGCCCCTTTTTCCATGACGCAGCCTCAAATCAACAAACGGAGGAAAGGTCCCTAGGAATTATCCCGGAAAGTTCACATGTGAAGTTTGGTTGAATTTGGTCCAAGGGTTGCTGAGATATGGCTTTGGACGGACAGACGGACAAATTATTATACATTAAGCCCCCTTTTCCCATGACAGATTTTTTGTACACACATTATTTATAAAATATAGTCTAGAACATCTCATTTATCACAAAAGTACAAACTTTCATTAAATTCTGCCCAATGGATGAAGAGAAATTGGAGAAAATCTAATTTTATACATTAAGGCCCCTTTTTCCATGACGCAGCCTCAAATCAACAAACGGAGAAAAGGTCCCTAGGGATTATCCCTGGGAGTTCACATGTGAAGTTTGGTTGAATTTGGTCCAAGGGTTGCTGAGATATGGCTGTGGATGGATGGACGGACAAACGGACAGACACACGGACGGACAGCCGGACGGACGGACAGACAGCATGGCGACTATATGCTCCCCCGAAATTTTTTCGGGGAGCATAATAATCATGTTAACCCATTACCAAACAAGACCTGGTTTTGATGTCCCAGACAGAAATGACTTGGGGAAACATGAAATCACTATTCCACATTCTATTCCTAGACTACTATATATCCAATCTAACTGTCTGGGCTCTCTGTGTAACCATAAACTGTCAAGGCTACATGGTAACAAGGATTCTACATAACCTAAACAAGAGCTGTCTGAAGACAGCACGCTCGACTTTCTAAGTTGCTTAGTATAAAGGGGGCATAACTCCAAATATAGTGGAGCCAGGGTCATGGGCCCTGGTAGTAAGGTAGAGGGTGTGATGGTGAATAAGTATTCCAAGTTTGGGTTGGATCCCTTTGCTAGTATGGAAGTTATTGATGTTTGAAAAAACTTTAACCATTGTTGCAACGCCGACGCCAACGCCCGGGTGACAGTATAAGCTCTCATTTTCTGCGAAAAGTTGAGCTAAAAACTTGTTTGAATCTTTATTTATTTTAGCTCTTACAGACCTTTTAACATAAAGTTTTGGATTTTCCAAATATAATTCATTCAAACAATACTATTGTGGAACACAGTTTGTATCACTGCTTTAACATTGTGCAGTAAAAAGGTTCAGTTAACAAACAATATTAGAGGTAACAATTGACAAAATGTCATACTCTTCTCTTCTAAAGAAAACACCTTGGTTGCAATATGAAACATCTGCAAATTATCAGCTATGTAAGAACTAGAAATAATAGAGTAAAAGTTATCTATCTTAATGCTAGAAATGAAAATTGCATTGTACCACCTAGCAAATAACCACTATCAAAATAAACCATTTACCATAATATATTCAATTACATAATTCAAGGTTTAGTAAAAACTTGTCAGAATTTCAAAGTGATATAGTTTTTCCTGTCATGCAGTAACCCTGACAACTATGGTTGCTAAGCAACAAGTTTAAGTGACCCTGCAAGGAGAGGTGAGATATACACTATCATAGGCAAACTTGGTACATATAATGTTGTATTAATGGAATGGATGATAAATGATAGACACATACAAACACCAGAGTAACACATACACATTAGAAGTCCAGAAAATGGTATCATGTAGTACTGTTAATATATTTTTTTCTAATCATTTTTGGACATATTATATTCAAGACATATCCTTGTACGTTTTCAAAATTTGTAAAGACTAAAAGGATCTTTCAGACAGTCCTTACTTTGCCTCATTTCACAAAGAGAGCATACATGTATTAACAGATTCTGGACAACTAACTGTACAAAAATTTTATGGGTGAAAGATGACATAAATGGCTGTGACACAAATACTGTATATTATAATTACAGACAAAAAGCTGTACAAACATTTATTTGGAACAGATTCCCAGTTTATATCTGAAGAAACTGTTGTTTACTCCTCAAATATGTATCTAATGTTTTCATGTTACTTGACTTTATCTTCCATGATAGGTTAAGGATGATTAATATGGTTCCTACATATATGTTAAAACCCGTTTTACAGGACATACACTTAGGTGTCTGTATATCACCTCCTTTGCGATACCACTTCACAAAACACACACAAACAACATCAACTTGTTACATCAATAAAATATGCTAAAATGAAAATGTTCAATGTGCAAATCTAAGTTATTGCACATATCAGTCAAAGATTGTTGTTCTTTTCTTTAAAAAAAAATCTAGTCACTGTGGTAACAAACCTGTTGATATTCAATTTTTGTTCTACCATTACATATTTGTAATAATTTGATAAGCAAATAGTGTACAAAAGATTTGAGCACAGCAAATTAATTGATAGGAGTTACCATTGTATGAAAGCTATTAAGAATACATTCTCGCTTTATTCTCTATGCAGCTGATTTATTAATCGTTAACCATTATAATTCAAGATACTTCTTACTTGTGAATAAAAGCGGGTTAACCCCTTCCCAAACAATCCCTATTTTAGACTTCACTGTAAGACATAGTTTTGGAGAACATTGAAAGAAAAGAACCAATGACTTTTCCCCATATGTTTTCCATAGACAGTATACCATTTTTTTGCTTTTGGCAACACCTTTAAAATTGGAGAAGCCACATTTTGTAGTTTGGGAGAAGGTTAGTATGAGCTGAAGATTGCCTGTGAATCTACACACCACCACCATCATGAGATCTGACTAGTTTGTCAAAGTTTGCCTATGATAGAGCGTGTTGGAGAAATAGAATGTATGTTAGGCACAGAACTACAGTAGTATTAGAATAAATACTGAAAAATCATCAACAAAAAATGCTTCAATTATAAATGAAACAACATGCACACAACTGTTTGATTAGGCTGATTCCTATTCTTTCAAAAATATTTTTAATAAACCAAAATAAAAACGATACTTAATGATGCATGTTAATTGTTTTGATAGAAAGGTTGTAGTAAGAATACTTAAACAAATTTGGAAACAAAAACTCTTTTCCAAAGACGAAGAAGAAACAATTGCTTTGAGAATTCCATTTTTGCACGTAAATAACTATTAATTCCTATAACTAAAGTAAAATTTTGAAGATACCATATCATATTTTTCTTTCCTCTCTACATGTTACACTGTAGATATAAAACCTTTCTATCATTGTTTATGTAAGGGGGATAACTCTTCATAACCAAACATGTCACAACTCTCCTTGCTGGCGTGCTTACTTCTACATTATACATCCTTACATTCTCGAACTTTCCGTCCCACTCCCGGGGTTTTGGCCACAGACTTTTGTGTTGACTTGGGCGAGGACCCGTCAACAGGGCTAGCACTTGCAGACATGGAGCCTGCTGAAGGTGACAGGGTCAGGCCAGCTCCCAGACTAGAACTTGTAGCACCATCTACACGACAAAACTTGCTCCTGTATTTACAGTGTTGACTGTAGGAGCCAGAATGACGGAACTTTTTCCCGCACGTTGTACACTCGTATGGACGTTCACCAGAATGTAGCCTAGAGTGCTCCAATAAATGATGTTTTAGTTTAAATGCCTTGTCACATATCTCGCACTTATAGGGGCGGGGCTGCCCATCATCCTTCACTGAAAAATGGTTAAACAGGCATTAGTTAAACAGCTAACAGCTGGGAAAGGACCACTTACAGCCTTTCTTCCATAACAAAGCTCATTCATTTCATCCATTCCGAGAGATAAACACAACACTTTTGTAATAGCATCGGATTTTAATATATGCTCTGTGTAGAAACTAAAATTTATCTGTAATTTGTGTGTATTCCCTGTGTGACTGGCCCTTTATATCGTCGCTTTTCTACCAAAACCTCATATCTGCAGCTTAAAACAAGCTGCAGATACAAGGTTTTCGTAGAAAAGCAGTGATATGCTCTTACTATAGCATTGTGTGTACCCCTTCATTTTCCCTGGAACTGTAAAGCTTTTGTCAGCTACAAACATGACATTAGAATAAATATTGCATCTAGATGTTATTCAGAAAAACAGGGTTCTCCACAGAATAATTCGAAGCTGTAGTGGCAAATTAAGTATGATTGAACCTTAAAATACAGTGTTTATGCAAAAAGTTGTGAATAAAAACATAATGGGAAAAGAAGAAATTGCTCATTTTGAGCAATTTCTTCTTTTTCCATAATGTTTTTATGCAGATTTATAGTAAAAGATGCCTTAATTTGTCAGTTTTATGACATGAAATAACTCAAATTCCTTTATTTGGTGACCATTTAGAAATGATTAAGCTGTGGGGCACTTTTCAAGCTGTAGGGGCATTGCCCTAATTTACATGAAGCTGTAGTGGGGCCGATACAGCTTATTGGGCTGGGGAGAACACTGCAGAAACATTCAGAAGACATTGTACAAACTTTTTGAATAGAATTTATTTTGACGTTGGGTGATAAATGCTTATGATAAGCACTTTTACTTTAATGTGGTCCATCCCTAATGAGATTTTACGCAATGTCAGATCTTTAGAGTAACATTGTAAACATTTGGCTGTAGAAAGTGACAATTTATTCTAGCTCGGAACATATCCTTACATCTAGATCTGATACATGATGAATATTTATGATGTGACGCACAATTTTCTGTCATCAGGTGAATCACATTAGGGGTGGACAACATATTGCAGGGTATTTCTTCTTTTGAAATATAATTATGTTCATTGTAAAATGTCTGTTATAATCAATTCAGAAATAGCCTGGTACTTTGAAGAAAATATTGATACATTAGGAGAAAATGCAGATTATCAGCATTTTCTTCTTTTGTCTCAATCTTTTCCCAAGATTTCTCTGTAAGGGACATCAAAACCAGGTCCTTTTAAAGACAGGATTAATGTTTTTTGTCTCCCAAATACAACTAAGTGAACTAAATCTACAGATAAGTTATTCACAAATTTTCGGGAATGTATGTTCTAGGAATGATATGGAGGGAAAGAAAGATTTTGATTAGGTTGTTAGAAGCTATTAACTTTACAATGCACATAAAATAAGAACATAATGCTATGGCAACCATGCATTTAGAATACTACTTTGCAAACCCTTCTTGAATGAAACAAGAGCTGTCCGAAGACAGCGCGCTCGACTTTCTAAGTGCTTAGTATAAAGGGGGCATAACTCCAAATAGAGTGGTCCCAGGGTCATGGGCCCTGATAGTAAGGTAGAGGGTGTGATGGTGAATAAGTATTCCAAGTTTGGGTTGAATCTCTTCGATAGTATGGAAGTTATTGATGTTTGAAAAAACTTTAACCTTTGTTGCAACGCCAACGCCGACGCCAACACCAACGCCGACGCCAACGCCAACGCCGACGCCCGGGTGACAGTATAAGCTCTCATTTTCTTCGAAAAGTCGAGCTAAAAATGAATCATACAAATTAATAGATTAATGAGCTAACAAAAAATCTTCAAATAAAACTTCAAAAAACAATGACATTAACAGAGAAACAGAAAAGTATCAAAAATGCAATTTCAGTCAGAACAATCAAACATGCAACAAATACATGCTAATATTGCTTGCATTGCTTCCATTCCCTTTAAAAAATTCTTGTGAATTCAGATAAACACTAAGAATGAAAATGGTACTTCTAAGGTACAAGCCTTTAGAAGAAAGATGTATTTGTAAAACTAAAGTCAATATTCAAGGCAAAAGTGCCCTTGGTTCTTGTGATGTCAGAGGCTCAGAAAACTTTTGACCTTGATCTTTCACATTCATCTAATTCCTAAAGTTTTTCCATCTTCTCTCCTTCAAACTGAATTCACTCATATCAGCAGAATTATTGCAGATTGTCTGCAATTAGTGTGGCATGTGATTCCCTGCTGTGACTAAGCCCTTAAAATATTCTATTTCTTTTATAGATTTTCAGTTCTTGTATGAGGTGAAGACACATAGATAAACTAATTTATGAATTCTTCAATTAGTACCTTCTTCACATATTGGGATGAACATTGGGGTAAAGGGAGAAAATGATTGTTTTGGTCTCAGTGTTGTAAAACTTATACACCAAATAATTATGGCTTTGTCTTTGAAATGGTTCAAATAGGGAGTCTGGTCATATGACAGTTTATAGGGTCATAAATATCTTTTTGCATTAAACAACATTCTTACATATCTATCACAACAACATATTAATCATATATTAATGACAAACAATGTCTAAATGTTAACAAACAATGTATCCATGTTAACACAATATCTTACATAGTATCTAACATAAAAATCCACATTATGAGCTCCATTAACCGGAAGTGTTATTTTCTTTCAATATATTGTGACATGGGTTCTTTTTCACCACATTTTAAGTTGATGTGAAACGTTGAAAGTGGGATGAAAAGCAACATATCACTGAAATATGCGACTTGCTTGTTCCTTCTTAAATATTGTACAGACAACAGTTCATGATAAGCCATATATGGTAGAATAATTATATTGTTTGCTAATTTTACATAACTAAATTTGATACAATTGTATAAATGAAGCTCAGAATGATTTCAATCTAGCCCATTCAATAACAAAGATGCCTCTTATTCAGAAATAGCTTGTAATTTGAAACAATTTGTACTGTAAAATATTGCATTTTATTTCTTTGAATTTTGACAAAATAATATGTTTTTTTTGTTATCATTTTTCCAAAAGCAATTTATTTCCACATTTTACTGACAAACTTCAACCAAGTTGAAGACAATCTTGCTTACATCTCAAACAACATTGTTCATTTGTGATGTCAAATTTTATAAGGGTTTATCAATAGGAGTACTCATTTCTCTCTGGCACAAAGCATCTTACAATGGGTGAACATAAACAATAATTAACAATCTAATTCACAAAGTTTTGATAACTCTAAATAACAATAATGAGCAAGGATTTGTAAAAACGTCAGCCTAGGTATTCACAGTCTGATCAAGAACGATCTTGTTCTCCAAAAA
This sequence comes from Fragum sueziense, assembly GCA_963680895.1. NCBI lineage: Eukaryota > Metazoa > Mollusca > Bivalvia > Cardiida > Cardiidae > Fragum > Fragum sueziense. The sequence goes on along the minus strand of OY804600.1, from coordinate 59,097,821 downwards.
CTTCTTCATGATCATGGAACTGTAATAGAGCAGTATTGATACCATCAGACTCCATTTTAGAAAAGGCCGATCAAGAAACATGGTTGTCTCAAAAGTTATAAGGGACTGTTTTCCAGATCCTCGCTCATTTGCATTAAGATAACCCGTGATGAATTGTGTTCATGGACAACAAGATTTTGTATAGATTAACCCTACATAAATGTTTCCACTAGCGTCTAGATTTTTCCATAATTCATAAGAATGTTTTACACAATACAAGAGGACCAAGATGGTCCTATATCGCTCACCTTAGAGCTCCCTGAGACATACTTTTTAACAAACCTTTTAAATCTCCGGGGATTTTGAAAAGAGGATTTTGAAAAGGAGTCATATGACAATGGTTCACACTTAATTTCAAAGCACAATTTGGGAAAAGATTGTCAAAGATTTTTCACTATATCTGTATTTAATATCAGAAAATCCACAACATGTTGCTGAATTTCCATTGCACATAGACAAATTGAAGCATTAATCTTGGAAAGAGGTCATTGGGCTATAATATTTAGAAACCATAGAAAGTTTGGAAATTCTAAGACAATTTTAAACCTGTTCCCGCTTTTTCAAATCTAGAATACCTCATGGTAGAGCTTATTTTCAAAGCGAAATGATAACTTGAACTAATCTGTTTAACAAGACAATAATTTTTATGACAAACACAACTTATATACACTTTTTTCTGTACAAAATGCAAGAGCCTAAAGCATAGGAATAATTCTAAAAGTTCTTAAACGAGGCAAAAAAATTATCTTCAGGCCTTAACAACTTTAAAAGATTGTCAAACATTGCCCTCTATCATTTATATGGAACCCACAACATAGGGGAAATATTCATTGAACAGTAAGGATTTGGTTATGGTTAAACCTTTTCCAAACAACATAACATAAGAGCAGACATAATTAAAAGCTGCTGTAGATGATAAAACAGGTGTTGATAAAGACTGCATTCATGTATAAAAATGCAGAGAAAATAATGAGGCAAAATGAGACAACACAGGCTATCAAGTTATCAACATTTTCTTCTTTTACCATATCATTTACAAGCCTTTTTCTGTCGGTGAGGCAAACCTGTGTATGGTAGAGAAAGGGCATAACGCTTTCCCATACAGAAAGGTAAAGAAAGGAAATGGACTGTTCCAATTTGAAAGTTCTGAATACAAAATTGACAGCAGTACAAATAGGATTCGTTTACAATAAACTAGCATATAAAATATTGAATAAAATAAAATAAAATATTGAGGTAAAAGGAGAATCAGCACTTTCTTCATTTGACTCATGAATTTCCAAAGCCTTTTCTAATAGGGACTTCAAAACAAGGTCTTTCCAGGAAAGGGTTAAAGTATTTAGTTGATCCATAGATCGAGTAAACAAACATATTAAGTGCCTTGCATTCTTTATCAGATATGATCTGCATAATCTGATTAAAGGGATATAGTGATATCCTCGGTGGGGAGTCAAAACCTTGTAACTCCAGCTTATTCAAGCTTTAGTTACGAGGATTTGACTCCCCACCAACGATATGTGATAAAATCTACCTGGTCAAAACAATTCCTCACTTGAAAATTCCAGAACCCATAACATAGGACTTCTTTCCTTGCAATGTGATGACTTTTAGTATTCTGTTAGAGGTTTATGAGATGTAAAGTCATGCAAAATTTCAAGACTCTAGGCCAAATAGTCTTTGAGAAAACTGTGTTTCAGTGTGAAACCTTAAACCCCACAACATAGGGCCAATTTTTCTATAAGCACAATTATTTGAAGTATTTTGGTAGAGGACATTGAGACAATACTACATACAAAATTTCAAGACTCTAGACCTTATAGTTTGGGAGGAGAAGATTTTTTAGTAATTGTGGACAGACAGACGGACAGACGGACGGACGGACGGACGGACGGACAGACGGACGGTGAGCGATCACAATAGCTCACCCTCAGCACTTCGTGCTAAGGTGAGCTAATAACAAGAGCTGTCCGAAGACAGCCCGCTCGACTTTCTAAGTTGCTTAGTATAAAGGGGGCATAACTCCAAATATAGTGGAGCCAGGGTCATAGGCCCTGGTAGTAAGGTAGAGGGTGTGATGGTGAATAAGTATTCCAAGTTTGGGTTGAATCCCTTCGATAGTATGGAAGTCATTGATGTTTGAAAAAACTTTAACCTTTGTAATTGTTGCAACGCCGACGCCAACACCGACGCCTGGGTGACAGTATAAGCTCTCATTTTCTTCGAAAAGTCGAGCTAAAAAGGATTAAATGAAAGTGACACAAGTTGGTTTGAAATACAAATGCCCCTGTAACGGCAATTAAAAAGAAACATGACCTTGACCATTGACCTTGATGGATGAAAATAATTAACCCAATACCAAACGACAAAATCTTGGACTGTTCCAATTTGAAAGGTGTTGCAGACGACAATTTCAAGTGCTTGGAATTTTACATTTTTAGGTGTTTTTGTTTAGAAAACATCGTGGGAAATGAAGAAATTGCTTGTCACAAGCAATTTCTTCATTGCCCACAATGTTTTTCAAAGCATTTTTCTTATGGGCGTCAAAAGGTGTCAATGTTTGACAGCAATTTTTTGTGACTGAAATTTTATATTTTTTGGTCTTTCTGTGTAGAAAACATTGTGTTAAATTATGTACAATGTTTTCCAACACCATTATCATGTGTAGGATGTCAAAATGCATCAGTACAGGGGTTTTCTTAAGGATTTGAGTCATGATGTCATGTAAAATGAATCACCCCCTCAGATCAATGAAAATCTATTTATTGAAAATCAATGTGTTGTAAATTTATACAGTGTTTTCTGAGACTTACAATAATTTGTGTTAAGACAAAGGAGTTTACTCTTTTTATGGTTACTCGTGATCAGATTTTAGACAAAGGGTATGCATTAACTTCAGCACTCTGGACTTACAAAAAAATTTCACTCGCAAGTTCAGAACAATAGAATGAATTATTATTTATGCAAATTCCTTTCACGAAAATTAATTTGTGCTTGCGTCCTTTACTGAGTTTTGCGTATGTGAATTTCTTTTTCTGAGAGTGAATTATGTACATAACACAGACATGCATGAAGGGAAAGGATTGCCAACAATCTGATATCTTATAAGGTTTGTAGAAAGTTTTAGTTTAACTTCAATTTATTGGCCATGTCATTTGAATATTTAGCAGAAAACTACTTCTATATTAATTTTGGTTGAAGATCTCGATCCATGAGTCCTGAAGTGGCAATCATTTATACTCTATGTTTTTTTCATTGCAACGATGAATATCCAAGTGCATTAATAGTCTCAGCAGTCCTATTACATAAATGTAAACAGAAAGAACTAGAACTGTCACAGGTGACTTGATACCCCCGCACAAGCTTTCATTACAAAAAGGGCAATAAGTGTATCAAGCTTAAAGTTGCTAGCACGTATGGTTTAGAAGATAAGGTCTGGACAAAAATGCAAGGGTACAAACAACAAAGGGCAATAATTCTTAAAGTTGGCATGACAGAGTAACAATTCTTTTACATGACACTTCCTGACAATGAGATGTATAAGTGTACCAGTTTTGAAGTTGCTAGCACTAATGGTTTAGAAGATATGTTCCGGACAAGAATCCAAGGGTAAAAACAACAAAGGACAATCACTCTAATGGTAGGCATGCCAGAGTAACAATTCTTGTACGAGACACTTCCCCACAATAAGATGTTTAAGTGTACCTAGTTTGAAGTTGCTAGCACTTGTGGTTTAGAAGATATGGTCCAAACAAAATGTAAGGGTACAAACAACAGAGGGCAATAACTCAAAAAGTGGGCCTGGCTGCACAATCATTCTAATGGTAGGCATGCCAGAGTAATGATTCTTGTACAAGACACTACCCCACAATAAGATGTATAAGTGTACCAAGTATGAAGTTGCTAGCACTTGTGGTTTAGAAGATATGGTCCAAACAAAATGTAAGGGTACAAACAACAAAGGGCAATAACTCAAAAAGTGGGCGTGGCTGAGTAACAGTTATTGTACATGACACTTCCCCAAAATGAGATGTATAAGTGTACCAAGTTTGAAGTTGCTAAGACTTGTGGTTTAGAAGATATGGTCCAAACAAAATGTAAGGGTACAAACAACAAAGGGCAATAACTCAAAAAGTGGGCCTGGCTGAGTAACAGTCATTGTACATGACACTTCCCCACGATGAGATGTATAAGTGTACCAAGTTTGAAGTTGCTAGCACTTGTAGTTTAGAAGATATGGTCCAAACAAAATGTAAGGGTACAGATAACAAAGGGCAATAACTCAAAAAGTGGGCGTGGCTGAGTAACAGTTATTGTACATGACACTTCCCCACAATGAGATGTATAAGTGTACCAAGTTTGAAATTGCTAGCACTTATGGTTTAGAAGATATGGTCCAGACAAAAATGCAAGGTTACAAACAACAAAGGGCAATAACTCTAAAAGTGGGCGTGGCAGAGTAACGATCCCTACACAGGGCACTTGCCAACAATGAGATCTATAAGTGTAGAAAGTTTTAAGTTGCTAGCACATATGGTTTAGAAGATATGCTCTTGAGAAGTATTTTGTCCACGGACAGACATACATACATACAGACAGACATACAGACAGACAGACAGGTTGACTCCAGTATACCCCCTAAAACATTCGTTTTGCGGGGGTATAATAAAACATTCGTTTTGCGGGGGTATAATAAAACATTCGTTTTGCGGGGGTATAAAAATAATATCGCAACAGAAACTACCAAAAATGTTTCCTATGACAGAAATCACAGACATAGCGAAGAACCAAAAATCTTTGACAGACATTCGGTCTGACTGTTCCAAATAATCTGTCAGATTGAATAAAATTTTGTAAGACCGATCTATCACTGACTATCTTACAGATCAAAATTTGTGTCAGACAGTGGGATTGACAGTAGCAAAAAGATCATCAGACCAAGGGAATTTTCATCAGACATGTCTGCCGGTCCGACGGTCTTCGCCATGACTGAAATCATACTTGCCCGGCGGGCAACCTTCATGGAAAAAGCACTTGCCCCCACTGATTTTACCCCGGCACGGGCAAGTGGGCGTCCACTTAAGGAAATCCCTGCAGTATATGGGAATGGGTCAATGCAATCTCATCTTGATACAAAACTGAACATAACTTTTGGCTTTTAGCTCTCTTTACTGATCACATTTTGCACACGCTTTTGGTAAAAGTTTAAAGTTGTCCTTTTCTCATTCAAAATAATGCATGTCAAGAGTCAATCTATTCAACAATTGATATAGGGACTGAACAATTAAACCAAAACTAAATGTATAAATTACCTAGCCATGAACACAAATTCATAATGGGCAACATACTTTGACAGGGTAACAGACAGGAAACTGATCTACATTTCATAGTGAAAAGATTTTATAGTGGAACAATCATTTGTTTCATACGGCATAAGAATAATATGAAGTTTATACATTATAAAGGATTTTTTTTAATTTGTTCTAAACAGGCAATTACCATCCTGTGATATTTCAGCGCGAGCAGCATACAATAAGATTAGCATGTACATGCAGTCTGACTGTCATTCTTTTTTTAGCACGAAAATGTGTAGTTATTTTATTTAGCTAAAAACATAATACATTGGAAAAAGTCCTTACAGATCAGTCACTGGTATTTGTTTGTAAACCCGAACTATCCCCTGCCTGTTACTCTGTCCATGTATATAAAACATTTCATCATGATGCAAGCCTAGTAGCTAACACAAGATACTCACTCAGTCAGTAGTTGTTAGTACGGCCTGGCAGTGAGGCAAAAACAAGTGTAAAACAAACATTGGCCGAGACGAGCGCAACCATTCATATTCAATTTTTCAACTCATTACCAGATGACAAAATTTTAGCCTCTTCCAAATTCAGAGATGTTGAAGACGAAAATTTCAAGTGAAATTTTAAGTGGACTAAAGCTTCAAACCATGTCTTCCTGGCATTCCTTGCAACAGTACTAACACAACATCTAACCCAACACTGTCATTGGCCCACATATTTGGCGCCAGTACTGGTGTATTTTTCAGGAGGTAGAATTAAGAGGGAATTATATAAGCTTTTAGCTTTCATCCTGATCGGTATTAAATAAATAAGTTTAAATCAAACACTGTCAGTATGACTACCGATAGTAAGGCCTGAAAGTGAGCAAAAACTATGTGTAAGCAAACAAAGGCAGAGACTGTGCAACAAGTTGTTTCATTCGTTAGCGCCTGAAATCACCATTAATCCTACATCCATATTCTAGTTCTATATAACAATACAGGCTCTCTAGTTGGCAAAGACACATCTCAGCCAATCAAATAAATTCTTGTGTGAGGTAAGAATTAGAAACGGCTTGTTGAAGAAAGCAACCACTGCAATTTAACTTTCACCATCAATTACCAAACAGATTGTTTGTAAAGGATTTTACATTGTTTTCCCCAAACATATGATGACAAAATTAATCTAACAATATAGATTCTTTGGTATTGCCAGTGCAGAATATTTTAAGGCCAATTAGGTGGTCAAAACTGTGAGACACTTAAAATAAAGACATTAAAACTTGCAGGTGAAATACAGGCAGACCATGCTATTATCAAACAGTTTCTTTCTCATTCAAGATACAGTTACTAATTTTGTAAGTAATTTCATTAGTAAATCATGCATCACTTTCTGCCAAGTTCAAACATTATAGGAACAGATTTACAAAACAAATCCCTAGTTTTGACACTCTTAAAATTTATTACCATGTAAAACTTTGAGGGCAAAGAAGACTATTTTCTCCTAATCCCTAAATGTTTTCTGCTGTATCACTTACAATTTTTGGCCTCATTTTACACTTAGTAGTCATTGGCTCTACCTATGCAGTTAGCCCATTCCAACACATTGCAACACTTTAAGATGCCCCTCAAGAGACAGGCTTTGGGAAACATTGTGGAAAATGAAGAAATTGCTTGTCACAAGCAATTACTTTAATTCCCACAAAGTTTTCTAACAAGAAAGACAGATAAATGTAACATTTCCTTCACTTGAAATCGTTGTCTGTAATAATTTTGAATTTAGACCAGTTTGAATTTTTGCCGTTTGGGTATTTCTTCAGTTGTTGAGGACTAGAAGGAACATATCGAAGATTAGACTAGAAATATACATAAAATATACAATCTTATCCAAATCTAAATTCTGCACCACTATAGTTCAGTAAGGATATTATGGCACATATTTACAAAATTTACCACAACACACTATTGAACTCTTAACAACTGTAATTTTGCATGTGATGTTTCAAACCTTGCATGTGTCACATACCTGCAAAATTTGATCCAGCAAATGCAAAATTGTATCGAAAATTAACTAGACAGCCCTGGCGGTCTGGACGCGCTCCACAGGCCTGATTGTTTGTCTTGTTGAATGCAATTTCAAAGGTTCAGGCTGCACAAAAGCATGACCAAGCTGAAAATTACAAGCAAGTAAGAGCGTATGGTCAGTAAGATTCTGTGATAGTTCTGCATTGATTAGTTAATACTAATGGTTGTAAAAGTGAATATAAAGCCAACAAGCTGAAAATTTCAAGCAAGTAAGATCTTACGGTCAGTAAAACTCTGTGAAAGTTATTGTATTGATTAATTAATACCAACGGTTGTAAAAGTAAAAATAAAGCCGAAAATGGCAATTTTGTCAATTTCAAGGGCACATAACTCTTGATGTAAAATTCAGATCAAGCTGAAAACTCTACCAAAGTAAGATATTATAGTCACCAACATTCTGTACAAGTTTTGTCTTGATTGGTCAATATTTGTAGTTGCTAGAGCGAAATCAAAGTCAAAATAAAGCCGAAAATGGCAATTTTGTCAATTTCAAGGGCACATAACTCATGATGTAAGATTCAGATCTAAATGAAAACTACACCAAATCAAGATCTTATAGTCACCATCATTCTTATTACGTTTTGTGTTGATTGGTTAATATTTGTAGTTTTGAAGTGAAAACAAAGTCAAAATAAAGCCAAAAATGGCAATTTTGTCAATTTCAAGGGCACATAACTCATGATGTGAAATTCTAATCAGGCTGAAAATTATACCCTGGCAAGATCTTATAGCCACCATCATTCTGTCCAAGTTTTGTCTTGATTGGTCAATATTTGTAGTTGCTAGAGTGAAAATAGAGTCAAAATGGCAATTTTTGACATTCAAGGGCAGATAACTCCAGACTTTCTACTCAAATCAGAATTCTTTGAAGGAATCTGAGAGAGGGTCACCCAAGGATCATTCCTGTGAAGTTTGGTTGAAATCCATCTGGTAGTTTTTGAGAAGATTTTTAAAGGAAAAGTTTACAGACGGACGGACGGATGCAGACGCACGCACGAGGGACACAGCGCCATGACAATAGCCCGCTGGCCTGTCGGCCAGTGGAGCTAAAAACTGTTGTTTACATAGGTAAAATTTGTAAACATCTGTCATAGTATGATGACTAAACAGCAGTAAAATCTACACATTCAGCAGAACATCTGAAAACATTTGCGACCCGTCACGCTAAAAGGGACCTCATCCGAACTAAAAAAATCCAATTTTTGACAAACTTCTCAGACTCAGCACAGGTCAACAAGACTCCGTATGCGAACATTGAACATATATTAAGATAGGGGAAACATTCCGGATTTAGAAAATTATTTAACAAGAGCTGACCGAAGACAGCGTGCTTGACTTTTCTAAGTTGCTTAGTTTAAAGGGGGCATAACTCCAAATATAGTGGAGCCAGGGTCATGGGCCCTGGTAGTAAGGTAGAGGGTGTGATGGTGAATAAGTATTCCAAGTTTGGATTGAATCCCCTTGATAGTATGGAAGATATTGATGTTTGAAAAAACTTTAACCTTTGTTGCAACGCCGACGCCAACGCCCGGGTGACAGTATAAGCTCTCATTTTCTTCGAAAAGTAGAGCTAAAAATGAAAAGTGTCGGCCCTAGTCTGGCTGCGCGAACTGCGCAGACGGACTAGGGTCAATATTTTTCACACTTCCTATTAGGTCCCTTTTAGCGTGACGGGTCACATTTTTAAAGAATCAAAATATTGTTGGTAAGGATAAGCACTGTAACATTAATTTGTACATCTGCGAAGGAGATTAAAGTAACTGATACATATTGCTGTATTAACAGATTAGGCGTTGAACATATTTTCACCCTTTCACAAACAAGATCAGGTTTTGATGTCGTAAATGCAAAAAGCATAGCATAATGGCAATCAGAAAATCCTGATAACCAGCATTTTCTCCTTTTGCATCAATTATTTCTGTGCTATATTGCACATAAAAGTATATCCTAATCAACATCAACTTTGTGTTTGCAGCAGTATTCAATTTAAACGGTGTAAATTGCTGTTTGGGAACAAGTTAAAGATATTAACAAATTTGTGACCCGTCGCGCTAAAAGGGACCTTATCGGGTGTGTGAAAAATATCGACCCTAGTCAGTCTGCGCAGTCCGCGCAGCCTGACTAGGGTCGACACTTTTCACGTTTATGTAATTTTCTAAATCCGGAAGGTTTCCCCTGTCTTACTATATGTTCATTTTTCGCATACGGGATCTGATTGACTTATGATGTGTCTGACAAGTTCGTCAAAATTTCGATTTTGGGTATTCGGATAAGGTCCCTTTTAGCGTGACGGGTCACATTTATTACACAAGATAAAGCATGTAGAGCATTCATCCATGTTATGCTGAAATACATTGAGCAGACAGTGTAGATTAAGATCAGATTGTATGTATGTGTAAACTGATCTGTTTCTATACTGCCTGCGATAGTCAGAATATGCCAGAATCAAAATGGCAAGGATTAAAATGTTACATAACACAGTTACAAAGATGTTTAGAATAATCTTAAGCTTTACATAACACATTGTGTAGTATATGTTTACACATATAGCATAACCTAAAGCTGTACATATAACACATATGTGTAGTAAAGCTGTTCATAACACACGTGTAGTAAAGCTGTACATGTTACTCATAAGTGTAGTAACGCTGTATCTACACATGTGTTATACAGTTGTACATATTACACATGTGACGTGTAGCATATTTTCAACATATAACATAGTGTGTAGTTTACTGACCTTTCCTGTTTATATTTGGTGACGAGGTTTCTTCTGTATCCATCCCTTCTTCAGATCTACAATATAAATCATAAGTAATAAAATTTTATAGCTCTAGAGTTAATGGTTTAAGACGAAAAAATGTAAATGACAAGAGAGATTTTGACTACCAGACAGATGATGGATTACAATAGCTTGCTATCAAGTGTTTTGTGCGAAACTATACATGTACTGTTAAATCACTTACATTCCAAAAGAAGAACAGATTCTAACAAATTAGGCAGACATCAAAATGAAAAATACTCAGCAAAAGCTAACCCATTACCAGACAGCTAAATTCTATACTTGACCTAATAAAAAGATGTCGTGGACAATAATTTCAAGGGAAAAAAGAAATTGCTAAACAAAAGCAATTTCACCATTTTCCACAATGTTTTCAAAAGTCATCATCATCATCATTAAGGGTTAATAAAGACTATTTACCTATCATAATTAGTCATATCATCTACTTGATTCATGGCTTCAGCTCTCTGTAATCCATCTAGATCATCATATTCTTGGGTACCAACACTGTCATCATCATCATTAAGGGTTAATAAAGACTATTTACCTATCATAATTAGTCATATCATCTACTTGATTCATGGCTTCAGCTCTCTGTAATCCATCTAGATCATCATATTCTTGGGTACCAACACTGTCATCATCATTAAGGGTTAATAAAGACTATTTACCTATCATAATTAGTCATATCATCTACTTGATTCATGGCTTCAGCTCTCTGTAATCCATCTAAATCATCATATTCTTGGGTACCAACACTGTCATCATCATTAAGGGTTAATAAAGACTATTTACCTATCATAATTAGTCATATCATCTACTTGATTCATGGCTTCAGCTCTCTGTAATCCATCTAAATCATCATATTCTTGGGTACCAACACTGTCATCATCATTAAGGGTTAATAAAGACTATTTACCTATCATAATTAGTCATATCATCTACTTGATTCATGGCTTCAGCTCTCTGTAATCCATCTAAATCATCATATTCTTGGGTACCAACACTGTCATCATCATTAAGGGTTAATAAAGACTATTTACCTATCATAATTAGTCATATCATCTACTTGATTCATGGCTTCAGCTCTCTGTAATCCATCTAAATCATCATATTCTTGGGTACCAACACTGTCATCATCATCATCATTAAGGGTTAATAAAGACTATTTACCTATCATAATTAGTCATATCATCTACTTGATTCATGGCTTCAGCTCTCTGTAATCCATCTAAATCATCATATTCTTGGGTACCAACACTGTCATCATCATCATCAAGGGTTAATAAAGACTATTTACCTATCATAATTAGTCATATCATCTACTTGATTCATGGCTTCAGCTCTCTGTAATCCATCTAGATCATCATATTCTTGGGTACCAACACTATCATCATCATCAAGGGTTAATAAAGACTATTTACCTATCATAATTAGTCATATCATCTACTTGATTCATGGCTTCAGCTCTCTGTAATCCATCTAGATCATCATATTCTTGGGTACCAACACTGTCATCATCATTAAGGGTTAATAAAGACTATTTACCTATCATAATTAGTCATATCATCTACTTGATTCATGGCTTCAGCTCTCTGTAATCCATCTAAATAACCATATTCTTGGGTACCAACACTATCATCATCATCATTAAGGGTTAATAAAGACTATTTACCTATCATAATTAGTCATATCATCTACTTGATTCATGGCTTCAGCTCTCTGTAATCCATCTAGATCACCATATTCTTGGGTACCAACACTATCATCATCATTAAGGGTTAATAAAGACTATTTACCTATCATAATTAGTCATATCATCTACTTGATTCATGGCTTCAGCTCTCTGTAATCCATCTAGATCATCATATTCTTGGGTACCAACACTATCATCATCATTAAGGGTTAATAAAGACTATTTACCTATCATAATTACTCATATCATCTACTTGATTCATGGCTTCAGCTCTCTGTAATCCATCCAGGTCATCATATTCTTGGGTACCAACACTGTCATCATCATTAAGGGTTAATAAAGACTATTTACCTATCATAATTAGCCATATCATCTACTTGATTCATGGCTTCAGCTCTCTGTAGTCCATCTAAATCACCATATTCTTGGGTACCAACACTGTCATCATCACCAAGGGTTAATAAAGACTATTTACCTATCATAATTAGTCATATCATCTACTTGATTCATGGCTTCAGCTCTCTGTAATCCATCTAGATCATCATATTCTTGGGTACCAACACTATCATCATCATTAAGGGTTAATAAAGACTATTTACCTATCATAATTAGCCATATCATCTACTTGATTCATGGCTTCAGCTCTCTGTAATCCATCTAAATCACCATATTCTTGGGTACCAACACTATCATCATCATCATTAAGGGTTAATAAAGACTATTTACCTATCATAATTAGCCATATCATCTACTTGATTCATGGCTTCAGCTCTCTGTAATCCATCTAAATCACCATATTCTTGGGTACCAACACTATCATCATCATCATCACGGGTATATAAAGACTATTTACCTATCATAATTAGTCATATCATCTACTTGATTCATGGCTTCAGCTCTCTGTAATCCATCTAAATCATCATTTTCTTGGGTACCTACACTGTCATCATCATTAAGGGTTAATAAAGACTATTTACCTATCATAATTAGTCATATCATCTACTTGATTCATAGCTTCAGCTCTCTGTAATCCATCTAGATCTTCATATTCTTGGGTACCAACACTGTCATCATCATCATCATCATTAAGGGTTAATAAAGACTATTTACCTATCATAATTAGTCATATCATCTACTTGATTCATGGCTTCAGCTCTCTGTAATCCATCTAGATCACCATATTCTTGGGTACCAACACTGTCATCATCACCAAGGGTTAATAAAGACTATTTACCTATCATAATTAGCCATATCATCTACTTGATTCATGGCTTCAGCTCTCTGTAATCCATCTAGATCACCATATTCTTGGGTACCAACACTATCATCATCATCATTAAGGGTTAATAAAGACTATTTACCTATCATAATTAGTCATATCATCTACTTGATTCATGGCTTCAGCTCTCTGTAATCCATCTAAATCACCATATTCTTGGGTACCAACACTGTCATCATCATTAAGGGTTAATAAAGACTATTTACCTATCATAATTAGTCATATCATCTACTTGATTCATGGCTTCAGCTCTCTGTAATCCATCTAAATCACCATATTCTTGGGTACCAACACTGTCATCATCATTAAGGGTTAATAAAGACTATTTACCTATCATAATTAGTCATATCATCTACTTGATTCATGGCTTCAGCTCTCTGTAATCCATCTAAATCATCATATTCTTGGGTACCAACACTGTCATCATCATTAAGGGTTAATAAAGACTATTTACCTATCATAATTAGTCATATCATCTACTTGATTCATGGCTTCAGCTCTCTGTAATCCATCTAAATCATCATATTCTTGGGTACCAACACTGTCATCATCATCAAGGGTTAATAAAGACTATTTACCTATCATAATTAGTCATATCATCTACTTGATTCATGGCTTCAGCTCTCTGTAATCCATCTAGATCATCATATTCTTGGGTACCAACACTGTCATCATCATCATTAACAGTTAATAAAGACTATTTACCTATCATAATTAGTCATATCATCTACTTGATTCATGGCTTCAGCTCTCTGTAATCCATCTAGATCATCATATTCTTGGGTACCAACACTATCATCATCATTAAGGGTTAATAAAGACTATTTACCTATCATAATTAGCCATATCATCTACTTGATTCATGGCTTCAGCTCTCTGTAATCCATCCAGGTCATCATATTCTTGGGTACCAACACTGTCATCATCATTAAGGGTTAATAAAGACTATTTACCTATCATAATTAGCCATATCATCTACTTGATTCATGGCTTCAGCTCTCTGTAATCCATCTAGATCATTATATTCTTGGGTACCAACACTGTCATCATCATTAAGGGTTAATAAAGACTATTTACCTATCATAATTAGTCATATCATCTACTTGATTCATGGCTTCAGCTCTCTGTAATCCATCTAGATCATTATATTCTTGGGTACCAACACTGTCATCATCATCATTAAGGGTTAATAAAGACTATTTACCTATCATAATTAGTCATATCATCTACTTGATTCATGGCTTCAGCTCTCTGTAATCCATCTAGATCACCATATTCTTGGGTACCAACACTGTCATCATCATTAAGGGTTAATAAAGACTATTTACCTATCATAATTAGTCATATCATCTACTTGATTCATGGCTTCAGCTCTCTGTAATCCATCTAAGTCATCATATTCTTGGGTACCAACACTGTCATCATCACCAAGGGTTAATAAAGACTATTTACCTATCATAATTAGTCATATCATCTACTTGATTCATGGCTTCAGCTCTCTGTAATCCATCTAAATCACCATATTCTTGGGTACCAACACTGTCATCATCACCAAGGGTTAATAAAGACTATTTACCTATCATAATTAGTCATATCATCTACTTGATTCATGGCTTCAGCTCTCTGTAATCCATCTAAATCATCATATTCTTGGGTACCAACACTGTCATCATCATCATTAAGGGTTAATAAAGACTATTTACCTATCATAATTAGCCATATCATCTACTTGATTCATGGCTTCAGCTCTCTGTAATCCATCCAGGTCATCATATTCTTGGGTACCAACACTGTCATCATCATCAAGGGTTAATAAAGACTATTTACCTATCATAATTAGCCATATCATCTACTTGATTCATGGCTTCAGCTCTCTGTAATCCATCCAGGTCATCATATTCTTGGGTACCAACACTGTCATCATCATCAAGGGTTAATAAAGACTATTTACCTATCATAATTAGTCATATCATCTACTTGATTCATGGCTTCAGCTCTCTGTAATCCATCTAGATCATCATATTCTTGGGTACCAACACTATCATCATCATTAAGGGTTAATAAAGACTATTTACCTATCATAATTAGTCATATCATCTACTTGATTCATGGCTTCAGCTCTCTGTAATCCATCTAGGTCATCATATTCTTGGGTACCAACACTGTCATCATCATCATCATTAAGGGTTAATAAAGACTATTTACCTATCATAATTAGCCATATCATCTACTTGATTCATGGCTTCAGCTCTCTGTAATCCATCTAGATCATCATATTCTTGGGTACCAACACTGTCATCATCATTAAGGGTTAATAAAGACTATTTACCTATCATAATTAGCCATATCATCTACTTGATTCATGGCTTCAGCTCTCTGTAATCCATCTAGATCATCATATTCTTGGGTACCAACACTGTCATCATCATTAAGGGTTAATAAAGACTATTTACCTATCATAATTAGTCATATCATCTACTTGATTCATGGCTTCAGCTCTCTGTAATCCATCTAGGTCATCATATTCTTGGGTACCAACACTGTCATCATCATCAAGGGTTAATAAAGACTATTTACCTATCATAATTAGTCATATCATCTACTTGATTCATGGCTTCAGCTCTCTGTAATCCATCCAGGTCATCATATTCTTGGGTACCAACACTGTCATCATCATCAAGGGTTAATAAAGACTATTTACCTATCATAATTAGTCATATCATCTACTTGATTCATGGCTTCAGCTCTCTGTAATCCATCCAGGTCATCATATTCTTGGGTACCAACACTGTCATCATCATCAAGGGTTAATAAAGACTATTTACCTATCATAATTAGCCATATCATCTACTTGATTCATGGCTTCAGCTCTCTGTAATCCATCCAGGTCATCATATTCTTGGGTACCAACACTGTCATCATCATCAAGGGTTAATAAAGACTATTTACCTATCATAATTAGTCATATCATCTACTTGATTCATGGCTTCAGCTCTCTGTAATCCATCTAAATCATCATATTCTTGGGTACCAACACTGTCATCATCATCAAGGGTTAATAAAGACTATTTACCTATCATAATTAGTCATATCATCTACTTGATTCATGGCTTCAGCTCTCTGTAATCCATCTAGATCATCATATTCTTGGGTACCAACACTATCATCATCATCATCAAGGGTTAATAAAGACTATTTACCTATCATAATTAGTCATATCATCTACTTGATTCATGGCTTCAGCTCTCTGTAATCCATCCAGGTCATCATATTCTTGGGTACCATCACTGTCATCATCATTAAGGGTTAATAAAGACTATTTACCTATCATAATTAGTCATATCATCTACTTGATTCATGGCTTCAGCTCTCTGTAATCCATCCAGGTCATCATATTCTTGGGTACCAACACTGTCATCATCATCAAGGGTTAATAAAGACTATTTACCTATCATAATTAGTCATATCATCTACTTGATTCATGGCTTCAGCTCTCTGTAATCCATCTAGGTCATCATATTCTTGGGTACCTACACTGTCATCATCATTAAGGGTTAATAAAGACTATTTACCTATCATAATTAGTCATATCATCTACTTGATTCATGGCTTCAGCTCTCTGTAATCCATCCAGGTCATCATATTCTTGGGTACCAACACTGTCATCATCATCAAGGGTTAATAAAGACTATTTACCTATCATAATTAGTCATATCATCTACTTGATTCATGGCTTCAGCTCTCTGTAATCCATCTAAATCATCATATTCTTGGGTACCTACACTGTCATCATCATCATTAAGGGTTAATAAAGACTATTTACCTATCATAATTAGTCATATCATCTACTTGATTCATGGCTTCAGCTCTCTGTAATCCATCTAAATCATCATATTCTTGGGTACCAACACTGTCATCATCATCAAGGGTTAATAAAGACTATTTACCTATCATAATTAGTCATATCATCTACTTGATTCATGGCTTCAGCTCTCTGTAATCCATCTAAATCACCATATTCTTGGGTACCAACACTGTCATCATCATTAAGGGTTAATAAAGACTATTTACCTATCATAATTAGTCATATCATCTACTTGATTCATGGCTTCAGCTCTCTGTAATCCATCTAGATCACCATATTCTTGGGTACCAACACTATCATCATCATCATCAAGGGTTAATAAAGACTATTTACCTATCATAATTAGCCATATCATCTACTTGATTCATGGCTTCAGCTCTCTGTAGTCCATCCAGGTCATCATATTCTTGGGTACCAACACTGTCATCATCATTAAGGGTTAATAAAGACTATTTACCTATCATAATTAGTCATATCATCTACTTGATTCATGGCTTCAGCTCTCTGTAATCCATCTAAATCATCATATTCTTGGGTACCTACACTGTCATCATCATTAAGGGTTAATAAAGACTATTTACCTATCATAATTAGTCATATCATCTACTTGATTCATGGCTTCAGCTCTCTGTAATCCATCCAGGTCATCATATTCTTGGGTACCAACACTGTCATCATCATCAAGGGTTAATAAAGACTATTTACCTATCATAATTAGTCATATCATCTACTTGATTCATGGCTTCAGCTCTCTGTAATCCATCTAAATCATCATATTCTTGGGTACCAACACTGTCATCATCATCAAGGGTTAATAAAGACTATTTACCTATCATAATTAGCCATATCATCTACTTGATTCATGGCTTCAGCTCTCTGTAATCCATCTAAATCATCATATTCTTGGGTACCTACACTGTCATCATCATCATTAAGGGTTAATAAAGACTATTTACCTATCATAATTAGCCATATCATCTACTTGATTCATGGCTTCAGCTCTCTGTAATCCATCTAGATCATCATATTCTTGGGTACCAACACTGTCATCATCATCATTAAGGGTTAATAAAGACTATTTACCTATCATAATTAGTCATATCATCTACTTGATTCATGGCTTCAGCTCTCTGTAATCCATCTAAATCACCATATTCTTGGGTACCAAAACTATCATCATCATCATTAAGGGTTAATAAAGACTATTTACCTATCATAATTAGTCATATCATCTACTTGATTCATAGCTTCAGCTCTCTGTAATCCATCTAGATCATCATATTCTTGGGTACCAACACTGTCATCATCATTAAGGGTTAATAAAGACTATTTACCTATCATAATTAGCCATATCATCTACTTGATTCATGGCTTCAGCTCTCTGTAGTCCATCTAAATCATCATATTCTTGGGTACCTACACTGTCATCATCATTAAGGGTTAATAAAGACTATTTACCTATCATAATTAGTCATATCATCTACTTGATTCATAGCTTCAGCTCTCTGTAATCCATCTAGATCTTCATATTCTTGGGTACCAACACTGTCATCATCATCATCATCATTAAGGGTTAATAAAGACTATTTACCTATCATAATTAGTCATATCATCTACTTGATTCATGGCTTCAGCTCTCTGTAATCCATCTAAATCATCATATTCTTGGGTACCAACACGGTCATCATCATCAAGGGTTAATAAAGACTATTTACCTATCATAATTAGCCATATCATCTACTTGATTCATGGCTTCAGCTCTCTGTAATCCATCTAGATCACCATATTCTTGGGTACCAACACTGTCATCATCATTAAGGGTTAATAAAGACTATTTACCTATCATAATTAGTCATATCATCTACTTGATTCATGGCTTCAGCTCTCTGTAATCCATCTAGATCATCATATTCTTGGGTACCAACACTGTCATCATCATTAAGGGTTAATAAAGACTATTTACTTATCATAATTAGTCATATCATCTACTTGATTCATGGCTTCAGCTCTCTGTAATCCATCTAGATCATCATATTCTTGGGTACCAACACTGTCATCATCACCAAGGGTTAATAAAGACTATTTACCTATCATAATTAGCCATATCATCTACTTGATTCATGGCTTCAGCTCTCTGTAATCCATCTAAATCACCATATTCTTGGGTACCAACACTGTCATCATCATTAAGGGTTAATAAAGACTATTTACCTATCATAATTAGTCATATCATCTACTTGATTCATGGCTTCAGCTCTCTGTAATCCATCTAAATCACCATATTCTTGGGTACCAACACTGTCATCATCATTAAGGGTTAATAAAGACTATTTACCTATCATAATTAGTCATATCATCTACTTGATTCATGGCTTCAGCTCTCTGTAATCCATCTAAATCATCATATTCTTGGGTACCAACACTGTCATCATCATTAAGGGTTAATAAAGACTATTTACCTATCATAATTAGTCATATCATCTACTTGATTCATGGCTTCAGCTCTCTGTAATCCATCTAAATCATCATATTCTTGGGTACCAACACTGTCATCATCATCAAGGGTTAATAAAGACTATTTACCTATCATAATTAGCCATATCATCTACTTGATTCATGGCTTCAGCTCTCTGTAATCCATCTAGATCACCATATTCTTGGGTACCAACACTGTCATCATCATTAAGGGTTAATAAAGACTATTTACCTATCATAATTAGTCATATCATCTACTTGATTCATGGCTTCAGCTCTCTGTAATCCATCTAGATCATCATATTCTTGGGTACCAACACTGTCATCATCATTAAGGGTTAATAAAGACTATTTACCTATCATAATTAGTCATATCATCTACTTGATTCATGGCTTCAGCTCTCTGTAATCCATCTAGATCATCATATTCTTGGGTACCAACACTGTCATCATCACCAAGGGTTAATAAAGACTATTTACCTATCATAATTAGCCATATCATCTACTTGATTCATGGCTTCAGCTCTCTGTAATCCATCTAAATCACCATATTCTTGGGTACCAACACTGTCATCATCATTAAGGGTTAATAAAGACTATTTACCTATCATAATTAGTCATATCATCTACTTGATTCATGGCTTCAGCTCTCTGTAATCCATCTAAATCACCATATTCTTGGGTACCAACACTGTCATCATCATTAAGGGTTAATAAAGACTATTTACCTATCATAATTAGTCATATCATCTACTTGATTCATGGCTTCAGCTCTCTGTAATCCATCTAAATCATCATATTCTTGGGTACCAACACTGTCATCATCATTAAGGGTTAATAAAGACTATTTACCTATCATAATTAGTCATATCATCTACTTGATTCATGGCTTCAGCTCTCTGTAATCCATCTAAATCATCATATTCTTGGGTACCAACACTGTCATCATCATCAAGGGTTAATAAAGACTATTTACCTATCATAATTAGTCATATCATCTACTTGATTCATGGCTTCAGCTCTCTGTAATCCATCTAGATCATCATATTCTTGGGTACCAACACTGTCATCATCATCATTAACAGTTAATAAAGACTATTTACCTATCATAATTAGCCATATCATCTACTTGATTCATGGCTTCAGCTCTCTGTAATCCATCTAGATCATTATATTCTTGGGTACCAACACTGTCATCATCATTAAGGGTTAATAAAGACTATTTACCTATCATAATTAGTCATATCATCTACTTGATTCATGGCTTCAGCTCTCTGTAATCCATCTAGATCATTATATTCTTGGGTACCAACACTGTCATCATCATCATTAAGGGTTAATAAAGACTATTTACCTATCATAATTAGTCATATCATCTACTTGATTCATGGCTTCAGCTCTCTGTAATCCATCTAGATCACCATATTCTTGGGTACCAACACTGTCATCATCATTAAGGGTTAATAAAGACTATTTACCTATCATAATTAGTCATATCATCTACTTGATTCATGGCTTCAGCTCTCTGTAATCCATCTAAGTCATCATATTCTTGGGTACCAACACTGTCATCATCACCAAGGGTTAATAAAGACTATTTACCTATCATAATTAGTCATATCATCTACTTGATTCATGGCTTCAGCTCTCTGTAATCCATCTAGGTCATCATATTCTTGGGTACCTACACTGTCATCATCATTAAGGGTTAATAAAGACTATTTACCTATCATAATTAGTCATATCATCTACTTGATTCATGGCTTCAGCTCTCTGTAATCCATCTAAATCACCATATTCTTGGGTACCAACACTGTCATCATCATTAAGGGTTAATAAAGACTATTTACCTATCATAATTAGTCATATCATCTACTTGATTCATGGCTTCAGCTCTCTGTAATCCATCTAGATCATCATATTCTTGGGTACCAACACTATCATCATCATCATCATTAAGGGTTAATAAAGACTATTTACCTATCATAATTAGTCATATCATCTACTTGATTCATGGCTTCAGCTCTCTGTAATCCATCTAGATCATCATATTCTTGGGTACCAACACTGTCATCATTAAGGGTTAATAAAGACTATTTACCTATCATAATTAGTCATATCATCTACTTGATTCATGGCTTCAGCTCTCTGTAATCCATCTAGGTCATCATATTCTTGGGTACCAACACTGTCATCATCATCATCATTAAGGGTTAATAAAGACTATTTACCTATCATAATTAGCCATATCATCTACTTGATTCATGGCTTCAGCTCTCTGTAATCCATCTAGATCATCATATTCTTGGGTACCAACACTGTCATCATCATTAAGGGTTAATAAAGACTATTTACCTATCATAATTAGCCATATCATCTACTTGATTCATGGCTTCAGCTCTCTGTAATCCATCTAGATCATCATATTCTTGGGTACCAACACTGTCATCATCATCATTAAGGGTTAATAAAGACTATTTACCTATCATAATTAGTCATATCATCTACTTGATTCATGGCTTCAGCTCTCTGTAATCCATCTAAATCACCATATTCTTGGGTACCAACACTGTCATCATCATTAAGGGTTAATAAAGACTATTTACCTATCATAATTAGTCATATCATCTACTTGATTCATGGCTTCAGCTCTCTGTAATCCATCTAGGTCATCATATTCTTGGGTACCAACACTGTCATCATCATCAAGGGTTAATAAAGACTATTTACCTATCATAATTAGTCATATCATCTACTTGATTCATGGCTTCAGCTCTCTGTAATCCATCCAGGTCATCATATTCTTGGGTACCAACACTGTCATCATCATCAAGGGTTAATAAAGACTATTTACCTATCATAATTAGTCATATCATCTACTTGATTCATGGCTTCAGCTCTCTGTAATCCATCCAGGTCATCATATTCTTGGGTACCAACACTGTCATCATCATCAAGGGTTAATAAAGACTATTTACCTATCATAATTAGCCATATCATCTACTTGATTCATGGCTTCAGCTCTCTGTAATCCATCCAGGTCATCATATTCTTGGGTACCAACACTGTCATCATCATCAAGGGTTAATAAAGACTATTTACCTATCATAATTAGTCATATCATCTACTTGATTCATGGCTTCAGCTCTCTGTAATCCATCTAAATCATCATATTCTTGGGTACCAACACTGTCATCATCATCAAGGGTTAATAAAGACTATTTACCTATCATAATTAGTCATATCATCTACTTGATTCATGGCTTCAGCTCTCTGTAATCCATCTAGATCACCATATTCTTGGGTACCAACACTATCATCATCATCATCAAGGGTTAATAAAGACTATTTACCTATCATAATTAGTCATATCATCTACTTGATTCATGGCTTCAGCTCTCTGTAATCCATCCAGGTCATCATATTCTTGGGTACCATCACTGTCATCATCATTAAGGGTTAATAAAGACTATTTACCTATCATAATTAGTCATATCATCTACTTGATTCATGGCTTCAGCTCTCTGTAATCCATCCAGGTCATCATATTCTTGGGTACCAACACTGTCATCATCATCAAGGGTTAATAAAGACTATTTACCTATCATAATTAGTCATATCATCTACTTGATTCATGGCTTCAGCTCTCTGTAATCCATCTAGGTCATCATATTCTTGGGTACCTACACTGTCATCATCATTAAGGGTTAATAAAGACTATTTACCTATCATAATTAGTCATATCATCTACTTGATTCATGGCTTCAGCTCTCTGTAATCCATCCAGGTCATCATATTCTTGGGTACCAACACTGTCATCATCATCAAGGGTTAATAAAGACTATTTACCTATCATAATTAGTCATATCATCTACTTGATTCATGGCTTCAGCTCTCTGTAATCCATCTAAATCATCATATTCTTGGGTACCTACACTGTCATCATCATCATTAAGGGTTAATAAAGACTATTTACCTATCATAATTAGTCATATCATCTACTTGATTCATGGCTTCAGCTCTCTGTAATCCATCTAAATCATCATATTCTTGGGTACCAACACTGTCATCATCATCAAGGGTTAATAAAGACTATTTACCTATCATAATTAGTCATATCATCTACTTGATTCATGGCTTCAGCTCTCTGTAATCCATCTAAATCACCATATTCTTGGGTACCAACACTGTCATCATCATTAAGGGTTAATAAAGACTATTTACCTATCATAATTAGTCATATCATCTACTTGATTCATGGCTTCAGCTCTCTGTAATCCATCTAGATCTTCATATTCTTGGGTACCAACACTGTCATCATCATCATCAAGGGTTAATAAAGACTATTTACCTATCATAATTAGCCATATCATCTACTTGATTCATGGCTTCAGCTCTCTGTAATCCATCCAGGTCATCATATTCTTGGGTACCAACACTGTCATCATCATTAAGGGTTAATAAAGACTATTTACCTATCATAATTAGTCATATCATCTACTTGATTCATGGCTTCAGCTCTCTGTAATCCATCTAGGTCATCATATTCTTGGGTACCTACACTGTCATCATCATTAAGGGTTAATAAAGACTATTTACCTATCATAATTAGTCATATCATCTACTTGATTCATGGCTTCAGCTCTCTGTAATCCATCTAAATCATCATATTCTTGGGTACCAACACTGTCATCATCATCAAGGGTTAATAAAGACTATTTACCTATCATAATTAGTCATATCATCTACTTGATTCATGGCTTCAGCTCTCTGTAATCCATCTAAATCACCATATTCTTGGGTACCAACACTGTCATCATCATTAAGGGTTAATAAAGACTATTTACCTATCATAATTAGTCATATCATCTACTTGATTCATGGCTTCAGCTCTCTGTAATCCATCCAGGTCATCATATTCTTGGGTACCAACACTGTCATCATCATCAAGGGTTAATAAAGACTATTTACCTATCATAATTAGTCATATCATCTACTTGATTCATGGCTTCAGCTCTCTGTAATCCATCTAAATCATCATATTCTTGGGTACCAACACTGTCATCATCATCAAGGGTTAATAAAGACTATTTACCTATCATAATTAGCCATATCATCTACTTGATTCATGGCTTCAGCTCTCTGTAATCCATCTAAATCATCATATTCTTGGGTACCTACACTGTCATCATCATCATTAAGGGTTAATAAAGACTATTTACCTATCATAATTAGTCATATCATCTACTTGATTCATGGCTTCAGCTCTCTGTAATCCATCCAGGTCATCATATTCTTGGGTACCAACACTGTCATCATCATCAAGGGTTAATAAAGACTATTTACCTATCATAATTACTCATATCATCTACTTGATTCATGGCTTCAGCTCTCTGTAATCCATCCAGGTCATCATATTCTTGGGTACCAACACTGTCATCATCATCAAGGGTTAATAAAGACTATTTACCTATCATAATTAGTCATATCATCTACTTGATTCATGGCTTCAGCTCTCTGTAATCCATCTAGATCACCATATTCTTGGGTACCAACACTATCATCATTAAGGGTTAATAAAGACTATTTACCTATCATAATTAGTCATATCATCTACTTGATTCATGGCTTCAGCTCTCTGTAATCCATCTAGATCATCATATTCTTGGGTACCAACACTGTCATCATCATTAAGGGTTAATAAAGACTATTTACCTATCATAATTAGCCATATCATCTACTTGATTCATGGCTTCAGCTCTCTGTAATCCATCTAGATCACCATATTCTTGGGTACCAACACTATCATCATCATCATCAAGGGTTAATAAAGACTATTTACCTATCATAATTAGCCATATCATCTACTTGATTCATGGCTTCAGCTCTCTGTAATCCATCTAAATCATCATATTCTTGGGTACCAACACTGTCATCATCATCATTAAGGGTTAATAAAGACTATTTACCTATCATAATTAGTCATATCATCTACTTGATTCATGGCTTCAGCTCTCTGTAATCCATCTAGATCATCATATTCTTGGGTACCAACACTGTCATCATCATCATCATCATTAAGGGTTAATAAAGACTATTTACCTATCATAATTAGCCATATCATCTACTTGATTCATAGCTTCAGCTCTCTGTAATCCATCTAGATCACCATATTCTTGGGTACCAACACTATCATCATTAAGGGTTAATAAAGACTATTTACCTATCATAATTAGCCATATCATCTACTTGATTCATAGCTTCAGCTCTCTGTAATCCATCTAGATCATCATATTCTTGGGTACCAACACTGTCATCATTAAGGGTTAATAAAGACTATTTACCTATCATAATTAGTCATATCATCTACTTGATTCATGGCTTCAGCTCTCTGTAATCCATCCAGGTCATCATATTCTTGGGTACCAACACTATCATCATCATTAAGGGTTAATAAAGACTACCTATCATAATTAGCCATATCATCTACTTGATTCATGGCTTCAGCTCTCTGTAATCCATCTAGGTCATCATATTCTTGGGTACCAACACTGTCATCATCATCAAGGGTTAATAAAGACTATTTACCTATCATAATTAGTCATATCATCTACTTGATTCATGGCTTCAGCTCTCTGTAATCCATCTAGATCATCATATTCTTGGGTACCTACACTGTCATCATCATTAAGGGTTAATAAAGACTATTTACCTATCATAATTAGTCATATCATCTACTTGATTCATGGCTTCAGCTCTCTGTAATCCATCTAGGTCATCATATTCTTGGGTACCAACACTATCATCATCATTAAGGGTTAATAAAGACTATTTACCTATCATAATTAGTCATATCATCTACTTGATTCATGGCTTCAGCTCTCTGTAATCCATCCAGGTCATCATATTCTTGGGTACCAACACTGTCATCATCATTAAGGGTTAATAAAGACTATTTACCTATCATAATTAGTCATATCATCTACTTGATTCATGGCTTCAGCTCTCTGTAATCCATCTAAATCATCATATTCTTGGGTACCAACACTGTCATCATCATCAAGGGTTAATAAAGACTATTTACCTATCATAATTAGTCATATCATCTACTTGATTCATGGCTTCAGCTCTCTGTAATCCATCTAGGTCATCATATTCTTGGGTACCTACACTATCATCATCATTAAGGGTTAATAAAGACTATTTACCTATCATAATTAGTCATATCATCTACTTGATTCATGGCTTCAGCTCTCTGTAATCCATCTAGATCACCATATTCTTGGGTACCAACACTGTCATCATCATCATTAAGGGTTAATAAAGACTATTTACCTATCATAATTAGTCATATCATCTACTTGATTCATGGCTTCAGCTCTCTGTAATCCATCTAGATCATCATATTCTTGGGTACCAACACTGTCATCATCATCAATAAGGGTTAATAAAGACTATTTACCTATCATAATTAGTCATATCATCTACTTGATTCATGGCTTCAGCTCTCTGTAATCCATCCAGGTCATCATATTCTTGGGTACCAACACTGTCATCATCATCAAGGGTTAATAAAGACTATTTACCTATCATAATTAGTCATATCATCTACTTGATTCATAGCTTCAGCTCTCTGTAATCCATCTAAATCATCATATTCTTGGGTACCAACACTGTCATCATCATCATCCTCGGCCATTCCACCTTCACCAGCCTGTATATCATGAACCAAACTATATAGTAAGCATTCCCTGATCAATTTACTTTATACACATAGATCAAAATCTTACACTTTAATTCTATTTCGAAAAATGGGAATGGATAAAAGTGAAAATTGCATGATCAGAAAAACAAAGTTAAACTACAATTTCGACCTTTGGCTTCTGCGATCCAAAAACATTAAGACTCATCCTTAGGTTAAGCCTCAAGGGGAAACTTATGTGTTCAGATTGATCCTGGGTCAAACTATCATTGACTTAGAGCAGGCTTAAAACAAAAAGTGTTTGTAAAACATGGATGGCTGGATGCCCCAAAAATTGCCAATTTTAAGTTTTCAGACAGACAGGCGCACACAAGTAAGAACAATTGAATATGCCCACCCCATCTTTCGATACGGGGGCATAAAAACAACAATATTTTTTCAGTTGATTGGTATGAGTTGTATCAAACATGATTAACTACAAACCTCCATAGATTTATTCAAGGCCTCCTGTCCATTACTCTGACTTTCCTGGGTACTATCAGGTATCTGTCAAATAAAACAACAAGAGTGCCATGGTCACAATATACGCCGCCACTTATAAAACTTGAGACAAAAAAATGACTTTGACAAGGATTTATAAATATTCACACAAAAACCTGTAAAAAAAATGTGTTCACAAAAAGGTTTTTATAAATATCCAGTCAAAAACCTGGAAGGAATTGCGTTCACGAGGCTGAAATATCAATAAGCCCCAGAGACTAAGATTGAAGGGGGCATAACTCAGGCAAAAATCAATGAACCATAAAATCCTTACTTCATGCACATCTACCAATTAAGGTAATAACATCCACCAAGTTTCATTAGTATCCAGTCAGAATCTTAGAAGTTTTGTTGACAAGGCTGCAATTTCAATCAGCCCCAGAGACTAAGTTTTAAGGGGGCATAACTCTGGCAAAAATCAATGAACCATAAAATCCTTCCTACATGCACATCTACCAATTGAGGTGATAACATTGACCAAGTGTCATTAATATCTAGCCATAAACGTAGGAGGAGTTGCGTTGACAAGGCTGCAATTTCAATAAGCCCCAGAGACTAAGTTTTAAGGGGGCATAACTGTGGCAAAAATCAATGAACCATAAAATCCTTCCTTCATGCACATCTACCAATTGAGGTGATAACATTGACCAAGTGTCATTAAGATCTAGCCATAAACTTAGGAGCAGTTGCGTTGACAAGGCTGCAATTTCAATAAGCCCCAGAGACTAAGTTTTAAAGGGGCATAACTCTAGCAAAAATCAATGAACCATAAAATCCTTCCTTCATGCACATCTACCAATTGAGGTAATAACATTGACCAAGTTTCATTAAGATCCAGCTAGAAACTTAGGAGGAGTTGCGTTGACAAGGCTGCAATTTCAATAAGCCCCAGAGACTAAGTTTTTAAGGGGCATAACTCAGGCAAAAATCAACGAACCATAAAATCCTTCCTTCATGAACATCTACCAATTGAGGTGATAACATTGACCAAGTTTCAAGAAGATCCAGCCAGAAACTTAGGAGGAGTTGCGTTGACAAGGCTGCAATTTCAATAAGCCCCAGAGATTAAGTTTTTAAGGGGCATAACTCAGGCAAAAATCAACGAACCATAAAATCCTTCCTTCATGAACATCTACCAATTGAGGTGATAACATTGACCAAGTTTCAAGAAGATCCAGCCAGAAACTTAGGAGGAGTTGCGTTGACAAGGCTGCAATTTCAATAAGCCCCAGAGACTAAGTTTTTAAGGGGCATAACTCAGGCAAAAATCAACGAACCATAAAATCCTTCCTTCATGCACATCTACCAATTGAGGTGATAACATTGACCAAGTTTCAAGAAGATCCAGCCAGAAACTTAGGAGGAGTTGCGTTGACAAGAAAAGTGGACGGACGTACGGACGGACGGATGGACGGACGGACGGACGGACAGACGGAGAAGATGTCGCCAATATACGTCCGCCTCCGGCGGCGTATAAAAAATCTTATTACACAGAGCTACAGATAAGTGGGGGGGTGAAGACATTCTAACTTTCTTATTTCAATTCCAAACCCTATGTTGTGGGTACTCATTTGAATCGTCTCAACGAGACGATACAAATGAGTACCCACAATATAGGGTTTGATGAACAATAACAGAATTATCGCATTTTAAAAAGTCATCAACCCCTCTTATCTGGATCACTGAAACTTTCCTTTGTCCACAAGTTGTACATGCATAATGCGCCCAGCCTTTGTTACCTTTACCATGTAACCCTTACCATTACAACAAAATTTGTATGTGTCCAGTTTGAAAGCATGTTAAAGTGACATTTCAGAATGTTTTGTTATAAATTTTACTTTTATTTTTATCTGAAAGAGCATATTTCCTTATGAAAATTCGGAAAATTTCAAGCCAAAATATTGCGCCGTTTACGAGAAATTTTTTGTGTTAAAATTGAACAAATTGTTGTGGACAACAGTTCGGATTTATATGCAATTTATCGATTATGTCTCAACTTTAAATGCGTGTTTCTCGCTTATTGGCAACAATTTCAAAGAACTAATAGTAATTATACTCATTAGAATAACCAATCTTGGCATCAAGAGATACTTTAAAAAATTGAAATTGAAATGAAATGTCCCTTTAAAAGAAGATATGATTAAAACAAGGAGGCCATTGTCTCAATATACGCTGCTTTTTTGGAATCAGATTTTTTTCTATGATGCAGAATCCTGATGATATGCATAGGGACAGAAAACTAGGCACTCGATTTGAAAACATCTTAGTCTTTGCATGAATGTTGTGAAAGCATGTCAGGACAGAGAAGACAATACCAAGTAAGTCCATCTTTGTCAGCAATCACACACAAGAAATTTCTTCCCATTTTCAATTTTTGATTAATGATCAGTTATATATTTTTGTATGTTTTTTCTCTTTCCACAATAAAACTAACAACAAAAGTGCCCCAAAAATGCTAATGTTAAGTTGTTGGAATGACAGATTGACAGACAGACGGACATGAGTAAAACAATACGCCCCTGGTTTTTCAAAAGGGGGGATAAAAAGTTTATCTGAAGGGAGTGTCGATATGGCTTCACTCTAGTTGAAAGCCTAAATATAATGTCTATACAATAATAAACACCCTACCTGATCTCCCACTTCAGCCATATGTTCCTGGTACTGTTTATTCATGATTGCCTCAGTTTCTTGTTGTATTCTTTCTTCTTCTTCCTTACTCACTTCTACCTCCCCTTGTTTACCCTCACCAGACTCCGCAAGCTTCTTACTTTCCTCCTAAAACAACATATAATCAAGATTTACGTAGAGTGACAGATAAGAGGGGGGGGGGGGGGGGGGGTTGATGGCTTTTCAAAATGCATTACCGCATTTATTGATCATGAAACCCCATGTTTTGGTTACTCATTGGAATTGTGTTAGAGACCATTCAATTGAGTACCCACAACACACGATTTGGAGTTTAAATAACAAATTTATAATGTCTACCCCATCTTACCAAAATGACAATTTTAGCATGTTCTAATTTAAAAGTTGCTGTCAACGATGAAATAAAATGTTGATAAGGCCTAAAAGCTACAATTCATTTGCAATATATAAGAGAAAATATTGAGGCAAAAGGAGAAACTAGTATTTTATTTCTAGTCATAACAAGATCTTGTTAGGAAATGATTAACCCTTTCCCAAACAGCAAAATTTTAGAGAAGACCAATTTGAAAACTGCTGTAGACAACAAATGGTTGCTACAAAAGGTAAAATGTGAGAGTAATAGAGCTCATAAAACATTGAAGCAGAGGGTAAAATGCTGATTATCAGCATTTCTTCTTTTGTCTCAATGTTTTTTTTTTCCAAAAGCTGGTCTTGTTTGGGACAGAGTAAATATAAGAAGTACCTGTTTAGCCAGCATGTCCTGTTGTTTGTGTTTGATCTCATCCTTGGCTTTAGTTATCATTCCCTGAAACATCTCATCTGTAATCTGGGGCTTGTTCTCGCACAACTGTCAATATAGTGTTAGAAAATATTAGGGTAAAAGGAGAAAATGCTGATATATATCCTTGGCTTTAGTTATCATGCCTTGAAACATCTCATCTGTAATCTGGGGCTTGTTCTCACACAACTGTCAATATAGTGTTAGAAAATATACTAAAGACAAGAGGACCATGATGGTCCTAAATCGCTCACCTGAATCAAGATGACAAGAGTGATAATGGCAATTTTGTCAAATTCAAAGGCATGAAACTTATAAGGACTTTCTGTTTGGAAACAATTAAGAAATAATTTTGTTCCAATCGATCCTGTAAGGTTGGGTATGAATTAGCACAATTGTTGAGTTAGTTAATTTTCAACAATTATTTCATGATTTCGCAATATACAACATAGGGCTAATTTTCAAAGCATACTGATCTGTTAGAGATTGATCATTTATGATAGGCTCAATTAACAAGATTTTGTCTGTGATTGATAGAATTTAGTGAAAGATTACCATCTGATAAGCTAAAGCTAATCCCTTATTTGTTTACATAAGATAAACATGGGGCCAGCCTGAGAGCAACAGATAAGGGAAATAGAAAATTGGCCCAATGGTTGATTTTTAAAGAATTTTCTTATGATTTCTCTAAGTCTGATAAGCCCTTCCTCCCTGCCATGCCCACATTTTTTTACCAATGGAAAAATTTGTGAACACATTTTGAAAAGAGTAACTCAAGGAACATTCCAGTAAAGTCTGGTTCAATTGGGCACAATGGTTGATTTTTAAAGAATTTTCTTATGATTTCTGTAAGTCCGATAAGCCCCTTCCTCCCTGCCACACCCACATTTTTTGACGAATCAAAAATCCACGAAAAAGTTTTGAGAAGGGTCACTCAAGGAACCTTCCAGCAAAGTCTGCTTCAATTGGGCACAATGGTTGATTTTTTAAGAATTTTCTTATGATTTCTGTAAGTCTAATAAACCCCTTTCTCCCTGCCACAGTCACAGTTTTTTACAAATGAAAAAAACTGTGAGCATATTTTGAAAAGAGAGACTCAAAGAACATTCCTGCAAAGTCTGCTTAAAATTGGCCCATTGGTTGATTTTTAAAGAATTTTCTTATGATTTCTCCAAGTCTGATAAGCCCCTTTCTCCCTGCCAAGGCCACAATTTTTTACAAATAAAAAGATTTGTGGTCAAATTTTGAAAAGAATGACTCAAGGCACATTCCTGCAAGGTCTGGTTCAAATTGGCCCAATGGTTGATTTTTAAAGAATTTTCTTATGATTTCTCTAAGTCTAATAAGCCCCTTTATCCCTGCCACGGCCATGTTTTTTTTTTTTTCAAATGTAAAATTTCTGAACAAATTTTGAAAAGAATGACTTAAGGCACATTCCTGCCAAGTATGGTTCAAATTGGCCCAATGGTTGATTTTTAAAGAATTTTCTTATGATTTCTCCAAGTCTGATAAGCCCCTTTTTCCCTGCCACGGCCACAATTTTTGACAAATGAAAAAATTTGTGAACAAATTTTGACAAGAATGACTCAAGGCACATTCCTGCAAAGTATGGTTCAAATTGGCCCAATGGTTGATTTTTAAAGAATTTTCTAATGATTTCTCCAAGTCTAATAAGCCCCTTTCTCCCTGCCACGGCCACATTTTTTGACAAATATAAAAATTTGTGAACAAATTTTGAAAAGAGTGACTCAAGGAATATTCCTGTCGAGTTTGGTTCAATTGGGCCCAATGGTTGATTTTTAAAGAATTTTCTTATGATTTCTAGTCTGATAAGCCCCTTTCTGCCTGCCACGCCCACATTTTTTGACAAATCAAAAATTCACGAACAAGTTTTGAAAAGTGTCACACAAGGAACATTCCTGCCAAGTTTTGTCAAAATTGGTCCAATGGTTTAGGAGGAGAAGATGTTGAAAGAAATTGTGAACGGACGGACAGATGGACGGACAGATGGACGGACGGACGACGGACAAAAAGCGACCACAATAGCTCACCTTGAGCACTTCGTGCTCAGGTGAGCTAAAAAAAGAAACGCAACAACAAATTAATTTGAACATACTTTTTGTTTTTGTTTTTCTCAAAATCACCACAATTCGAGTAGAGCAACGACGGGTATTATCGACCACTTAAGGTTCAAATCAAGTTACAGGTGAAACCGGCTGACTGTCCTCCTAACATCGTTGACTGTCACCGAGATTCAAATATTGGCTTTCGATTGCGTGTGTTACCAACCATATATCTTTGAAATGTAATAAAGTACCAATGTTTTTATAAGATGACCTTGAGCAGTCTGTTATAGACCAGTGTGGCAGTTATCAACCACTTACCCAAAATGTTATTTATACATGTAGTTTGAAAGTTGATGTACGGGTGTAAGATCCGCCATCTCTATGCAGAGGTCATTGCTTTTACAAATGATTGATTACTTCTAGGGAGGTCGTTTAGTAATAATCTTAACAACATTGACTGATCAGAAGAGTGTGGGGTATTATCGACCATTGAAGGTTCAAACCACGTGGAAGATGAAATGGGCTGACTTTTGTTCTAACATCGTAGACTGTCAGCCATATTCAAAAAATGCCTTTCAATTGTGTGTGTTACCGACCTCTAAACATAGTTACAGGAAGAAGGGCACTTATTTGGTCGGTAACACCCGCACTCCATAAATGTTTGTGGCAGTTACCGACCACCCATGTATCAGGTCAGACAGCTTATACAGTCACCAGAAAAAGTTAGAGAGGTAAGAAATTCAATTGGGCACTTGTTTTGATAAATGAAATGGAAAAATACAAAGCGCTATATCATAAAAATCCATTTTTTCAATGAGCATAGCTCTAAACTCATCGGATAAGACGGCCATTTTGTCAATAACGTTCATGTGCCTCTTGCAATGAATGGTTAAAATTTCTTGAAGAACGCCTGATTTTGGGTAGAAATGTAGACATAATACTTGGTAAAGATCCACCGTGTCGGATTTTTAAGTTATAATGAAATCTAATGAGATCATATGAAGGAAATGGTAATCAAAACAGTAAATGGTCGATAACTCCCGATGGTCGAAATAACCGGACGTTGCTCTACTTTTTTCAATTCATAGTAAAACTTCATCATTTGACTTTCTAATGTCAAAATTTCACCAAGGTCACAGGTTTTACGTGCCATCAATATGCGTTTAAATGAGAGTGGTTTGGCGTCAATGTTAAATGCGTGCTTGTACGCAATCCAAACTGACGTTCACGATTTTGGCTGAAATTTGAATGCTGCACTGTCCATGAATAGCATCAACAGTTTTTCTCGATAAGAAAATTCGTTTCCGTAGGTAAAATGAGTGAACGTTATGGTCCTGACGTCGTGACGTTAGACATTGACGACCGCTTTTCAGACGACTGTCAGTTGTTCCGTTCGTTCTATGACATTATCTCAAGCAATATTTTGTCAGCCGATGTACACCAAAGTCAGCAGCAATTATGGGTTGAGATGTTTCATTCGTAAACATCACAATTGCCACCGGATGACGTCTTTGAATAAGTCGCAATATGATATGAGGGATAAAATCCTAACGAAAATTATTGCCTTTTGTTGAGTCAACGTGCATCTACACAAATGAAAAGAGTTTCATGAAAATTTTTGATATTTAAAGGTTTGCACGTGAGAAATTTATAAATGTCTATTTTGAAGTTATCGCACACGTAAGACATGTTCTAACGTAAACACAAAGACCAATATCAAGATAAAGTTCCTATTAATAATCAGTAACAACTTTGACTCAATAACATAAAAGAATTAAGAGAAATAACAAAAAATAGTTGTTGCGTTTCTTCTTTCCTGTAGTATATTAAGGTAAAAGGAGTAAATGATGATTAACATCTTTCACTTTAGTTATCATACCTTGAAACATCTGTAATGTGGGGCTGTTCTCAAACAGCTTTTTTATAAAACATAAAATAAATTGTATTTTCAGACTTAACCCATTCCCAAACAGTAATGCTTTTTGACACCCCACAACAAAAATGCTAAGAAAAACATTGTGGCAAATGGAGCAGTTGCTTGTGAAAAGCAATTTCTTAGTTATCAATTATGTTTTCTAACCTAAAATGCAAAGATTCTTAAAATTTCATCAACCTGAAATTGTCATCTGCAACTCCTTTCAAATTGGAACAGTCCAAAATGTTTCCATCTGGTAACGGTGTAAATGACAAATGTTCATGGTCAATAGATCATGTTTACACAATGCAGTTATTGAAAATTCATTAACCCATTACCAGACGACAATTTTTGAACTGTTCCCAATTCAAAGGTTATGCAGACGACAATTTCAAAAGAATATAATTTAACATTTATTGGTCTTTTGGGGTAGAAAACATTGTGGGAAATGAAGAAATTGCTTGTCACAAGCAATTTCTTCATTTTCCACAATGTTTTCTAGAGCTTTTATCTCTAGGAGCGTCAAAAAGCATCAATGTTTGGAAATGGGTTAACAGATCTAGATAAGAGGGAGTGACAGATACATAGAATAGATAGCACAAGATGTCACACTCCTTGATATAATATACTAGATTAGTGTTCTCCCCAACCCAATAAGCTGTATCGGCCCCACTACAGCTTCATGGAAACCAGTGTAATGCCACTACAGCTTCAAAATTACCCCCACAGCTTAATTTCTTCAAAAAGGATACCAAATAGGGGGATTTGTAGACATTTCATGTCACAAAGTGATAAATAATGTATTCTTATAAAATTAAATGCAATCATTATATATAAAAACATTATGGGAAAAGAAGAAATCGCTCAAATTGAGCAATTTCTTCTTTTCCCATTATGTTTTCATTCACAATTATTTGCATTAAACACAATACATTTCAAGGTTTACCTATACTTATTATTTGCCACTACGGCTTCAAATTATTCTGGGGAGAACCCTGAATAAGATCTAGTGATGATTTGGCCTGTCAGAAGAAGATCCAAAGTCATGATTTGAAAATCTGCTGTATTCAGAGCAACAGATAAATGGGTGTGAAATCATTCTCAATTTGCTATTTAAATTTCAAACCCTATGTTGTGGGTACTCAATGAAACTGCCTCCATGAGACAATTCCAATGAGTATTCTCAAGATAGGGTTTGGTGAATAAATAGGGAAATATTGCAGTTTAAAAACCATTACCTTCTCCTCTCTGTATCTTCTTTGCTCTGAGACATAGAACCTACCTTTTTATATTCTTCATGAAACTGGTCACTGGCTTCAGAAAATTTGCGTTTCTTGGCTTGATGTTTTTCTTCTATTTGCTGTAGTTCTGCTTCTAATTTGGTCTGAAGGAAAAAGTAATCAGTTTAGCTCTACAAAATTATATCTTATTCAATGAATGTTGCTTAACCCTTTCAAAAACAAGATGGTTTTGATGTCCTTTGTTGAAAAGGTTTGGGAAAACATCAAGACAAAAGAAGACAAGATGTGTTTGTGAAACACAAATGCCCCCGAAATGGCCATTTTTCTAAAATGTTAAGTTTTCGTAGAGTAAAGGGTAAATAAGGGTTAACAGATGACCTTGAGGAAGGTCAAATTGCTTCGAACAGATAGATATCATTGAAAGGAAGTTGCATACCAAATTTGAGCTTTGTATGTCAAATAGTTTTGGAGAAAAGGCAAAGGTTAAGTTTTCAGGTTAAGTTTTCGGACAGACGGATGGACAGACAGACAGACGGACAGACAGACAGACGGACATGAGTAAAACAATATGCCCCCGATCTCTCGATACGGGGGGCATAAAAATCCTGATGAACCAGCATTTTCTCCTTTTGTCTCAATGTTTTCCATTCTATGTTATACACAATTCTTGTCACCATCCATTTGTTGTTTGTAGCATCTTTCAGATTAGAAAATCCCAATTGTCTACTGTATGTGAAAGGGATAACCCAAATCCAAAGACCCTGGTTGAAACTTTTTCTCCCTGTTATTTGGATGTTCCAATAGCTTTATACAATGCCTTTTTTGAAAATATCTATAATTATTTAGTCAGATAAAATAACACTTTTTTCTTTCTATCTCTTCTTAAACATTTAAAGCAGATTCTACAATAGTGTTCCAAAATTCAACTTAAACTATTTTTAACAAAAAAAATCTCCTTTACCCTACTGTAATGTATACCTGATGCATTGTGAGTGACTGGACTTGTTTCTTGAGTACACCCATCCTTCCTACAGTGACCACCGTCCGTATGTCCGGTACAACAGCCTCACTCAGGATTTCATTAATGAGGCGGTGATTACGAAGATATCTAGCGTGGGCAATGTGTTTCACAGAGAAACCATCATCCTGGTCTGAATAAATATAGGAGAAATTCATTAACATGTTCACAAGCAAGTCATTGTTTTGATGTCCTTCCAAGAAAAAGCTTCGGAAATCATAGAGGCACAACAAGAAGATACAGAGAGCAAAGCGTTATCTACTTTTGCTTCAATATTTTCAGTGAAATACAGTGCACACTGCACAAATCATATACATCAATTTGATTATCTGCAAAAGCTTTGATATAGGAACATTTCACACCCCTTGCAGTTTGGGAAAGGATAAATCTTATTGACATGTTCATTTTGACAAAGTTTACACAATTTAAGGCTATAAAGACAGCTTAAAGGCAAGCTTGATAACATTTCTATTATAGATGTTAGGGCCCAGGCTGCATGTTAACATATGTATTGGCACTATTATTGTAAAACATCGTAGTTACAAGGTTTTGTAATAACACCAATGAAACAGAGGTTGATCTGGATCCACATCAATCTCCAATGCCATTCAGACCCCTTTTTTCCACTCCTGACTCAAATCTCCGATATTTATGTTACTCACCATCATCATCTTCCGCTGGTTGTATACTGATACGAGATCCACGCTCCTCTTGTTTAGACTGAAAATACAAGAGGAAATACTTCAACTTTTGTCACACTTTAACATGAAAGATGTTAATCGAATTTAGTATGTACAAATGTTGAAATTATGATCATAATTTTCTTTCACTTTCCAAATGGTGTCTTATTTTAGAGTATTCAAGTCACTTTAGAAGTACTATGCTGCATTTGTCAAACGTTTAAACATAAATTAATACACAGCAATATTCATTAATACATCACATGGTTAAGGCTGAAGTAATATAATCTATTCTATATTTACCTCCTTTTTACGTCTGTTGTCTGACTGTGCTAACTTTTCCTCTTCTTCTTCCAAAGCTTGTTCAGCTGCCACTGAAATAATAAGTTCAACCATAACTATCTGTCATCACCTTTTATCGATACAAAGACTAGAAATTCTGAACTGAAATCTCTTTGTACAATATACAATTATAATTTCATTTTTTTTTGTTCTGTGTAAAATAAGATAAACAAGATGTGTCTATGAAACACTAATGCACCCGAAATGTCTAAATTTTTTCGGGAAAAGGCCAATGCTAGGTTTTCTGACAGACAAACAGACATGAGCAAAACAATATACTCTCATCTTTCAATAAGGGGGGCATAAAAATTACCTCTTTATTCAATCAAAGTTCAACAATGCAGTAGTAAAAACATTCTAAATTTGTTATTTCAAATCAAAACAATATGTGTTGGGTACTCATCAAAAGTATCTCAACAAGACAAATAAAATGAGTACCCGCAACCTAGGGTTTGACACACAATAAATGAAAAATTGAAAAGCCATTACCCTCTCCCACCAAAAGTTTGTTATTCTTTCTCACATCATAACCTGGTATTATAGCTAATAATGGATTTCAGTAAAACTTACTTTTTCCTTTAGCAGCGACCCAAGCTTGATAAGCAGGAGAATTGTGGTAGTTCTTCATGGCCTCATTGTAGGCTACCTGTATCATAGAGACAAGAGGACCATGATGGTCCTATATCGCTCACCTGAACCTAAATGATATGAGCAACACTTTTGTTCAATTCAATTAATATTTATTAATTTAAGACTGAAAAAGAACTTATGGTCAATAAGGTTGTGAAAATCTAGCTCATCCAAGATCTTAATTATGGTGCCAAACATTGTACAGGGCTCCAGATAAGAGGGGGTGGTGACTTTTCAAACTGCAATAATGCTGTCAGTGATCATCCAACCCTATGTTGTAGGTACATGTACTCATTTGTATCGTCTCGTCGAGACGATTCAAATGAGTACCCACAACATAGGATTTGAATTCGAAAAAACAATGTTAGTATGTCTTCACCTCCACTTATCTGTAGCCCTGATTGTATCCAAGTTTTGTCTTGATTGATAAATAATTGTAGATTCTAGAGTATAAACAAGGTCGAAAACAGCCGAAAACAACAATTTTGTCAATTTCAAGGGCACAAAATGCTCGACTTTCTGATCAGATCAGACTGAAAATCAATCTCATATGAGATCTTATGGTTCCCAACATTGTGTCCAAGTTTTGTATAGATTGATCAATAATTGTAGATTCTAGAATGTAAACAAGGTCGAAACCAGCCGAAAAATGGCAATTTTGTCAAATTCAAGGGCACATAACTCTCAACATTCTTGTCAGATCAGACTGAAAATCAAACTCATCTGAGATCTTAAAGTTCCCAACATTGTGTCCAAGTTTTGTCTTGATTGACCCTTTCCCACACATTGGCGCTTTTGGATGCCCCACAAAATAAAGGCTTTGGAAAACATTGTGACAAACAATTTCTTCATTACCCACAATGTTTTCTACCAAGAAAGACCAAAAAATGTTAAATTTTGTTCAATAGAACTTGTCGTCTGCAACACCTATGATTTTGGACTAGGCTAAAATTTTGTTGTTTGGTAATGGGTTAATAAGAGTGTAAATCTATTTATATCCTCTATCAAACTAGATAACTCTACTTATACTGAAGTAAAGTAGTGTCAGAGTTCCTTCCTTAGAATCTATTTATATCCTCTATCAAACTAGATAACTCTACTTAAACTGAAGAGAAGTAGTGTCAGACTTCCTTCCCTTAGATTAACTCTTTTTTGAATACAGCAAAAAAGTGGCAATTTTGCCCAATTCAAGGGCACATAACTCTCATCTTTCTGGTCAGATCAGACTGAAAATTGACCTCATCCAAGATCTTATGGTCTCCAACATAATGTCCAAGTTTTGTCTTGATTGATCAATAATTGTAGATGCTAGAGTGTAAACAAACTTAAAAACATCATTTTTTGACATTCAAGGGCAGATAACTCCGCACTTTCTGGTCCAATCAGGCCCATAATCGAACTTGTTCGAGAACTTATGGTCGTACTTGTTTTGGCCAAGTTTGATCAAGATTGAGTAACTTTTGTGGATGCTAGAGCGTAAACACCCCAAATGTTGACGGACGGACGGACAGACGGACGGACGGACGGACGGACGACGGACAAAAAGTGACCACAATAACTCACCTCGAGCACTTCGTGCTCAGGTGAGCTAAAAAGGCAAATATTATTGATTACAACAGAACTATAAAGATAGGAAGGCTTGTAAACATCATTTCAAGACCATTTACAAGTCTCTCAATCTCTGACTCTGAATCAAATACAAAGTGTTGGTGCCACAGAAAGTTTGATCTATAAAGGTTTTGCTTTTTTCCCCACTCAAATCCTACTGTAATAGGGTGCCGTATGAAATAATGAAACAAAATCTTCAATAACAGCAAAAATTTCAATATCTATTTCAAGGGATGGTAACTCGGCCTATTTCAAAATGTGCAGCTAGTATCTTCCTGCATAATTATAACAACTGAGTTGAGATCTGGAACAAAGGGTATTTGAGTCAATGTAGCTTTACCCATTACCACACAGTGACTCTTTTTGATTCCCACAAGATAATGGCTTTGGAAAACATCGTGGAAAATGAAGAAATTGCTTGTGACAAGCAATTTCTTCATTATCCACAATGTATTCTAGCCCGAAATACAAAGATCTTTAAAATTTCACCAACTTGAAATTGTCGTCTGCAATCCCTTTCAAATTGGAGAGTGTAGGACAATTGCCCTCCCGGACAATTGCCCTCCCGGACGATTGCCCCCTGGACAATTGCCCTCCTGGACAATTGCCCTCCAGGACAATTGCCCTCCCGGACAATAGCCCTCCCCTTATAAAAAGGAACATAATATTATAATGGAAATTTTGAACATATTTTCTTCAGACAGACCATTTGAACTTTGCTTTTACATTTAATGTCATGTTTGAAGAAATCTTAAGAAATTATTGAGAGAAAAGAGAGAAACTAGCTCTTTTTTCTTTTCTCAAATCATTTAGGTTATATCATTTTCGCTTGGCCCTAACCTTCGATTATTTGAGTGAATCATTGGATTCCATATCCTGGAAGTTATTGTTTTAGAAAACATTTAGAGTACTGACTCTCAGAAATTATCACTTTTGCATCGTCTTGCAGCCCTTTCTATTACAAGCAATGCGTTTGGCATACTGGGATATCAGGCTTTCAAAACATTAAGAGAAACTAAGAAAATACTAATAAGCAATAGTTTCTCCCCTTTACCATCAATATTTTTGTCTTGTAGCCTTTTCTCTTATAAGAAATGATTTTGCTGTACCAGAAGAGGGGGATAAGGAGTTTTCATTTTGAGAAACAGAGAAATGTTAGTTAACAGTATTTTTCCATTTCCTCAAATATTTTCTTGGACAAACAAAAATTCTATTGATCCAAAAAAACGAAATTCAAATAAAGAATAAAAAAAAATCAAATGATAAAGTATTAAAGAATGATAACAATAAATGAATTTCAAATAAAGATTAAGAAATCAAATCATTAAAGTATTTCAAATAAATCCCCAACAACATTCCTATTAGATCTAATAAATGAATTTCAAATAAAGAATAAAACAAATCAAATAAAATTTTAAAAAATCATCAACAATTAACAAAAATAATGATATATATAGGGTAGGGAGGGCTTTTGTCCGGGTTGCTACTTTTTGGGGAGGGATATTGTCCGGAGGGCAATCTTCCAGGGGGCAATCGTTCGGGAGGGCAATCGTCCGGGAGAGCAATCGTCCGGTCCCCCAAATTGGAACAGTCCAAATTTTGGCCATCTGGTAATGGGTTAATGAGGATCTTTGCTGCTCCTTTACAGTTACCACAGGTCATGTAACTTTTAGAGAAGAACATGGTTCATGATCAGATTGATCTCAATCCATACTGGCCTCAGATGCAATAACCTATTACCAAATGCCAAAAATTTAGACTAGTCCAAATTCAAAGGTGTTCCAGAAAACACTTTCAAGTGATTGAAATTTTTACATTTTTTGGTCTTTTTTTGGTAGATAACATTGTGGGAAATGTAGATATTGCTTGTCACACACAATTTCTGAATTTTCCACAATGTTTTCCAAAGCCTTTATCTGGTGGTGCATCAAAAGGCATCAATATATGGGAATGGGATAAAGGCCTTTTTTCCACATACAGGGTTATATGATTAGTTTACCTTTTCATTTTCATAATCATCTAGATACTCTTGTTTTTCCGAGTCGTTGAGATCTCTCCACATTTGTCCGATTATTTTTCCTATCTCCCACAGCTTCAGTTCTGGGTTAGTGTTCTTTACATGGTCCCAAACCTGCAACAACAGTTTGTGAGCATTGATTATTATAAGTAAAGTTTTCTGACAAACAGAGCAATCTTTAATGAAAGGTGTTTTACCATTTCTACCATATGAAAAAGAATATTCTTTCACACATCTAAAGAGGAATAATGTACATATTGTTCAACTTTCTAGAAAATAGGTTTAAGTCTTTACAATATGTTAGAAGTCATGAAAATGTCAGGAATAAAATACTGGCCCAGAATTCACTCAAATGAGAATTATTCCAAATTAATAGTTAGCCCTTGTCATTCTGAAACAATGCAAGCAAGTAGTAGAGCAAGATATGTAAAATGTGTAGGCAGATCTTGTTCTTTTCTACATGCAAAGGTCAGTTGACTCACTTGACTGAAAAATTGCCGGATCAACATGACACAGGTTAATTAACCCATAGCCACACATCGACGCTTTTTGACGCCCTTCAAGATAAGGAATTTGGAAAACATTGTGGAAAATGAAGAAATTGCTAGTGACAAGCAATTTCTTCATTTCCCACAGTGTTTTCTACCCCAAAAGACAACAAAAATCTAAATTTTATTCATTTGAAATTATGTCGTCTGCAACATCTTTGAATTTGGATCAACCTAAAATTTTGTCGTTTGGTAATGGGTTAACCATTGTAAACAACTAAACATAACCCAGAGTTACAATTAAGAGGGAGTTAAGACATTCTAAGTTCGCTATTTCAAATCCAAACCCTATGTTGTGGGTACTAATTTGAATGGTCTCAATGAGACAATTCCAATGAGTAACCACAATATAGGGTTTGATGAACAATAAATGAAATATTGCATTTTGAGAAAAACTTAAATCTCTCCTATCTGTATCTCTAATAACCTACCTTTCTACTGTATCTCATATAAGGCATGAGAGGTTTGTCTGGAGGCTTCGGTGGTTTGGGTAGTCGACTGTCCCCCTGAAAATCACAAACACAATCATCATCTGTGTAACATGATCTTCTACATATATAAAAGATTAATCATTTACACATGGATA
The DNA here is from genome assembly GCA_963680895.1 of Fragum sueziense. Classification (NCBI taxonomy): domain Eukaryota; kingdom Metazoa; phylum Mollusca; class Bivalvia; order Cardiida; family Cardiidae; genus Fragum; species Fragum sueziense. The sequence continues at coordinate 59,054,002 of OY804600.1, read as the reverse complement.
TTCTTACACAACCTTGAATATAAAGATGCATATATATGTATTGTATGTATTTATAAGTATAAAGGCTAACAAGAGCTGTCCGAAGACAGCGCGCTCGACTTTCTAAGTTGCTTAGTATAAAGGGGGCATAAGTCCAAATATAGTGGAGCCAGGGTCATGGGCCCTGGTAGTAAGGTAGAGGGTGTGATGGTGAATAAGTATTCCAAGTTTGGGTTGAATCCCTTTGATAGTATGGAAGTTATTGATGTTTGAAAAAACTTTAACCTTGGTTGCAACGCCAACGCCGACGCCAACGCCCGGGTGACAGTATAAGCTCTCATTTTCTTCGAAAAGTCGAGCTAAAAATGGCTTTAGAAATGTCTTCAATGTATTTCTAAGGTATTCCATCCACCGCTAGACATGCAACTTCAGACGTCACCCATGGCAACGGAAATTGATGAGGTATATCTTTTTGTCTAAAGACTTGTGTCAGATGACCAAATTCACAATAAGAGATGATTATAAAAATTATTTTTTTTGTTTACAACACCACTGAAAAATTATTTTTTTTGTTTGCAACACCACTGAAAATGCTTTGCATTAAAATCAGATATTCAAGTAATTCAAACAGTGTCACTAAAAGGGAGAAAATTTGATAAACTATGTTTGATACTTACATAAGACTTGGAACTCATACTTGCTGACTTTGTATTTAACTTGACTGGGTTAAAGTTGGGATTACCAGCTGACGACACAAACGGGCTACCACCAGAACCCTGAAATATTGTACAATATTTGATTAAGAAAATTCGAGGCTTACAATGCAGGGGACAATTTCAAGTGAATGAAATTATACAATTTACGAGGGGCGTTCATTAAAGATTTCCCCTGACCTACTTTCAGTTGAGGTAGGAAGTTGAAATTGTTCACATACATTACCGTATACCTCTATAGGTCACACGAAAAATTGCAGCTCTGAAATGTAATTTGTTTCTCATTTCTGTGTGCTGAAGTTAAGTAAGGTAGCGTGATGGAGCAAGTAGTCATCAGATTCCTGTATTTGAAAGGTCACACTCTAAAGGAGGAATTTGATGACATGAAAGAAGTTTGTGGGGGATGACGTCCCATTATATGACTTTGTCAAACACTGGTATACTCAGTTCAAGTGTGGACGTAAGTCTGTGGAAACAGTCCGAATCCTGGGTGCCCACAGTCTGTCATTGATGATGCCACCATAAAGTCAATGCAATGTTTTGGGCACAATCTACAGTGTTCTACAGAACAGGTCTCCAAAACTGCATTAAATGATGGCAGAAGTATGTCTCTCTGGCTAGAGGCCATATAGAGAAAGATTAATATTTGTGCCAAGTTTCAATACTCTATACTTATTTGAAATAGGTTAGGGGAAATCTTTAATGAACGCCCCTCGTAGGTCCTTCTTAGTGGAAAACAGCGTGGGGAAAGAAGAAATTGCTTGTCAGAAGTGCATTCCTCATATTCAAGAAAGACTTTCAAAGCCTTCATCTCATGGGTCATCAAAAAGTGACTCTTATGCAGGAAAGGGATACCCTAATAACATCCAACATGCTGTACTTCTGGTCATACTTTTTTGTGCATAATTTCATATTTATACACTTAAATTTTGAGATTTCTTTTTTATTGCAGCAAACAAAATGCACAGAAGAAAAGGCTTCTAATGGCACAGGAACAATGTACTTGTTAAATATACCATGTAAAAAAAGTTTAGCAACACTGACTTTGTTAATTGAAAAAATGTATTTTCTGTGATATTTATTTCACAACCGTTATATATACTTTAGCATATGCATTTACACAGAACATTCAAAGGTCACTTTGTGGTAACGTTAAAAATTGTGTTAGAAACATTGTCTTGACATATGTGAGGGGTCAAAATAAAAAGTTACAATAGAATTCGGTATCGACTGTGCGGCCATTTTCAAGCAAGAACAACCTTGAAAAGTTTTCTAATCCACTTAAATTGTTTCTACACAGTATCAACATTCACTACTTTATCAAGAGATTGAACGTCATTCGCGTCAGTACGATAACGCACACGTCTTCCTGAAATGCACCGTATGTGCTCTATGGGTGACAAATCAGAAAGAAATGGATAATAATGGGAGTCCATCAGTGTTGTATACGCTTAATTTGGCTTAAAGCATTTAGGACTCTATGCCAGTCAAGTCTGGTGCGTTCATGATGTAGCGTCAGGGAAATTACAACGTATGGTCAACGGATGATAAGTGTGGATACTCTATATTGAAATTCTTGTGGAAGCCACTCGTAAGTTTTGGTGTTGAAAAGGAACATCTTTGCCGTGACGTAACGAAATTATGACGGTCATCTTCTCGTGGCCTTTTTCTACGACGTCCTTGACCGAGACTATCTCAAACCACACAAATTGGCTCACATAGCATCCTCAAATTGTTACTTATGCTTTGAGATGCGCAAAATTCAAAAAGGCATCTTATTCGCCGGTTCTGCCACGTAGAAACACATTAGCGATATAACGTCCTTCTAACGTAAGTCCATGGCGTAGTCCCACAGCGTTGCAGAAAATTCTTTTTAGTGGCCTTTTTTATGCTGGGCAAAGACAATTACGTTCACACCTAAATGTTTTCTAGAACTATGCTCCATACACATGAATACCGTGGCAGACATGAAAACCGGAAATACGCACCTGGAGTGCTAGACGCACGCGATTGCGGTATAAAATTCATCTGTTTGTGTTCTCTAGCTATAATCTATTGTGTAAACATTTGATTTTATGTTAAAACAAAACCATTTTGGTTTCTACAGATATTTACATTTTGTTGCAAAACTTTTTTTATTATGTATAAAACAAAATTTTATGATGAAAGGATGCCAGAATGGTGATAGATATTATGAGTATGTTGTGCTAAAAATAGATTGATTTATATCTATTGTCACTTTTCTACAAAAAAAAAGCCTTGTAACTGCAGATTGTTTTAAGCTGCAGTTACAAGGTTTTTATTGACAAGCAGTGAAATGTAGATAGAATTTTATACGGACGAAAAGTCCGTCTATAGATTGAAATTTAAACGGAAACAAAAATAATGGAAACCCTCTGTTTTTTTCAATGTTAATTGAATGGAAAAATCAGAGGGTTTCCGTGAAATTTCGGGCGGGGGGGAAGGGTAATTTCGCATTTTTGGACTCGTGTGCCCCTGGCTTTTAACGTCATTTTTACAGCAATAACTTGATAATCCCCTTCCTAAACGCCATCAAAACGACCTGTCAGGCGCAGTGGATCAATTAATATCGATATAGATAATGCTTTTGAATTGTGTGTGAATTTAAGAAATACAACAACAAAGCTAAAGTTTAACTAAAGACCTAAGCGAAGTCGACCTATGCTAGCTGAGCTCACGTGTTATCGTTCTCTGTTCAATGGATAATTTATGATCAGCGGCCATCTTGTTTCGTCTGCACTAGTCGACAAATATAGGCCTACAGGTCTCCAACAATTTTGGCTACATTCACCATTGTTGAGTAACATACTGCGCGATAATATGTTCAAAGTGGTGTGACACCAACAGAGATAAATTACCGGAAGTGACAGAATCAACCTACCAGACAGCAAAAAGGATCGAATTGGTGCAAACGGCTTCGAGAACTGTGTGAACTATGTGTAAGTGTCAAAATCTATGGATTTTTAATATCTCAGTTATATTTCAAACCTGTCATATTGGTTTCCAGTAGCAAAATGAGTTTCGTACCAAATAAATTTCGACCGATCAAGTTTCTACGGGTCTTCTATGGTACCGCCGTATTCGAAAAAGTATTCATTTGCAAACGAAGCATCACCTGTCAACTGCGTGCATTAGCAAAACTAAAGGAAATTTTAGTTACTATAATTTTCGGTGATTATTCTTAACATTATTTTGTCTGCATTGGATTGCTGTAGAAAAAGAAAACATGGAATGTTTTCATGTCTCCATAATGGCATTCATCATTTATTTTCTAGGACGCCATTAACTACCGCGGTACCCAAGAGAACCACCCTTACATTAACAATGATAACGGAATACCTGTTCCTCGAAGCCGTTAATAGGCTTTCACCTCTATGGCCTTAGCAATTTTAATTGTATACATGAATCAGATCAAATTCTACATAATCATAACTATGATATGTTGATGTCACTCATTTGCATCAGAGCGCATTACACTTTAAAAACAACAGGAAGTTCAACACATGTCTTGGCGCTTTGTTCACCATCCGATCTTGAACGCTATCCTTATGACGTAACGGTTTGGAATTTAAAAGAAAAAGGGATAACACTATTCTAATTTTCAAAGTGAGGAGCGTTTTGGACATAGTATAACAATAACGAGTTTAAAAACTCTGATAATATTAATAAGCAAATAAATGAAATATATCAGAAACATTCGGTAAAAGTTCCAAGCTAGAATTCGCACCAATAATGTTTGCTACTAAGTTGGGTAAACTCTATAACAAGCATGGAGAACAAAATAAACAGAATTTCACAGGAAAAGCAATACATTTTCAAGTGGCGAGCTTAATAGATCGACATAAATTGATCTCCGCAACAAGAATACTCTATAATTTCTAAACAAAGGAGGTCACATGACTGGAAAGAAATTCAAAACAAAGCCGGTCATGTGACAGTAACTGATTATCTAACTTCCATTCTATTTTCAAACGAGATCTGGTCATGTGATCTACAATAACAATGTAGACGTAATTTTGGGTTGTTGTGTTTCGGAAGGTTATTCTCTTCCAGCAGGCCAATTTGAATCAGAATTTTTGGTCAGGTATGATAAAAAATGATTAATTGATCTATACCCTACAGTGTTTTGCTGAGTGATTGGATATAATACACAAAAACAAAGCGCCACAACTTGTGTCGGACTTTCCCGTTGTTTTTGAAGCGTAATGCGCTCTAATGTAAATAGCGAAATATCAAAGAGTGTATTTACATCAGAGAAGACTCGGATTAAATGGTCATTGATTCTTTCCCAAATTATACGACATGGTTTTGTCATTCCCAAACTGAAAATCTTTGGTAAAAATTAATTTTGTATCCAACATCTAGAACTCTGCTCAAATGATCATAATGCCAAGATGTTTATGTTAATCTATAGCCAATAGCACAGAATATATTGAGGACAGATGAGAAATTGCATTTGTATTTGTAAATGTATTGAATTACCATGACTTAAAATGATTCCTATATTCATTTCAGCTATATAAAACAAGAATCTACATGGGTTCAAGTAATTTAATACTCATTGCGAGTAGGCCTAATTGTGAGGCCAAGCACCAGACACATTTCAAGTGAGTTGATTTGTTGTTTACCATTTTAAGTTTATTTTAGTAAAAGAGTACAAAACATGGCAAAGTAAAAACTCATTACAGTGCACATATGATATATTTAGTTATATGGGAAAAAGACTCCCTTGTCTAAATGATTTTAGTGAGTTTGTATATGTATAGATTCTGATAATTCTGATAAAATAGCACTATGTCTATTCAATCACTGTTACTGGACTGTCTGTTAATAAATTGCTGAGTGTAACGCTGCACACCTAGGAGGAAGTAGTGTTTGAAATGAGATATCATGTTACATAATTATATTAAATGGACAGGTCTGTTGCTACCCACTGCAAATGCTGATCAGGGAACACTTCAGTTGTGGATACTTACTCATATAATAATCATTTTTTGGATAAGACATTATTTAGCTGAATCTATTTATATAGAAATTTAATTTCGAGGGTTTACCACATTTAAAACTACATATTTTGTTTGTATTTCTGAATCTTTAGATAATAATATGTCATGAGTTCTAATAATGAGTTTCATTTCTGTATTTATTCAAAAAGATATTTAGAACTCAAAGATGTTTTACCTCTTAAAATTTTAGAAAGTTCTAAGTTTTTCCCTCTCCTGTAAAATTTTACAAAATTTATTTACAACAGTTTTGCACTAAGCCCTCAATTTGCCTTATGACCATCATAACTTAAGTGTTGAGATATTATATATGTATTTGACAATTTTGTCCATTTTCATGTTATGAATTTGATATGCATATAATTGTGTACATGTATATCAATAATCATTTTGCAGACATGGTGAAATCAGAAAATAGTGGTATGTTGAACAGCTGTATAAAGTCTGGTAGAATGGAATGTGTTTCAGAAAGGCCTTCAATGGTATGCATTTATTCTTTATCCCTGAAACAATCTTGATTTCATTGTATCATGTACAAAGGTAGACTTTTCCTGAATTACAAAGTATGATGAAAAACATTACTTTCTGAATAAACTATACCTTACCATAAAGTACAAATTGTCTGCAACCTGTTTCAGCATGGATCGGTTTGAAATATTGTTGTTTAGAAAAGGTTGCACAGGTATATATTTACATGTCTAGGTCTATGCTTGATTGGAATGTGACAATTTTAATTATGAATTCACAGTTTACATGTTGAATTACCCCGGTAGGTAATTAAGCAGCAGGTGTGCAGTATATATATTTTGTAAATAAAATGTTCTGTTCTGTATATAAGGGCACATCCCCTGCCGCTTAATGAAACCCAGACTGCATTAAAAGGGATGATTTAAATGGGTAATTACGGCTTTTTAAAGTAATTACAAACTTTTCCAAAAGAACAAGAAGAATTTTACATTCTACAGTAAAAACAATGTAGGATATATCAATAATCAATATTTTCTACTTTTCATCCAATGTTTTGATTTTGAAAATATGCATATCCTTTTTCCTTTTGCAATACATATTGCAGAAAATTTTGTAAAAATACATTGAACATTTTTTGATGATTAAATGACTGATCTTGTCATCTCATCAGCATCACCTTTGAAATTTTTGATAATATTTTTCATTGCATGTATTGTTGCATTTTGACAAGGCTTCAAATATTGTTAGAAAAGTAGAAAATGCCAGGATACCAGGAGTTGTGATTTTTAGGGGTCAGTATAAGGCTGAAATGTTACATTTGTTACTTTTGTGTAATTGCAGGTTCATGAATCATGTGCATAGATGAATAAAGATGATGCTGACAATGATGATTACCGGTGTTATAACAGAAAAATTGACAATTTGTGGACATTGTTTGGTCCATACAGTGATTTGTGTACAATATCCATGTATAAACATTCAAATTTTAAATCTGACAAAACTCCATCCTGTTTCAACCAATTCCAACAGTGAACTTAATGACGTCTTTTGACAACCTACATGATGAAAGGTTTTGAAAACATTCTGGAAAATGAAGGAATGGTTTTGTGAAAAGCAATTTTATCATTTCCCACGATCATGATGTTTTTTAGCCAGTTAGATCAAAAAATATAAAATTTTATTCTCTTAAGATTGTCATCTGCAACATCTTTCAAATTGGGACAGTCTTAAAGAATCTTTCTGGTAATTGGTTACAAATGATATAGTGCAGATAACCAAATACAATAGAATATCATGTTGTGACTTGTACAAACCAGCCAAAGTGTCATTCATGTTTATGAAAATTGGAATAAATTTTTAACGTTTTATTTGATTTTTGTTCTGGCTATTAGAAAACATACATATTAACCCAAATAAGTCCTGATTTTCTCACCCCTGAAAGAAAAAGCTTAAGAAAACATTGAGACAAAAGAAGAAAATGCTGATAACCAGTATTTTCTCCTTTTACCTAAATATTTTCTATGCTAAATTGTACCTAAATTCTATCTCTATCAACATTCATTTGACGTTTGCAGGATGTTTCTTATTGGATCACCTCTTAATTTTAGAGTTTGGGAAAGGGTTAAATCAGAGTAATAACTAGTATGGAGATTTGATAGACACAAGGATGTTATGCCTGCCAACAGCATATCTTCTGTCCTCTTTATTTCAAGTTGTGCACCGGTCCATGAGAAAACCTTCAACCAAAGTAAATCGTCGGTGTAAATGCAAAACCTCGTATGTCGATTCCTATAATTTTCAAAGTACAAACTTGTGTGCCCAGTTAAGACAATTCTCCAGGGTTTTGAGATATTTTTACTGATCAATATTAATGATACATTATTTGTGAACAATATATCCAAATTTCAAGTAAAACATTTCAGTTTGAGAAAAGTTATTACACTTTTTTCCCTCCCCTTTAAAATTTTCCAAAAACCGAGATTCGAGGTTTTGCATTTACAACGACGAAATACAGTTTACACTCGTTAAGTCAACATCTGATATGTCAAACTTCCGCTTAAGTCGAAATGAAAATGTGGTCCTTGCATCATCTATAGCCATAGGGTATCAATCAGGTTAGACAAATTTGATTATTTTAAAGTGAATAAATCAATTGAAATATAGTAGGAAAAGGAGATTATTTGCTCCTTTTTAGCAATTTTCCATTTTCTGCTATATTTCAATAATACACACACTTGCCCAACGACAATGAATAAATATCATTAATCAAAGCCGAAAAGAATTGGGATAAGTCATATTCACGATATCTTCAGCTAGAATGATGTTCCCTAAGACTTCGACACAACAAATATTAGGAAACGTATTGGAAAACGACTTACTGTCGTTTGAAGGCAATGCTGAAAACTGTTGAGATGAAGCGAAACATGCTAGTGATAATGAACTTTCCGAGCGTCTTCAATATATGAGAACTTTTGAGAACTATGGACTTGATGAGAGAAAATATTGAAAAACTACTATGCCTGTTTGCGGTTTTTAGCTCACCTGAGCAGAAAGTGCTTAAGGTGAGCTATTGTGGTCACTCAATGTCCGTCCGTCTGTCCGTCCGTCTGTCAACAATTTGGTGTTTACACCATAAGAACTTGCATAGGTTCGAATCATTCCCATTGGACCAGAAAGTTGAGAGTTATGTGCCCTTGAATCTGACAAAATTGCCGTTTTCGAATCTAACAACTACAAATATTAAACAAACTTTAGACAAAACTTGGCCATAATGTTAATTATCAAGTATTGTTCGGGAAAGGTTTAAGGTAGTCCATTCCCTAATGAGATTTGCACGACGTCGGAATTATTCGGGTAAGGTCGAAATCAGTCGGCAGAGGAACCTTCCAACGCTGAATGATTACGATATCGCGTCCGGATATGTTCAGATACGTAACGACGACACTCGAACAAAAACAGATGTTTTATGAATCTCAAAATGGCCACATTACGGGTATTCTACCTTAATTACAGACAAATTACTCGTAATCTTTTCACCCAAAAAAGACAACAATATGTATATATATTCCAATGATTCATTTAAAATTATTGTGTGCAACATCTTTGTATTTGGACCAAACTCAAATTTTGACGTTTGGGAATGGGTTTATGGTGTGGATTTCAAAATTCATACAATTCGTTATGATGTCTGTGTGACAAGTCTGTCAGGTCATTGTTCTTCGTCAAAGACACATCAAGGTCATAATTACAGAACCTCATAGACCTATAGACTCTACTCCAAGTTCCAACAGGCATTTGTGCTTCACATGCACGTCTTTTAGTCTAAAACCCTTTGGATTTTGACGAGATAGATCTAGCTTTCTGGGAAACGTTAAGGTTGACGTCGACATCCTTTTGTCCGTTTCTAGGCTTTGCCTACTTTCATATTAGTTATGTTTGTCTGAATCTATGTCACTGTCACTAATTCCAAGATACAATTATCATATAGACCACAATGCATGTGTAAACTACTGTATCTTGTCTGAATCTCTGTCACTGTTTACTTGATATAATCAATCCCTATTCATATTCTGTCAGTGTATACTATCTTACCCTGCCTCCAGATTCATTCCCAGGCATCCCTCGGTCTGATCTGGATCTTGCTGTAAATAGAAAATATAAAGAGTACTCTTAGAGTTATAGTATAAAGAAAATTTATTTGTCCCTTTTCAAAACTATAAAATTATAGGCTAGTCAACTCAATAAAGATACCATAACTGTTGCCGAATGGACTTATATACTATTCAGGCAGAAGAAGTAAAATGCTGGTTATTAGTATTTTCTTGTGTCTCAATGTTTTCTAAGCCTTTCCTAAAAGGGATATCAAATCCAGGTCTTATTTGGGAAAGATCTAGATTAAAAAGGTACAACTCTCTTTTTAAATAGTTTCTCAAACGGCAGAAATTTTAGTCTCTTCTAATTTCAAAGCTGCTGAAGACTATAAAGTAGGTTTTGAGAGATTACAAAATTTGTATACAAAATGGCATAGAAAATATTGAGGCAAAAGGAGACAAGAGGCCCAGAGGGCCTTATCGGTCACCTGAATCAAATGAGCAGAAACATTTAAGGAAAATGTTAAGTTAACAAAAAGCGCAACCCCCCAGCACCACCATTTCTTGACAGTCTTTTTTTCTCTTGTACAAACTTATTTAAAGACTCAAATACCAAAATGTGAATTCAATCCAACAATAGAACATTTCTTAATATGTACCCTTTTTACCCCCTTTTGGAACCTTTTGGGGCCCCAAAGGGAGATAACTCCATGATTTGTAAAAATCTGAAGCGGCTTCCCATTGGAATGCATCCTGCCAAGTCTGGTAGAAATCTGTCCAATGGTTCTCAAAAAGAAGAAGAAAATGTTCAAAGTTAAGTAATAACGCGAACCCCTCCCATCCTCCATCCACAGCACCGCCATTTATTGACGAGTTTTTCTCTCTTGTACAAATTTTGTAGTCCTTGCCCTAAAGACTAACTTCCAAATGTGTATCCAATGCAACAGCCGGTTCATGAGTAGAAGATATTTTAAGATGTACCCAATTTAACCCCTTTTTGGCCCTTTATGGGACCCCAAAGGGAGATAACTCCATGATTTGTACAAAGTCTGAAGCAGCTTCCTATTAGGATGCTTCCTGCCAAGTTTGGTTGAAATCCAACCAATGGTTCTTTTAAAATAAGAAGTCGAAAATGTTAAGTTAACTAATAACGCGACCCCCCCTCCCATCCCCCATCCCCAGCACGGCCATTTCTGGGCGGATTTTTTTCTCTTGTACAAACTTTGTTGTCCTTGCCCTAAAGACTCTAAATACCAAATGTAAATCAAATCCAACAGCCGGTTCATGAGAAGAAGATTTTTTAAGATGTACCCTATTTAACCCCTTTTTGGCCCTTTATGGGACCCCAAAGGAAGATAACTCCATGATTCGTACAAATCTGAAGCGGCTTCCCATGGGGATGCTCCCTGCCAAGTTTGGTTGTAATCTGTCCAATGGTTTTCAAGAAGAAGTCGAAAATGTTAAAAGTTAACGCACGACGGACGACGACGGACGAAACACGGTCGCAATAGGTCACCATGACCTTCGGTCAGGTGACCTAAAAATGCTGAGAAAATGCCTCAAAGTTTATCTAAGCTTCCTTCGTCTGAAACTTCAAAACTATGTCTTGTTTAGGAAAGGGTTAAAGCTCTGAAATAACTTTCAGAGTATTTACTCACAGAGTGTAGGTGGAGTTTGTGGTATACTTCTGAAGCTAGGTAAAGCCATTCTGATCTGAAAATAAAAGAAGGATGATCATGAGAAAGACTCAAAACAGTAGTGGAGAGTATCCCGAGATAGACAAGGATAACCAGTGTTCTCCCCGACCCAATAAGCTGTATCAGCCCCACTATAGCTTCATGTAAATAAGTGTAATGCCCCTATAGCTTCAAAACTACCCCACAGCTTAATTTCTTCAAAATACTCACCAAATAGTCATTTCGAGGCGTTTTCTGTCAAAATTGATAAATAATGTATCTTTATAATTGCAAATCGTCGGTGTAAATGCAAAACATTGTATGTCGATTCTTGTGATTTTCAAAGTACAAACTTGTGTCTCCAGTTTAGACAATTCTCACAGGTTTTGAAATATTTTTACCAATCAGTATCAGGGGTCTCGTTTGCCAAAATTTGGGGCCGTTATTCAGCCCCATTCCCAATGGTAAAAAGTATCCTTTTTTCCCAATTCACTGGTGAAAATTCCCAATGAGGACCCCGAATGCCCCATGTTAAGACCTTGTCTTCATTAACAAACATTTTGAAGACAGTTTTAGAGTCGATTCTTAAACAAGAGTATGTACAAATGCATTTTACATCACTACAGTCTTATTTGCAGCTAAAACTGAGTGTCAGTATGAATACAAACTTGTTTTTGTTTTTCCCAATTTAGGTAAAAATGTCGCTATTTTTCCCAATTTCACTGGCCCCTGGCCCCAAACAAAAATTGGTAGCGAGACCCCTGAGTATCAATGATGAACTATTTATGAACAAAATATTCAAATTTCAAGTAAAACATTTTAGATTGTGCAAAGTTATTACACTTTTTTCCCTCCCCTTTAAAATTTTCCAAAAAGAGATATGAGGTTTCGCATTTACAACAACGAAATGTAGTATTTGTGTATAAAAACAGGATGAGAAAAGAAGAAATTGCTCATTTTGAGATACAGATACAGAATGAGCAATTTCTTCTTTTCCCATCATGTGATAATTCATTTCAATTACATGAACACTGCATTTAAAGGTTAACCAAAACTCGGACTATTCATACGGCTGCTGCGGCGGATCCAGGATGTTATGGGGGTTCGTTTTTACAACAAGAGTTGTCCGCGGACAACATAGCTCGCCTATACGAGAGCTTGTCACAAAATAAAAGAGTCCAAAGTCAAAGGTCAAGGTCATTGGGTCAAAGGTCATGGTCTCAAGGTCAAGGTCTTGGTACGAAGTATCCATATGTGAAATATCAAGGCTCTATCTATAATAGTGCATGAGATAAAGGCCAGGTTAAAGTTTTTGAAAAGTAGGTCAAACTCCAAGGTCAAGGTCACTTAGTCAAAGGTCATGGTCCCAAATGAAAGGTCTTGCGGAGAAGTATCCATGTGTGAAGTATCAAGGCTGTATCTGTAAAAATGGCCGAGATATAGGCCAGGTTAAAGTTTTTTAAAAGTAGGTCAAACTCCAAGGTTAAGGTCATTAGGTCAAAGGTCATGGTCCCAAATAAAAGGTCTTGGCAGGAGGTATCCATGTGTGAAGTATCAAGGCTGTATCTCAAATAGTGCCTGAGATATAAACCAGGTTAAAGTTTTTGAAGACGCGACGCTGACGCCGACACTAGGGCTGTGACATTAGCTCTCCGGACATAAAGTCCTGGCTCGCTAAAAAGGGGGGGTTCGTTTTACAAGCATTGCACAATTTTGACTGAATTTCTGCATGAAAATGAAATAATCTGGCTGCATAGGAGGGTTTGTTTGCGTTAAATCCAGAAGTGGAATCTGCGACATAACCATACAGATACAGTTCATGATGCAACACCATGTCAAAGGCCTTGCTAAAATCCTGTATGCAAAAACGATATTGTAAGTGCGTTTAGGTAATTACTGTGCTTTTCTATGGACCGGCTTAACTTAAGCCTGTTGAAGTTCGGGGTCGAATTGTCCAGGGGCCGAAATGGGCTGACATGGACGCTTTCATTACCCTTCCACAAAAACGTTTCAGTGTCCAGATAAGCAGGTACAACAGCGCTTTAACATTAGGACTTTACCTAAACTACAACTTCAGCAGGAGGCAAACCGTGGCGATTTCAATTTTGGTTTTCTCTTTCTGCCAGTTCTTTCTTTATTCGATGCTAATCTCCAACCTAATATGTTTTTGGAGGGTAAAAATCATAATAAATTTAATGAGCTTTTTTAATGATAAATTTTGTAAAAAAAAATAAATATTTTTCTTATTTTTCTCTTATTAATATCAAAATTTATATTACTTGTTTTAGAATATATGTTCTTTTTTGGCTTTATAGATATAAGGTTTGATTTGATTAGTATATTTAGAATAAGTCAACATTTTATATTGTTCGATTAAAATACAACAATGTTTACAAAGTACATACATTAGAGTATAAAACAACTATTTTCATTCATTTTAAATATCAAGATTGTGTAAAATTAGCTTTAATATGACTTTGAAATTAATTAGATGAGATATCAAACCACTTTCATCTTTTATTATTTTCTTTTGTATTCCTTTGAATCAAACAGGTCTAATTTTCAAAAGTTGCCCAAGCAGAATTTTCGTTGAACTGTAAGTGAATTCTGTGCCATGAATTTGTTGCAGTGTCACTCTCAACCGATGATTGCGAAACATAATTATCCTAGGTCCTTGTATTTTACTACTAATTGAAAACAAATGAGACAACGGAAAGAAACTGACATTTCAATGATTTTAGTGATTGAACGCTGAAAAGGCTCTGGTCTTGGAAAACTTTCTTCCTTCTCGTTTTATTGTATCAACTCTTTCAGTGTGTATAATGTTCACTGGTGATATTTCTCCACACTTCAAGTATCAAATACATATAGTACTTGTGCTTTCCATATTTCCCACAGATTTTTCTGCCCAGAAATAACAAAAAAGTAAAATTTCATTGGACTAGACATTTAAAATTGTCGTCTGCAACATCCTTGAATTTAGACATGTCTAGACTTTGGCGTTCTGTAATGGATTAAACCTCAAAATATACATACACAAACAAGGGACAGAGTTTGGACTTAACTGTAGTCATAAAGCAGGGGTCTTGCTACCAATTTTCATTTGGGGCCAGGTAATCTGAGTCTTCTCTGATGTAAATACGCTCTTTGATATTTTGATTTTTCGCTATGTACATCAGAGAGCGTTGCTCTTTGAAAACAGCGGAAAGTTCGGTAACATTACAAGTAGTGAAGCTTTGTTTTTGTGTATCATATCGAATCACTCGGTAAAACATTGTAGGGTATAGATCAATAAATAATTTTTTGTCATACCTGACCAAAAATTTCATTTCAAATCGGCCTGCTGGAAGAGTATAATCTTTGGTTTTGAATGGAAGGTCAAGGTAAACAAAGGCTGCTCAGGACAATTTAGAACATTAGTTATTCTTGGTGACGTTACGTAAATATATAATATCGAAACTGTGAAAAAATTCTCACTCGCGAGATCCATCCTCATAGAGGAGTGCCACAAGTGAAAGTGTGGGAAGATACCTGTACACAACAACAACAATAACAACAATCAGGTGAGGGTTGTTGCAAAACATTGCCTATAAACCTTTTAGAAACACTTTTTGGCCGTAAATTTTTCAACATGTATGACAATAAATGGTTCATTGATCGAAATCATCAGGGGTTTTAACGATAGCGTTTAAGATCGGACGGTGAACAATGCGCAACAATTTGTTGAGAACTTCTTGATTTTTTCAAAGAGCAACGCTCTCTGATGTACATAGCGAAAAATCAAAATATCAAAGAGCGTATTTACATCAGAGAAGACTCGGATTAGGGGCCAGGGGCCACTGAAATTGGGAAATATAGCGACGTTTTTACCTAAATTGGGAAAAACTAAAACAAGTTTGTATTCATACTGTCACTCATTTACTGCCGAAAATTAGACTGCAGTTATGTAAAATGCATTTGTTCATACTCTTGTTTGCAGTTATGTAAAATGCATTCGTTCATACTCTTGTTAAAGAATCTACCATAAAACTGTTTTCTAAATGATTGTAAATGAAGATGAGGTCTTGACATTGGGCATTCTGGGTCCTCATTGGGAATTTTCACCAGATAATTGGGAAATAAAGATACTTTTTGCCATTGGGAATGGGGCCCAATAACGGCCCCAAATTTTGGCAAACGAGACCCCTGTAAAGTGACTTTGGTGTGTTCCGCAGCCTGCTCACACGAGACCAGTTTGAATTTCGTTGCATGTTGTTGTTTAAGAAAAAGAATAATCTAGTCAAATGAGCACAGCAAAGGCTTTGGGATTTTCAGGCTTCCATTTGTTATTCAACTTAATTTTGATCACAAGTCATAATAAGTTTGCATTTCTTTTGAAAGGAACTTTATCATTGTTCAACCTGTTTTCAATATGTACCAGAAATCGTGTCTCTCGCGTCTTTGCGCATGCTCAGAAAACCGGATGTTGCATAACGCCATTGTTTTCATTTTTTGGACCAGTGTCATAAATTTTACGCTTGACGAAATTTTCATCAAAAATGCTTAAAAATCAAGCAAGTAATCACTAATTACTTTTTTGTAGAAAAGAAAATTGATTTTTTACTATTACCTTTTCTTTGCCAACAAAAGAACACTAAAAATTCTTAAAATGATCCCAAAATTAACATTTGACAACTAACCAATGAACTGGCCCAATCGTCTGCTTCAAAAAGTCACATGACAGTCATGTGACGCCAGTGTTTGGGTAGGTACAGGGTGTTTCAAAAGACTTTAGTGGTGGTATCTTACTCGAATTTTCTTTTTTATACGCCCGTCGAAGACGGGACGTATTATGGGATCACCCGTGATGTCCGGCGTCCGGGCGTCCGGGCGTCCGGCGGCGTCCACTTCTTTGTCCGGAGCATAACTCTGTCACCTTAAGTCCGATTGACTTTAAACTTGGCAGTTATATTCTTCTCATCATTACGGAGTGCAGTGCACAAGAACCATAACTCTACCTGGCTTATTTTTTGAGTTATTGCCCTTTGTTGTTTTTCAAACTTGAATCTTGTCCGGAGTATATCTCTAAAAGTATAATAGCTAGGATCATGAAACTTCATGGGTGTATAGATCTCACAAAGGGGGAGTGCAGTGCATAAGAACCATAACTCTACCTGGCTTATTTTTTGAGTAATTGCCCTTTGTTGTTTTTCATACTTGAATCTTGTCCGGAGTATATCTCTAAAAGTATAATAGCTAGGATCATGAAACTTCATGGGTGTATAGATCTCACCAAGGGGGGAGTGCAGTGTACAAGAACCATAACTCTACCTGGCTTATTTTTTGAGTTATTGCCCTTTGTTGTTTTTCATACTTGAATCTTGTCCGGAGTATATCTCTAAAAGTATAATAGCTAGGATCATGAAACTTCATGGGTGTATAGATCTCACCAAGGGGGAGTGCAGTGCACAAGAACCATAACTCTACCTAACTTATTTTTTGAGTTATTGCCCTTTGTTGTTTTTCATACTTGAATCTTGTCCGGAGTATATCTCTAAAAGTATAATAGCTAGGATCATGAAACTTCATGGGTGTATAGATCTCACCAAGGGGGAGTGCAGTGCACAAGAACCATAACTCTACCTGACTTATTTTTTGAGTTATTGCCCTTTGTTGTTTTTCATACTTGAATCTTGTCCGGAGTATATCTCTAAAAGTATAATAGCTAGGATCATGAAACTTCATGGGTGTATAGATCTCACCAAGGGGGAGTGCAGTGCACAAGAACCATAACTCTACCTGGCTTATTTTTTGAGTTTTTGCCCTTTGTTGTTTTCTTACTTGAATCTTGTCCGGAGTATATCTCTAAAAGTATAATAGCTAGGATCATGAAACTTCATGGGTGTATAGATCTCACCAAGGGGGAGTGCAGTGCACAAGAACCATAACTCTACCTGGCTTATTTTTTGAGTTATTGCCCTTTGTTGTTTTTCATACTTGAATCTTGTCCGGAGTATATCTCTAAAAGTATTATAGCTAGGATCATGAAACTTCATGGGTGTATAGATCTCACTAAGGAGGAGTGCAGTGCACAAGAATTTTAACTCTACCTAGCCTATATTTTGAGTTATTGCCCTTTGTTGTTTTCATACTTGAATCGTCCAGGGCATATCTCGAAAAGTATAATAGCTAGGACCATGAAACTTTTACCAACCCGCTCCCCCTGTTGACATAAAGCAGTGTTACGGGCGTATCTTGTGACAGTTTGACACCTTGTTCTCTTATGATTTTCATTTCTTTTTATTTGTTTTCTTTTTTAAAAACATCAACAAAAAATTGATTATCAGTAGTTTCTTCTTTTGACTCAATGTTTTCCCATGGTTTTTATACCCCCGCAAAACGAATGTTTTATTATACCCCTGTAAAACGAATGTTTTAGGGGGTATACTGGAATCAACCTGTCTGTCTGTATGTATGTTTGTATGTCTGTCTGTCCGTGGACAAAATACTTCTCCAGTGCATATCTTCTAAATCATATATGCTACAAACTTCAAACTTGGCACACTTATAGATCTTATTGTGGGGAAGTCTCATGTACAAGAATCATTACTCTGCCACACCCACTTTTTGAGTTAGTCAATAGTGCCCTTTGTTGTTTGTACCCGTGCATTTTTGTCCAGCACATATCTTCTATAGAATAAGTGCTAGCAACTTCAAACTTGGTACACTTATACATCTCATTGTGGGGAAGTATCATGCACAATAGCCATTACTCTGCCATGCCCACTTTTTGAGTTATTGCCCTTTGTTGTTTGTACCCTTGCATTTTTGTCTGGACCATAGCTTCTAAACCATAAGTGCTAGCAACTTCAAACTTGGTACACTTATACATCTCATTGTTGGGAATTATCATGCACAATAGCCATTACTCTGCCACGCCCCATTTTTTGAGTTATTGCCCTTTGTTCTTTGTACCCTTGCATTTTTCCCTCGGAACATATCTTCTAAACCATAAGTGCTAGCAACTTCAAACTTGGTACACTTATACATCTCATTGTGGGGAAGTATCATGCACAATAGCCATTACTCTGCCACGCCCACTGTTTGAGTTATTGCTCTTTGTTGTTTGTACCCTTGCATTTTTGTCCTGACTAGAGCTGGGACGGGTAGAAATTTTGTACCCGGGTACCCGTGGTCATATTACCCGCGGGTACTCGAGTACTCGATGATGATTCAAAAACACCAATTATAGATGCATTATACGCAGATGTTTTGTACTATTATGCAAAAAAGGCTAGTCAAAATTTAGCAGACACATGTATATCTCACTGAAAAAACACTGATGAAATGTTAATAACTCGTAGCTATAGTTTGAATAATCTGGAATTAATAGATTTCGGTCTCCTAAAATGAATAATGAATTTGTTGTTCAAGTTCATGGTACTTACTACATCACGGTTGCTTACAGAACTACTCAAGTCTGAATGTTCTATCATTTCCAGGGACGTAGCCAGGAATTTTTTTATGTTGAAGCCAGGGTATACGATTTGTCGAGTCCCTTTCACGCATTTTGACGCGCGAAAAACAGAAAAGCTCTTGAAAACACTGTGGAAAACGAAGACATGGCTTGTGAAAAGCAATCTCTTCATTTTCCACAAAGTTTTCGACACAGAAAGAAAAAAGATGTAGAATTTAATTCACTGGAAACTGTCGTCTGCAACATCATTAAAAATTGGAAGAGTCTTTTTTATCAAATTGTAATGGGTTTTGGGGGATGCCGTGGCATCTAAGGGTCTGTTTGGTTTTCTTTTTGTGTTTTTTTCTTCTTCAGAATTTTCCTTGGAAAGACCACTAGGCACATTTGAAAAAATAACTATGTTGAAGCCCGAGCTTACAGGCATCCGCCTAGTTACGCGCCTGACCCTCCCCCACTAAAGTGTCCAAAGTAGGGTGTAACCATTTCAAACTGTTTGGATGGTCTTCTTCTGGCTCAAAATATATCCAGAAAATGTTGAACCACGGTCAAAAAGGCATGAATATCATGAACTTGTTAAAAAGCGTTCCCTTTTATTAGGTCATTTACAAAACCGAGTAACGGGTAATGATTTATTACCCGGGTACTGGTGTTACCCGACCCGATACCCGGGTACTCGAGTACTCGTCCCAGCTCTAGTCCTGACTATAGCTTCTAAACCATAAGTGCTAGCAACTTCAAACTTGGTACATTTATAGTTCTCATTGTGGGAAAGTGTCATGTACAAAAGCCATTACTATCATGCCATGCCCATTTTTATGCTCCCCGAAGGGAGAGCATATAGTCGCCGCTTTGTCTGTCCGTCCGGTCCGTCCGTCATTCCGTCTGGAGTGATTTCTCCATAACCCTTAGGCCAAATCAAATGAAACTTACCATGAGAACTCCCTATGACATAATGCCGATGTACCTTTTCCCGGTTTTTGGATTTGAGGCCTCGTCATGGGAAAAGGGGACTTAAGGTAAAATACAGTTTTTCTCTAATTTCTCCTAGTCTAATGGTCAGAATTTGATGAAATTTCATATTTGAGTAGTAAATCAGATGCCCTTGACAATAAACTAGGTGAAATTTGGGTATAAAAATTATGTCATGCAAAAAGGGGGCTTAATATTTGTTAGCTTTATGTTAGCTCTGCATGGCATACATTTATTGTGACAATGCCTTATTCGGGGAGCATTGTCAGTCTCTGACGGCTCTTGTTTGAGTTATTGCCCTTTGTTGTTTGTACCCTTACATTTTTAGCTCGCCCTGGATGATAGTCTCGGAAGAGCTATTGTCATACCCCGGATGTCGGCGTCAGCGTCCGCAAAAACATAATGCTCAATACATTATCTCAGGGTACCCATTCACATACTAGGTTACATAATTCACATAGAAATACATTAATTCATGTACAGATTTATTGGCCAGATGTGCAAAAAAGTGGTCACTGTCATTTACTTTACAGGGTTATCCCCAGGATTTTCTGAAGCCACTTTTTGAAGCAGTAGTGCTAACAATTAGCTAAACTTTCACAGGGGGAATTCAAAGTTTTGCATGTTCTAACAATCCCTGAACCTATTTCTACCCTTTAAAAAAAAATTCAAAACACCCTCTAGAGAAACATTATTGAAAAAGAAGAACAGCAGACTATTTTTTCCACAAAGTTTCTTTAGTATCTAACTGAGAAGGCCCTTTTTGCCGATACAGCTTCAAAGAGCTGTGGAGAACACTGCTTTATCCGTTGAAGGAGCTATGTGGCTTATCAATCAACAGGTAATTCCGGGGTCATAAACATTCAGTCTTCGCGAAATGCAGTCAGTCCCACTGACATGTCAGGTAAAAATGGTGGAAGTTTGGTCAATGAATCCCACTTTACAGGACCGACTAACCCCCAAAATAGAGACTTAGTGAGCATGCTGTTTTCAGCCTGATTTCAAAATGGACCAATCTAAAATTTCGGGTTTTTTTGCGAAATGGTGAAGTCAAATACATGAGGCTTTGGTTTGGAAATGTTTAATATTTAATCTTTGCAGGCTGGTGGCAGCACTTCACAATGGCCAAATTCCGCTGTGTAAAATTCTCTGGTCATCCAGAAACAGAAAAACTGATGGAAGAGGCATTCAAGGTGAGTGGTGTAGGCAGTGTTCTCCCCAGCCCAATATGCTACACCTTCAAAAGTGCCCCACATCTTAATTTCTTCAAAACTGTCATTAAATAGAGGCAATTTAAGGTATTTCGTGGCAAAAACTGCATTTTTAGCTCGACTTTTCGAAGAAAATGAGAGCTTATACTGTCACCCGGGCGTCGGCTTCAGCGTTGGCGTCGGCGTTGCAACAAAGGTTAAAGTTTTTTCAATAATTAATAATCAATAACTTCCATACTATCAAAGGGATTCAACCCAAACTTGGAATACTTATTCACCATCACACCCTGTACCTTACTATCAGGGCCCATGACCCTGGGACAACTCTATTTGGAGTTATGCCCCCTTTATACTAAGCAACTTAGAAAGTCGAGCGCGCTGTCTTCGGACAGCTCTTGTTAGAATTGTAAATGTCATAATTGTATGTAAAACATAATAGGAAAAGAAGAAATTGCTCAAAATGAGCAATTTCTTCTTTTTCCATTATGTTTTTAATCACAATGAATTATTTGCATAAACTCAGCGTTTCAAGGTTTAAAGATTCTTACAAAATTGAATTTGCCACTACAGCTTCAAAATATTCTGTTGAGAACCCTGGTGTGGGTCATCATCACATTGTGTAGTGGATAGGGTAGGGCTGCAACAAATACACTGTTTGGCGAATATGATACAAATCACAAATACAGGGTGATGAATATGAATATTTATTCGTGAATACAGGCTATGAAGTGAATTTTCAAACAACTGTTAATTGTTTTGTCTAGATGGTCAAAATTTATGCATAAACAAGTGGTGTGAATATAAACTCAAACAAGAACACATTGGTTCAAGCAATGTTCTCCACATCCCAATAAGCTGTTGGGGACACTTTGCCTTCAGGTAAATCATTGGAATGCCCACACACCTTCAAAAGTTACCTTTTGATGCCCATTGAAGATAAAGGCTTCGGAAAAAACATTGTGGAAAATAAAAAAAAGAAGCTTGTGGAAAGCAATCCTTCATTTCCCACAATGTTTTCCCATCCAGATAGACAAAAAAAATGTTAAATTTCATCCACTTGATATTGTGGTCTGCAACATTCTTGAATTTGGACAAGACTAAAATTTTGCTGTCTGGTAATGGCCTAATGTATTCTGTATATATACAGTGCACTCCACATATTACGAGTTCGGGTAATACGAGATACCGTCTATAACGAGTACAGTACAAAGTCCCTGTCATTTCCCTTCTATTTTCCCTTTGTTTTATATCGGATAACGCGAGACTGGTTTGAGCGAAAAATCGGCTATAGCGTACAAATTTCCTTGGTCCCAACTATATTTTTCACACATTAACGAGGTTTGGTCACAAAGCGTGTCGTCTACAAACAACATTGCCCCTAGCCCTGGCTGTATTTTTCACACCTATTTACTAGGTCCTGAAGCGTGCCGTTGGCAATCTGACATTTCAAGGTAATTATCGATCAATTATGGGATTAACACGTTCCGATCTACCTATTGTCATATCGACAAAGTGTTATTGCAAAACATTGTAACTCCAACTTTAATCCATCTGGAGTTATGAGCATTTGCTCCAACATCGACCATATGCGATGAATATGGAAAATACGGGAGACACTACTAAAAAGCGGAAAGCTATTTCCCTAGAGTTGAAATTTGAAATCATGAATAAATTAGAAAAGGGATTTTCCATAAGGACAATGAAAAATCACAATGTTTTTCAAATAAATATTTAATGATGTACGTAACCATTAGTATTTTTAGCGCACTTATGAACTGTAAAGTGTAATGTTCGTATGTTACTCTTAGTGGTGTGTATTAAAATATCAAGAGTTATCTATCTTTATGCCTTCTTAAAAGGAGATTATAAACGTGTGATAGTCCACTTCCGGTGAAAGCGAAAGTAGACATGGTCAAGTGAACATTTTTCAAGCATTCTGTTACAATTCGGCTTTAGCGAGACATGGCTATAACGAGGCATCGAGCGATGTCCCGGCGATCTCGTTATACACGGAGTGCACTGTAATTACATACCAAACATCTGTACAATTTCGCCTCCAACTTCAGCATTATCTGTGACAGTGGACATTGAATTAAACAATCTGGATATCTTTGTCATTCTTTGTTGCCACAGTTCATGAATGTTGAAGTAGTTGCACAAAGAGTTGGTTATCAAATAATTGCTGAATTACAGTAATACCTTAACTCGTTCACACATAATGACACCTTTTGACACCCTACAAGATAAAGGCTTCGGAAAACATAGTGGAAAATGAAGAATTGCTTGTGACAAGCAATTGCTTCATTTGCCACAATGTTTTCTACCCAAAAAGACAACAAAGTACAAAATTTCTTTCACTTGATATTGTTGTCTGCATCATTTACCAGTCTAAATTTGCTAACTGGTAATACCTTAATGTTTTTAACTTTTTAGTGTCTAAAGGATGAACAGACTAACCCAGAGCAGTTTACAGAGAAAGACTGTCTTGATGTGAAACAGAAGGAGAAGAATGTTAGCTACATGTTTGACATATTTGAAGGAGAGGCATTCCACCATCTTGTAGGTCTGGGTTGTAGGTGAGTCTGGTGAACTCAGAGCTACAGATTATAGGGAGTGAAGGCTTTTCAAATTGCACTATATCATTAATTTTTCAAGAAATCCTATCTTGTGGGTAATCATTGGAATTGTCCCGATGATTCCAATCGTCTGGATGATTCTCAACCACAACATAGGGTTTGTATTTCAAATAACAAATTTAGAATGACTTCAGCTACTTCTTATCTGTTGCTCTGCTGGTGTCTTGTGTCTCCTATCAGTGGTTGGATAATCACAAACCGATGTGGGCAAGCGGCTTGATGCTCAGTTAGGGTGTTGTTGTAGTAAATACTGGTGAGAGAATGACAGAAATCCATGATAAGGTGCTCCAGCTACCGTGATATGACCTATAGCAGTTGATTGAGGAGCTAAACCCCATTTAATCAATAATTATTAATTACTGTCATATCTGTTTCTACTATTAATGCTATTGCTCTGAAACTTTGCACATGCTTCTATGACTATAGTATCAGCCTCTAGACTAAAATTCACTACTTTGACAATGAATTCAATGAAATGCAGTGATAAGATTATTATTATGTAAGGAATTTCAGTTGACAAGTTAGCTTTGAAAAGAATAGACTTCGTTATGTTGTATTTACAGGGTATATGGACCGATGTGTATACTGACCTGTGTATCTTGTAAAAAGGTAAGTCTACAATTAAACAGGTTTATGGGAAATTAACCTTGTAAACACACAGACACAGTTCCAATTTGTTACTGAAAATAGCAGCACATCAGCCGGTTTCTTTTTGCCAGATCGAGGCTCTGACCCAATTCCGAGGAAAGCATACCACATGCAATGGCAACGAACGGTGATAGGCCATAATTGTCATCAAAGGACGACTTCCGGTGGCTTTTGTGTGTGTGGGAGATCTTAGTGGAAATAAGCTCATTGGTGCAGTAACAATCTAGATTTTTGGCAAAATTTGTGTGTACTTATTGTAGTCTTGTACTGAACCACTGTGTTTTGGTAAATCAAAGTGACAAAGGTAGGCTACTTCACAATTAGAAACTAAAATGCCAAGACTTCTAGATTCATGTAAAAAGAAAAATTATGCCGTCCAAAATGTGGTTATATAGCAACTGCTTAGTATGTCCATCCATGTATCCTTTAACCCTTTCCCAAACAAGACCTGGTTTTGACGTCCCTAATAGAACAAGCTTGGGAAAACATTGAAACAAAAGAAGAAACTGCTGATAACCAGCAGTTTCTCCTTTTGTCTCAATATTTTCTGTGCCATATTTTACACAAATAATATCTTTAATAACATCTATTCTGTCATTTGTGGCAGTTTTTGAAGTGGATCACCCTGAAATTTTGTTGTCTGGGAAAGGGTTAAGTGATTTCTCAACAATAACATGAAATGAAATATTCTTTTAACTAAGGATTATTGAGTTTAAGAATATGGGACAGTCTCTGTTGGACAAAATCAGTGTTTGAAAATAATGTGATGTATTACAGGACATACCTCGGGGAGTAAAAGCTGTGTACAATCTGGCCATGAAAGACATCCTGGTTACCTGTACAAACATGGACACAGAAGAAAGGGTTGGTTCACAAATTTAATCTATTCCCACACTGTGACTCCTTTTAACTCCCTCACAAGAAAAGGTTTGTGAAAACATTATGGAACATAAAGAAATTGCTTGTCACAATATATTAATATTGTCACAATATTTCCCACAATATTTTCTTATAAAAGACCAAAATGTATGAACTTAAATTATCTGGATATTGTCATCTGCAATTTCTTTGAATTTGCACCAGTCTAAAATTTTGCTGTCTTGTAATGGGTTAATCTATACTCTACTCTGAATATGTTAAGGACCACATATTAAAACATTCAATGCTCTGTGATTCTTTGAACATTTATGCCCTTGGATACATTCATGAGTTAAAGCTTCAGAAAATATTTAAGAAACAGAAGAAAATGTTCAACATTACCAACATTTCACCATATAGAGAGAGGCATCATTCTGACAGATTAATTCTCTCATCTAGACAATAGCACAGTTGGTAGGACATCTCGAGGGCCCAGTGCAAAACTATTGTAACTACCTATTTTTGAGAAATTCACTTTTTTGCATTTTCTGAATCTTTAGGAAGGAATACATCATATGTTCTAATATCGGGTTTCAATTCTGTATAATTAAAAAGATATTTAGAATTTTGAAAATATTGTATCTCAATTGAAAGAAATTTGTTAGTGCAAAACTATTGTAACTCAACTGTTTTCAACTTTATTTCCACTCCAGCATCTACAATTATTGACCAATCGAGACAAAACTTGGATTTAATGTTGGGGACCATACGATTTGGAATGAGTTTGATTTTCAGTCTGATCGAAACAAGAAGTCATGAGTTATGTGCCCTTTAATATGACAAATGGCCGCTTTTGACTGTTTTCGACTTTATTTAAATTACACTCTAGTTTCTACAATTATTAACCAATCAAGACAAAACTTGTACACAAATTAGGTGACTATAAAATCACGAATGAACTTGATTTTCAATCCGATCAAAACAAGAAGTCATGAGTTATGTGCCCTTGAATTTGACAAATGGACATATTTGACTGTTTTTGACTTTGTTTACATTCTAATATCTACAATTGTAGACCAAACAAATCAAAACTTCTTTACTATGTTGTTGACTATAAGATATCAGATAAAATTGATTTTCATCTCAATGCGACTAGGAAGTTTTGAGTTATGTGCCCTTGAATTTGACAAATTTGCTGTTTTCGAATTTATTTTCACTCTAATCGTCATAGATAATAACCCATCAAGATGAAAATTGGACATGCTGTTGATTACCACATGATCCTGGATTAGTTTGATATTCAGCATAGTAGAACAAGAAATTGCCGAGTAACCTGCCCTTGAATTTGACAAAGTTGCCATTTGTGACTTTCTTTTCATTCGATCAACCAGATTATTTATTGACCAATCAAGACAATACTTTGCCACAATGTTGAAGACTACAAGATTTTAAATGAATCTAAATTTCAGTATAATTGGACAAAAACTTCCTGAGTTATCTGCCCTTAAAATTGACACATTTACAATTTTTAACTTTGTTTTTTCTATGATTAACACAAATAGTGATCAATCAAGACAAAACTAAGAAGCAATGTTGGTGAGTGGTGACCATAAGTTTGTTTCAGTCTTAATGTCACAAATATCAATTGATCCGAAACGGAGACTCATATCATCTTAGTTCAGGACTATATGCTAGTCCTCTTGTATTATAAAATGGTACATGTACAATGTCAAGTTTGTCAGCCTACATATCATCAGTTTGCAGCTTTTGATATCAAATTAAGGGGGAATGCTCCAGTTTCCTAAATTTTTTCCCAATAATAGAATTTATTAATATTTTGTATGTTGAAATTACATGTTATTACCAATTGAAAAATAAAATAAAAATGGGTGGTCAGCGATCTTGTTTGAATTTTATTGGCATTCGTATCACATAACCCTACGTCGAAAAAATGCACAATTTCTTACACCTGTCCAAGGTCACTAAAATGCTAATAAAAATCTGTATATTCATCGTCTAGTCCCGAAAACGGATTTAAAGTAACGTCTTACTTTTATTACGAACAGAAAACCCAAAATGTGTGCTATGATAAATGCGTAAATGTATAAAACAGCATGCTCACGTGTTCGGTTAGATCAACGAAGCTGGAGTGTTTTATGTCAAAATTTGAATATTTTTGGAAATATTTCAAGTTCTACATAATAGAATTTGATAAAACTCCCTCATTGTATTAAGCAACATGTCCTGGTAATAATTCAAACAGAAAATGTATAGGTCAGCGCACTTATTAGTGAATTACGGCAATTTTTATCAGCTACACATGAATAAAATGACGCAAAACAGTGGTAACTGCATACACACTTACGACTGTCTTGCTCTAAATATTCGATTTCCATCTTGAGAAAACCAGTTTCGCATAATAAATACACTTTTACCGTCGAAAATGGTAAATTGTAATGATGTGTTATATTATTGAAAATCTGGTAGCGAAACATATTGGTACGAAACATTTAAATTACTACAGTAAAGTCCGAGTGTTCCGAAAAACTGGAGCATTCCCCCTTAAGCCATTGTTACTTATCAACTTGTCAATGACATAGCTTTTTTTGAAAATATTTGAAGCTGTTCCATCAATTGTCCCTGGATAAACAGCTTTATTGTTTTAAAGTTTTCAGTCTCAGCATTCCGTTAAAAAGGCATAAAAGTTGAAAAGGGAATCATAGTATATCATACTGTTATAAGTCATAGTGTTTGAAAATAAAAAAACAATGTAGACATTAATTAAGTACAGTATTGTAATATGACGCTATGCAAGCACAAAATCTTTGTTATTATGTTCGGTAAAGTCATAATTTCATAATTTGCTTTTCCAGATCAGACTTATTCTAATAACGGCAGGTACCCAGGTATCCGCACAAATGGATAATTCATGAATTTAGATTATAGCTGAATCCATTTTTAGTAAAGGAGAAATTCACATCAGCCGCATCTTCGCAAGCTAAGGGTGACATCTACGACGTAACGTTGATTCTGTATTTACCCTTGGCGTATTTAGTCCGATTTTCTTTGTGTCCTGGAAAGCGTTTTCATTGGTTCCAGCAAGGTCTCGCTGGAACCAATCAGATTGTCGACTGATACATTTGTTAGGAGTACTGTAACCAATTCATCACAACAGGACGGAAAATGCATGGCATTTGCAACTCAAAATTGCGAAGATGGGTGATTTTTCCTAGGAATTTCTTTGCTATAAACAGGAATTCCCTGTCTTTAATCCACGAATTATTATACTTTCGACAACTCAACCAAAGAAGCAGCTAACATTTACCTAATCCGCTCCGCATGACATATGACGTGAAAGACAACGTGCGTTAATGATGTCATCAATAATGGACGAAATAATGTAAACAACCAGCAGGACAACCGCTAGGTAGCGCTTCGCGATTTCAAGGAAATCAAACTTAATCCACTAAGGGTGAATACAAACATAGGTGGGTTCAACCTTAACTAGCGAAGATGCATCAGCCGAGTCAACTCGCCTGCATGTTCCCATTGGTGGATTTGGGAAATGAGTCCCCCTATCTATGTGATCCTTGGCAACACATTGTGCACTTACTTTGTCATTCCTTAACCCTTTCCCAAACGACAAAATTTTAGGGTGATCCACTTCAAAAAGTGCTGGAGATGACAAAATGGATGTTATTATGCCCCCTTTCGAAGAAAATGGGGGTATATTGTTTTGCAAGTGTCGGTCGGTCGGTCGGTCGGGTCCGTATGTCGGTCGGTCTGTCCGTAGACCAAACTTTGTCCGGAGCATAACTCGAAAAGTATTAAAGGTAGAATCATGAAACTTCACAGGTGGATAGATCTCATTATGGAGAGGTGCAGTGCACAAGAACCGTAACTCTGCCGATCAAACTTTTTGAGTTATTGCCCTTTGTTGATTTTATAACTTGATTCTTGTCCGGAGCATAACTCAAAAAGTATGTAAAGTACAATCATGAAACTTTACAGGTGGATAGATCTCATTATGGAGAGGTGCAGTGCACAAGAACCGTAACTCTGCTGATCAAATTTTTTGAGTTATTGCCCTTTGTTGATTTTCAAACTTGATTTTTGTCCGGAGCATAACTCAAAAACTATGTTAGATAGAATCATGAAACTTTACAGGTGAATAGATCTCATTATGGAGAGGTGCAGTGCATAAGAACCGTAACTCTGCCGATCAAATTTTTTGAGTTATTGCCCTTTGTTGATTTTCAAACT
Source organism: Fragum sueziense (assembly GCA_963680895.1). Classification (NCBI taxonomy): domain Eukaryota; kingdom Metazoa; phylum Mollusca; class Bivalvia; order Cardiida; family Cardiidae; genus Fragum; species Fragum sueziense. Next base: position 59,024,511 of record OY804600.1, on the reverse strand, counting down.
TGATTCTTGTCCGGAGCATGACTCAAAAAGTATGTAAGGCAGAATCATGAAACTTAATAGGTAGATAGATCTCATTATGGAGAGGTGCAGTGCACAAGAACCGTAACTCTGCTGATCAAATTTTTTGAGTTATTGCCCTTTGTTGATTTTCAAACTTGATTATTGTCCGGAGCATAACTCAAAAAGTATGTAAGGTAGAATCATGAAACTTAATAGGTGGATAGATCTCATTATGGAGAGGTGCAGTGCACAAGAACCGTAACTCTGTCGATCAAATTTAATGAGTTATTGCCCTTTGTTGAGTTTATAACTTGATTCTTGTCCGGAGCACAACTCAAAAAATATGTAAGGTAGAATCATGAAACTTTACAGGTGAATAGATTTTATTATGGAGAGGTGCAGTGTACAAGAACCGTAACTCTGCCAATCAAATTCTTGGAGTTATTGCCCTTTGTTGATTTTTACACTTAATTCTTAACCATGCCTATATCTCATGTCCTTTTACACATACAGCCTTGTTATCTCACACATAGATACCTTCTATCAACATCGTTCAGATTTAACCATGACCTTGGACCTTGTGACCTTGACCTTGGAGTTTGACCAATTTTGAAAAAATTAAACCCGCCAAATATTTCATGACCTTTTACAAATACAGCCTTGATATTTCACACATGGACACATCTTACCAAGACCTTTCATAATTGACCATGACCTTGGAATCTGTGACTTTGACCTTGGAGTTTGACCTACTTTTGAAAAACTTTAACCTGACCGATATATCATGTCCTTTTACACATACAGCCTTGATATTTGACACAAGGAAACCTCCGACCAAGACCTATCACATACGACTATGACCTTGGACCATGTGGCCTTGACCTTGGAGTTTGACCTTTTAAATAAATTAAACTGGGCCTATATCTTATGTGCTATTACACAAACAGCCTTGGTATTTCACACATGGACACATCTTACCAAGACGTTTCACATTTGACCATGACCTTGGACCTTGTGACCTTGACCTTGGACTTTGACCTACTTTAAAAAAAACTTTAATCTAGCCGATATATCATGTCCTTTTACACATACAGCCTTGGTATTTCACACATGGACACCTACGACCAAGACCTTTCACATTTGACCTTGACCTTGGACCTTGTGACCTTGACCTTGGTGTTTAACCTACTTTAATAATACATTAATCTGGCCTATATTTCATGTCATTTTACATTTACAGCCTTGATATTTCACACATGGTCACTTCCAACCAAGATATTTCACTTTTGACCATGACCTTGGACCTTGACCTTGGAGTTTGACCTACTTTAAAAAAAACTTAAACTAGGCCTATATCTCATGTCCTGTTACGTATACAGTCTCAATATTTTACACATGGACACCCCCTACCAAGACCTTTCACATTTGACCATGACCTTGGCCTGTATGTCATTGACCTTTGATTTTTACATACTTTTAGAAATCTTTAACATAGCCTTTATCTTATGTCCTATTACACCTACAGCCTTGATATTTCACACATAGACACCTCCTACCAAGACCTTTCACATTTGACCATGACTTTGAATATTGCAACCTTGACCTTGGAGTTTGACCTACTTTAAAAAAGACTGAAACCAGGCATATATATCATGTCCCTTTACACCTACAGCCTTGAAATTTCACACATGGACACCTCCAACCAAGACCTTTCACATTTGACCATGACCTTGACATTTGGCCTACTTGTAAAAACTTTAACCTGGCCTATGTTTCATTTTACTTTTAAATATACAGCTTTGATATTTCACACATAGACACCTCCTATCAAGACCTTTCATATGTGACCTTGACCTTGGACTTTGACCTACATCAAATGTAGGCCCTTTAGGGGGCATATATGTTTTACAAACATCTCTTGTTAAAGATATAATTTGTGTAAAATATGACACAGAAAATATTGAGACAAAAGGAGAAACTGCTGGTTATCAGCAGTTTCTTCTTTTGTTTCAATGTTTTCTCAAGCCTTTTCTAGTAGGGACGTCAAAACCAGGTCTTGTTTGGGAAAGGGTTAAGGTATTGACTGTCTAGATAAATCAAATTATTAAAAAATTTAAGTCAAAATTAACCATCGGTAATGGGTAATAAATCTGCACCCGTGTAGTAGCACTCATGTACTTGTTTCAGCCCTAGTCTGCATTCAAAAGATCAAATTAAATTTAGAGGAAAATGTAAGTATACTCTGTGAAGTTCTTTAATCAAGTTGTAGATTAAGTGCTGAAAAGGGTGTATACAGGATAATATTCAGAAATGTCATATCATGTTGGTTTTTGATAAAAAAAAAAAAAAAAAAAAAAAGAAGAACCAGGGAACATGCCATGTTAGAACTTTGCATGTTACATACTTTTGGAGAATATGACAATCTTATGTTTTCTTGTGTTTTGCAATTTGACTGACTGCATGACTGCATGACAGATGGATAAAAACAAAACAATATAATCAAACTCTTTAGATAATTATATGCAGGCATGAATATTTACGGAATTTGAAAGCATTTTTATACCCCTGCAAAACGAATGTTTTATTATACCCCCGCAAAAGGAATGTTTTAGGGGGTATACTGGAATCAACCTGTCTGTCTGTCTGTCTGTATGTCTGTATGTATGTCTGTATGTATGTCTGTCTGTCCGTGGACAAAATACTTCTCCAGAGCATATCTTCTTAACCATATGTGCTAGCAACTTAAAACTTGCTACACTCATAGATCTCATTGTGGGCAAGTGTCCTGTGTACGGATCGTTACTCTGCCACGCCCACTTTTACAGTTATTGCCCTTTGTTGTTTGTAACCTTGCATTTTTGTCTGGACCATATCTTCTAAACCATAAGTGCTAGCAACTTCAAACTTGGAACACTTATATATCTCATTGTGGGGAAGTGTCATGTACAATAACTGTTACTCAGCCACGCCCTTTTTTTGAGTTATTGCCCTTTGTTGTTTGTACCCTTACATTTTGTTTGGACCATATCTTCTAAACCACAAGTGCTAGCAACTTCAATCTTGGTACACTTATACATCTCACTGTGGGGAAGTGTCATGTACAATAACTGTTACTCAGCCCCGCCCACTTTTTGAGTTATTGCCCTTTGTTGTTTGTACCCTTACATTTTGTTTGGACCATATCTTCTAAACCACAAGTGCTAGCAACTTCAAACTTGGTACACTTATACATCTCATTGTGGGGAAGTGCTGTGTACAATACCTGTTACTCAGTCACGCCCACTTTTTGAGTTATTGCCCTTAGTTGTTTGTACCCTTACATTTTGTTTGGACCATATCTTCTAAAACATAAGTGCTAGCAACTTCAAGCTTGGTACACTTATACATCTCACTGTGGGAAAGTGTCATGTACAATAACTGTTACTTAGTCACGCCCACTTTTTGAGTTATTGCCCTTTGTTGTTTGTACCCTTACATTTTGTTTGGACCATATCTTCTAAACCACAAGTGCTAGCAACTTCAAACTTGGTACACTTATACATCTTATTGTGGGGAAGTGTCTTTTACAAGAATCATTACTCAGGCATGCATACCATTTGAGTGATTGTCCTTTGTTGTTTTTACCCTTGGATTTGTGTCCGGAACATATCTTTCATTAGTGCTAGCAACTTCGAAATAAGTACACTTATAGATCTCATTGTCAGGAAGTGTCATGTAAAAGAACTGTTACTCTGCCATGCCAACTTTAAGAATTATTGCCCTTTGTTGTTTGTACCCTTGCATTTTTGTCTAGACCTTATCTGCTAAACCATAAGTGCTAGCAACTTGAAGCTTGATACACTTATTGCCCTTTTTGTAATCAAAGTTTGTGCGGGGGTATCAAGTCACATCCTGTGACAGTTCTAGTTTTTTTTGTATCTAACATCATATTTCTGTAATATGAGATTTAATATGAGCCTATTAGATGTGAAAGCATGTCGGGACAATTAAATTTTCCATTCATATCTTTTCACTTGAAAATGACCTTGAATTTGATGAAATATGTCCTTGGCTTTGAATCAAAAGATGCACATCAATAACAAAAGCAGACATAGGCAGGTTATGCTCCCCAAATAAATGTTTGTCACAAAAAAATCACTTGATCTGTAAAATCAGAATAAGCTATCGTATATTTAAAGTGACATTTCAGAATTTTTAGTCATAGATTTTACTTTTATTTTTAGCTGAAAGAGCATATTTCCTTATGAAAATTTTGAAAATTTCAAACCAAACTATTGCGCCGTTTACGAGAAATTTATATTTTTGTGTTAAAATTGAACAAATTTTTGTGGACAACAGTTCGCATTTATATGCAATTTATCGATTATGTCTCAACTTTAAATGCGTGTTTCTCGCTTATTGGCAACAACTTCAAACTAGAAAGACCTGAAGGTCTTGAGTCGCTCCACAGGCCTGAATTCTTGTGGTTTACTATAAAAAAAATGACAAATTTATCTAAATGCTTAAACTGATATATTTTTAAGTTCTTGTGATTCTTAGAGCAGAAACAAAGTAAAGAGAAGCAATTATGTGGTCAAAGCGAAAAGAAGGTAAATGATTGACTAATATTTTGGGGATTTTTAGAGTGATGATAAAGTTAAAAACTGTCATTATGCCAAATTCAAGGGCACATAATTCAATATGTGAGTTAATAATTGTGGTAGACTAAGGGAAGTAACTTTTTATATGAGCAATTTAAAGTTCAGTAAGAGTTGTTTTTCTTTATGATAATTAGTTCAAGAAGTTGTAATTGTGCATGTAACATGGTGGTCATGAAAATAAAGAGACATTCTGATCTAAAAATATGATTTTGACTTGATAATTTATGTCTTGAACATCACAATAATCAAGCTGAATATTGAACTCGAGCAAAATCTTATGGTCTGTCCAAATTTTGTCAGTATTAATCTATATATGTGGCCACAAAAGTGAAAAAAGTGTTGAAAACTGAAATTTTGTCAATTTCTAGGGCACATAACTCAGATTGTAGCAATGCAATCATCCTGAAAATTACACAAAAGCAAGATCTTGTTGTCAACAAGATTTTGTCCAAATATCATCTTGATTGGTTAACAATTATGGTTGTTAGAGTGAAAACAAAGTCGAAAATGGAAATTTTGTCAAATTCAAGGGCACATAACTCATGATGTAAAATTCCGATCAAGCTGAAAATTAAACCCAGGCTGGATATCATGCTTATGTATATTCTGTCAAAGTTTTGTCTTGATTGGTTAATATTTGTAGATTTTACAGCAAAAAAAAAGTCAAAACCAATTTTTTTTTACATTCAAGGGCAGATAACTCAAGTTATTCTGGTTCAATCCAAACTCTTTGTAGGAATCTGAGAGAGGGTCATCCAAGGATCATTCCTGTGAAGTTTGATTGAAATCTATCCAGTAGTTTCTGAGGAGAAGATTTTTAAAGAAAAAGTTTACGGACGCACGGACGCACGGACGCACCGCCATGACAATAGCTAAAAACTAATAGTATTTATACTCATTAGAATAACCAATCTTGGCATTAAGACATACTTTAAAAAATTGAAATTGGAATGAAATGTCCCTTTAAAATCCCCATTCCCATGACACATTTTTTGGACACATATTATAGTGTGTGGTGTATAATAGTCTGGTGCATTATAGCTGACTATAAATGACACAGCTATGAGTTAGAGATGCTCTGCCAGGTCATTTATTGTGAGCTATACTCAAGTATAGAAGTTTATTAAATCCTAATTATTAAATTATAAGAAATAGGAGAAAAACTAAATTCTACATTCAAATTGAGAATCAGAGAGAAGGGGTTCTTGTCAGTATCCAGGAATTTTATATTGAAGTTTCATCCAATTTGGTCTAAGAAGCCTAAGGGTTGTGGACAATTTGCTTCCGACAGACTGACAGAAAAAGACGCAAAACTTTCATACATTGAGCCCCCTTTTACCATGAAAAGTTTTTTGTTCATAGATTAAACAATGTATGGTCTAAAACATCTAATTTGTCACTTAAGTACAAATTTTCACTGACTTCAGATCACTCTAGATGAAAGTAATTAGAGAAAAATTAATTTCTACACAAAGACCCCTTTTTGCATGACACAGTCTTAATTGAGATATGGAAATAAAGGCTTTCTTGGAAATATTCCAGGTAGTTCATATATTTATTAGTTGATAAAAATTGTTTAAATGTTGTACAAAAATTTGGGGTGTTGGATTTGAGCGAATACTCTGACCATTGTGCGGTCGAGTATTCGATCGAGACCAACACTGCGAACTTTGAAAATTTTAATATATTTCCAGATGTTGAAATAGTAAATGAAAAAATTATCTGGAACAATGAGAATGTTTTAACTTTTCAACAATTATTATCGGAAAATGAAAACATTTTCGAAAACATTTCTTCCCAAACTACAACAGGGGAAATTACAATAGATGAATCGATCAATAGTATTAGTAATTTATTACATGATTTATCAAAACAGGTTTTTGGTAAAACATTTAGAAAATCATACAAATGTAATAAACAACTAATATCAAAAAATCCTTGGTTCAATCAAGACTGCAAAAATGCAAGGGCTGAATTCCATAAAAAGAAAAAGCAGTTTAAAACGACAAACTCTAATAACGACAAAACAGATTTTTTGAATGCTAGAAACCATTATGCTTATACAAGAAGAAAAGCAAAATTAGTGTACCAAAGGAAAGAAGGTGATAGAATTTGTAAATTAAGTACTGGGAATACCCGGGCATTTTGGAAAAATATTAAAAAGTTAAACAGAAATTCTGCGACTGACATCCCGGTGACAGCGCAGGAAATTGTTCAGCATTTTAATAATCTATCTAATAATTTTGGGACAGAATCGGAAAATATTAACGAAAATAATGATTTACCCAATATAAACATTGAGGAACTAGATAGACCCTTTACTGCAGAGGAAATTTCTAAAACTATATCCGAATTAAATCGAAATAAGAGTCCCGGATTTGACAATATTTTACCTGAATGTTTTATAGATAGCAAACATTTCATTGCACCGTATTTATGTAACATTTTTAATAAAATATATGATACAGGTATATATCCCGAGGCATGGACAAAAGGGATCATTGTTCCCATCTTTAAGAAAGGTGAGAGGAATAATCCTTCAAATTACCGTGGGATAACACTTGTAAGTTCACTTGCAAAAATTTTCTCTTTGTGCCTTAGGAATAGACTAAATAAATATTGTGAGAATAATGAAATTTTAACAGACCTGCAATTTGGTTTTAGAGATAAGAAAAGTACCGTTGATTGTATTTATATTCTCCATTGTTTGATACAGAAGGTTTTATCATTTAACAAACCATTATTTTGTGCTTTTATTGACTACGAAAAATGTTTTGACACAATAAACAGAGAGTATTTAATACAAAAATTAATATCATCAGGTTTAAGTTGTAAATTAATTCGTATGGTCAAATCACTGTATGACAAGGTGAAACCATGTATTAGAGTATCTAGCAATTCGAATCTCTCTGATTTCGTAGATATAACAGTTGGTTTGAAACAGGGAGAGCCCTTATCTCCCCTGCTCTTCATCCTATTTGTAAATGACATTAGCAATTCTTTGAATTTAGAAAACCTAAGCCAAAATGATATAGAATACTTGTCAATTTATTTACTTATGTTTGCAGATGACATGGTGCTCTTTACAACGGATAAAAACAGTCTGCAACATTTACTAAACGACATTTCTAATTATGCGAATCAGTGGGGATTAAAAATTAATGTTGACAAAAGTAAAATATGCATTTTTGAAAAACGAAGGAGAAATCATGATTTTGTTTGGAAAATTAATGATGAAGAATTAGAAATTGTTGATAGTTTTTGCTACCTAGGTATAAAATTTTCAAAAAATGGATTATTTAAGGATGCTATATCAGCACTCCACGATCAAGCCAATAAAGCTATGATGAACCTTTTCCAAATATTTAAGAAAACGAAATTTGACATTAAAACTAAATTACTTCTATTTGATAGATTGGTAACTCCTATCTTACTATATGCGGCGGAGGTTTGGGGAATTTACGATATGATGCAAGTAGATAAATTACATCTAAAATTTTGTAAAAGCATTCTTGGTGTAAGAACGCAAACCCCAAACTTTGCCGTGTATGGTGAATTAGGCAGATATCCTCTATATATTATAGCAAAAGAGCGAGCAATAAAATATTGGATTAAAGTTAAAAGTAATAATGAAAGTCTTATGTCACGTATATATAATGAACAAAACTTGATAGCAAATAGAACGAATTGTTTTTGGGTAAACAAGATTTCTAAAACTTTAAATAATGCCGGTTTAACATATCTGTCACAGAAAAACAATTTAACTACTGCGGATTTTAAATTGATACAAAGTCGATTTAGGGATCAATTTAAACAAGAATGGAAAAGTTCTATTTGTAATTCTTCTAAGTTAGAATACTATTGTAAATTTAAAGAACTTTTTGAATTTGAATCTTATCTACAAAATTTGAAAAATGACGAGTTAAGAATGAATCTCACTAAATTTAGATTAGGATCTCATAAACTTGAAATTGAAGTTGGAAGAATTAATAGAGTTGATAGAAACCAAAGAATATGTAAATTATGTGACCTCTCTGTTGTAGAAACAGAATTTCATTTTCTATATATATGCAGTAGATTTAGTGATATCAGGTCGAAGTACATTCCATGCACTTGGCCTAATACCAATAAATTCACTCGCACAATGGCTTCTAAAAACATAAAAGTACAAATCAACACAGTGAAGTATTTGAAGGAATCTTTCTCTAAAAGAGACACATGTTTAAATTCAGATTCCTAACTTAACATGAATGTTTGACCAGTCTAAAATATATAAAATTGAATATTTTGATAAAATATATTCATTTTTACTTTCATAATGAATGTTTGAATTGTTATGTTGTTTGTAAAAACATTTGCATGTATGTATATTGCGTCATTGTCATATTTCCATGCTATTATTGTAAATGGCCAATGGCATATTTTTTGCCGAATGCCTTTCAATAAAGTTTTTGAGTTGAGTTATGACTTTTCATCAAATTTGGTCAAAGGGTTGCTGAGATCTAGTTGCAGAAGGATGGACAAATGGACTGAAGAATGCATGAACAGACGGACAGACAGCACTGACAGACAGTGTGGCGAATTTTTTTCAGGGAGCATAAAACTACCTGTATATAAATTAGAGTTTTATAACTTAAGTACTTTCAAAAATTTACAAAGAGATAGCATTTTATTAAGTTTTTATGATTTAGTCCACAGACAGACAGATAGATGAACAGACATACAGACAACAATATTTTCTTCATCTTTTTATGTCTCACATAATAAGGTGCTAAATGTAGGCCTAGTCATAAATCATTATTTTGCACTTATTTATTCAAAGGAAATAGCTAAAATCAAATGTCACAATAGTTTTGCACCAACATTTTGTGCATACAATTGATGAATTTTGGTGCAAAACTATTGTAAGTCAAAAATGTTCAACAAAAGCAAATTTTCAAAAGTTTTGTTGAAATAAATAAATTGATTGAAATTCTTATGTTCCAATACACTTCATGTAGAAATTTTGAGCAATTACGTTAAAATTTAAAAAAGTTATTAAGTTTTTTCCCTCCTGTAAAATTTTACAAAATGTAGTTACAATAGTTTTGCACTAACCCTCGATCTGCCTCACACTTGAGAGTGACCGGGTTTGATCATCAGCTGCAGCAAATGTCCTTTCTGACGAAATTGTCACCCACCAATAGTTTGATAATTGTTAACCTATGTGGGCGAGCAGCTGGAGGCTCGTTTAGGATGTTGTGGTAGTACTTATGTGAGAAATGACAGGAATCCATGCTTAGGTGCTCAAGCATCTGTGATATGACCATAGCAGTGGAAAACGGTGTTAAACCCCAATATATCAAATAATTTTGTCATCTGCAACATGTTTCAAGTTGAGAGCAGCCCAAATTTTGCCATTTGGAAAAGGTTTAAAAGTTTAAATTTGTCTTGTAGGAATCTCTGTATGAGAAGATAGAATGGATGGGTGGCCAATACAGTAAACATTTTGTTGAGGGAGTTACACATCTTATAGCCGGACAAGTTGGCAGGAAGAAATATCAGGTATGTGTTACACCTCATTGTTTTGTATGGATGGGTGGCCAATACAGTAAACATTTTGTTGAGGGAGTTACACATCTAATAGCTGGACAAGTGGGCAGGAAGAAATATCAGGTATGTGTTACACCTCATTGTTTTGTATGGATGGGTGGCCAATACAGTAAACATTTTGTTGAGGGAGTTACACATCTTATAGCCGGACAAGTTGGCAGGAAGAAATATCAGGTATGTGTTACACCTCATTGTTTTGTATGGATGGGTGGCCAATACAGTAAACATTTTGTTGAGGGAGTTACACATCTAATAGCCGGACAAGTGGGCAGGAAGAAATATCAGGTATGTGTTACACTTCATTGTTTTGTATGGATGGGTGGTCAATACAGTAAACATTTTGTTGAGGGAGTTACACATCTTATAGCCGGACAAGTGGGCAGGAAGAAATATCAGGTACATGTTACACCTCAATGTTTTGTATGGATGGGTGGTCAATACAGTAAACATTTTGTGGAGGGAGTTACACATCTTATAGCTGGACAAGTGGGCAGGAAGAAATATCAGGTACATGATACACCTCATTGTTTTGTATGGATGGGTGGTCAATACAGTAAACATTTTGTTGAGGGAGTTACACATCTAATAGCTGGACAAGTGGGCAGGAAGAAATATCAGGTATGTGTTACACCTCAATGTTTTGTATGGATGGGTGGCCAATACAGTAAACATTTTGTTGAGGGAGTTACACATCTTATAGCTGGACAAGTGGGCAGGAAGAAATATCAGGTACATGTTACACCTCATTGTTTTGTATGGATGGGTGGCCAATACAGTAAACATTTTGTTGAGGGAGTTACACATCTTATAGCCGGACAAGTGGGCAGGAAGAAATATCAGGTACGTGATACACCTCATTGTTTTGTATGGATGGGTGGCCAATACAGTAAACATTTTGTTGAGGGAGTTACACATCTTATAGCTGGACAAGTTGGCAGGAAGAAATATCAGGTATGTGTTACACCTCATTGTTTTGTATGGATGGGTGGCCAATACAGTAAACATTTTGTTGAGGGAGTTACACATCTTATAGCCGGACAAGTTGGCAGGAAGAAATATCAGGTATGTGTTACACTTCATTGTTTTGTATGGATGGGTGGTCAATACAGTAAACATTTTGTTGAGGGAGTTACACATCTTATAGCCGGACAAGTGGGCAGGAAGAAATATCAGGTACGTGATACACCTCATTGTTTTGTATGGATGGGTGGCCAATACAGTAAACATTTTGTTGAGGGAGTTACACATCTTATAGCTGGACAAGTGGGCAGGAAGAAATATCAGGTACATGTTACACCTCATTGTTTTGTATGGATGGGTGGCCAATACAGTAAACATTTTGTTGAGGGAGTTACACATCTAATAGCTGGACAAGTGGGCAGGAAGAAATATCAGGTACATGTTACACCTCATTGTTTTGTATGGATGGGTGGTCAATACAGTAAACATTTTGTTGAGGGAGTTACACATCTAATAGCTGGACAAGTGGGCAGGAAGAAATATCAGGTACATGTTACACCTCATTGTTTTGTATGGATGGGTGGTCAATACAGTAAACATTTTGTTGAGGGAGTTACACATCTAATAGCTGGACAAGTGGGCAGGAAGAAATATCAGGTATGTGTTACACCTTATTTGTTTTGTATGGATGGGTGGTCAATACAGTAAACATTTTGTTGAGGGAGTTACACATCTTATAGCTGGACAAGTGGGCAGGAAGAAGTATCAGGTACATGTTACACCTCATTGTTTTGTATGGATGGGTGGCCAATACAGTAAACATTTTGTTGAGGGAGTTACACATCTTATAGCCGGACAAGTGGGCAGGAAGAAATATCAGGTATGTGTTACACCTCATTGTTTTGTATGGATGGGTGGCCAATACAGTAAACATTTTGTTGAGGGAGTTACACATCTTATAGCTGGACAAGTGGGCAGGAAGAAATATCAGGTACATGTTACACCTCATTGTTTTGTATGGATGGGTGGTCAATACAGTAAACATTTTGTTGAGGGAGTTACACATCTAATAGCTGGACAAGTGGGCAGGAAGAAATATCAGGTACGTGTTACACCTCATTGTTTTGTATGGATGGGTGGTCAATACAGTAAACATTTTGTTGAGGGAGTTACACATCTAATAGCTGGACAAGTGGGCAGGAAGAAATATCAGGTATGTGTTACACCTCATTGTTTTGTATGGATGGGTGGCCAATACAGTAAACATTTTGTTGAGGGAGTTACACATCTAATAGCTGGACAAGTGGGCAGGAAGAAATATCAGGTACATGTTACACCTCAGTGTTTTGTATGGATGGGTGGCCAATATAGTAAACATTTTGTTGAGGGAGTTACACATCTTATAGCCGGACAAGTGGGCAGGAAGAAATATCAGGTACGTGTTACACCTCATTGTTTTGTATGGATGGGTGGCCAATACAGTAAACATTTTGTTGAGGGAGTTACACATCTTATAGCTGGACAAGTGGGCAGGAAGAAATATCAGGTATGTGTTACACCTCATTGTTTTGTATGGATGGGTGGCCAATACAGTAAACATTTTGTTGAGGGAGTTACACATCTAATAGCTGGACAAGTGGGCAGGAAGAAATATCAGGTACATGTTACACCTCATTGTTATGTATGGATGGGCGGCCAATACAGTAAACATTTTGTTGAGGGAGTTACACATCTTATAGCTGGACAAGTGGGCAGGAAGAAATATCAGGTACATGTTACACCTCATTGTTTTGTATGGATGGGTGGTCAATACAGTAAACATTTTGTTGAGGGAGTTACACATCTAATAGCCGGACAAGTTGGCAGGAAGAAATATCAGGTATGTGTTACACCTCATTGTTTTGTATGGATGGGTGGTCAATACAGTAAACATTTTGTTGAGGGAGTTACACATCTAATAGCTGGACAAGTTGGCAGGAAGAAATATCAGGTATGTGTTACACCTCATTGTTTTGTATGGATGGGTGGCCAATACAGTAAACATTTTGTTGAGGGAGTTACACATCTTATAGCCGGACAAGTGGGCAGGAAGAAATATCAGGTATGTGTTACATGTCATTGTTTTGTATGGATGGGTGGCCAATACAGTAAACATTTTGTTGAGGGAGTTACACATCTAATAGCTGGACAAGTGGGCAGGAAGAAATATCAGGTACGTGATACACCTCATTGTTTTGTATGGATGGGTGGCCAATACAGTAAACATTTTGTTGAGGGAGTTACACATCTAATAGCTGGACAAGTGGGCAGGAAGAAATATCAGGTACATGTTACACCTCATTGTTTTGTATGGATGGGTGGTCAATACAGTAAACATTTTGTTGAGGGAGTTACACATCTTATAGCTGGACAAGTGGGCAGGAAGAAATATCAGGTACGTGATACACCTCATTGTTTTGTATGGATGGGTGGCCAATACAGTAAACATTTTGTTGAGGGAGTTACACATCTAATAGCTGGACAAGTGGGCAGGAAGAAATATCAGGTATGTGTTACACCTCATTGTTTTGTATGGATGGGTGGTCAATACAGTAAACATTTTGTTGAGGGAGTTACACATCTTATAGCTGGACAAGTGGGCAGGAAGAAATATCAGGTACATGTTACACCTCAATGTTTTGTATGGATGGGTGGCCAATACAGTAAACATTTTGTTGAGGGAGTTACACATCTTATAGCTGGACAAGTGGGCAGGAAGAAATATCAGGTATGTGTTACACCTCATTGTTATGTATGGATGGGTGGTCAATACAGTAAACATTTTGTTGAGGGAGTTACACATCTAATAGCTGGACAAGTGGGCAGGAAGAAATATCAGGTATGTGTTACACCTCATTGTTATGTATGGATGGGTGGTCAATACAGTAAACATTTTGTTGAGGGAGTTACACATCTAATAGCCGGACAAGTTGGCAGGAAGAAATATCAGGTATGTGTTACACTTCATTGTTTTGTATGGATGGGTGGCCAATACAGTAAACATTTTGTTGAGGGAGTTACACATCTTATAGCCGGACAAGTGGGCAGGAAGAAATATCAGGTATGTGTTACACCTCATTGTTATGTATGGATGGGTGGCCAATACAGTAAACATTTTGTTGAGGGAGTTACACATCTAATAGCTGGACAAGTGGGCAGGAAGAAATATCAGGTACATGTTACACCTCATTGTTTTGTATGGATGGGTGGCCAATATAGTAAACATTTTGTTGAGGGAGTTACACATCTTATAGCCGGACAAGTGGGCAGGAAGAAATATCAGGTACGTGTTACACCTCATTGTTTTGTATGGATGGGTGGCCAATACAGTAAACATTTTGTTGATGGAGTTACACATCTTATAGCCGGACAAGTGGGCAGGAAGAAATATCAGGTACATGTTACACCTCAATGTTTTGTATGGATGGGTGGCCAATATAGTAAACATTTTGTTGAGGGAGTTACACATCTTATAGCCGGACAAGTGGGCAGGAAGAAATATCAGGTAAATGTTACACCTCATTGTTTTGTATGGATGGGTGGCCAATACAGTAAACATTTTGTTGAGGGAGTTACACATCTTATAGCCGGACAAGTTGGCAGGAAGAAATATCAGGTATGTGTTACACTTCATTGTTATGTATGGATGGGTGGCCAATACAGTAAACATTTTGTTGAGGGTGTTACACATCTTATAGCTGGACAAGTGGGCAGGAAGAAATATCAGGTACATGTTACACCTCAATGTTTTGTATGGATGGGTGGCCAATACAGTAAACATTTTGTTGAGGGAGTTACACATCTTATAGCTGGACAAGTGGGCAGGAAGAAATATCAGGTATGTGTTACACCTCATTGTTATGTATGGATGGGTGGTCAATACAGTAAACATTTTGTTGAGGGAGTTACACATCTAATAGCTGGACAAGTGGGCAGGAAGAAATATCAGGTATGTGTTACACCTCATTGTTATGTATGGATGGGTGGTCAATACAGTAAACATTTTGTTGAGGGAGTTACACATCTAATAGCCGGACAAGTTGGCAGGAAGAAATATCAGGTATGTGTTACACTTCATTGTTTTGTATGGATGGGTGGCCAATACAGTAAACATTTTGTTGAGGGAGTTACACATCTTATAGCCGGACAAGTGGGCAGGAAGAAATATCAGGTATGTGTTACACCTCATTGTTATGTATGGATGGGTGGCCAATACAGTAAACATTTTGTTGAGGGAGTTACACATCTAATAGCTGGACAAGTGGGCAGGAAGAAATATCAGGTACATGTTACACCTCATTGTTTTGTATGGATGGGTGGCCAATATAGTAAACATTTTGTTGAGGGAGTTACACATCTTATAGCCGGACAAGTGGGCAGGAAGAAATATCAGGTACGTGTTACACCTCATTGTTTTGTATGGATGGGTGGCCAATACAGTAAACATTTTGTTGAGGGAGTTACACATCTTATAGCCGGACAAGTGGGCAGGAAGAAATATCAGGTACATGTTACACCTCAATGTTTTGTATGGATGGGTGGCCAATATAGTAAACATTTTGTTGAGGGAGTTACACATCTTATAGCCGGACAAGTGGGCAGGAAGAAATATCAGGTAAATGTTACACCTCATTGTTTTGTATGGATGGGTGGCCAATACAGTAAACATTTTGTTGAGGGAGTTACACATCTTATAGCCGGACAAGTTGGCAGGAAGAAATATCAGGTATGTGTTACACTTCATTGTTATGTATGGATGGGTGGCCAATACAGTAAACATTTTGTTGAGGGTGTTACACATCTTATAGCTGGACAAGTGGGCAGGAAGAAATATCAGGTATGTGTTACACTTCATTGTTTTGTATGGATGGGTGGCCAATACAGTAAACATTTTGTTGAGGGAGTTACACATCTAATAGCTGGACAAGTGGGCAGGAAGAAATATCAGGTATGTGTTACACCTCATTGTTTTGTATGGATGGGTGGTCAATACAGTAAACATTTTGTTGAGGGAGTTACACATCTTATAGCCGGACAAGTTGGCAGGAAGAAATATCAGGTAAATGTTACACCTCATTGTTTTGTATGGATGGGCGGCCAATACAGTAAACATTTTGTTGAGGGAGTTACACATCTTATAGCTGGACAAGTGGGCAGGAAGAAATATCAGGTATGTGTTACACCTCATTGTTTTGTATGGATGGGTGGCCAATATAGTAAACATTTTGTTGAGGGAGTTACACATCTTATAGCTGGACAAGTGGGCAGGAAGAAATATCAGGTATGTGTTACACTTCATTGTTTTGTATGGATGGGTGGCCAATACAGTAAACATTTTGTTGAGGGAGTTACACATCTTATAGCCGGGCAAGTGGGCAGGAAGAAATATCAGGTATGTGTTACACCTCATTGTTTTGTATGGATGGGTGGCCAATACAGTAAACATTTTGTTGAGGGAGTTACACATCTTATAGCCGGACAAGTGGGCAGGAAGAAATTTCAGGTATGTGTTACACCTCATTGTTTTGTATGGATGGGTGGCCAATACAGTAAACATTTTGTTGAGGGAGTTACACATCTTATAGCTGGACAAGTGGGCAGGAAGAAATATCAGGTATGTGTTACACTTCATTGTTTTGTATGGATGGGTGGCCAATACAGTAAACATTTTGTTGAGGGAGTTACACATCTTATAGCCGGACAAGTGGGCAGGAAGAAATATCAGGTATGTGTTACACCTCATTGTTTTGTATGGATGGGTGGCCAATACAGTAAACATTTTGTTGAGGGAGTTACACATCTAATAGCTGGACAAGTGGGCAGGAAGAAATATCAGGTATGTGTTACATCTCATTGTTTTGTATGGATGGGTGGTCAATACAGTAAACATTTTGTTGAGGGAGTTACACATCTTATAGCTGGACAAGTGGGCAGGAAGAAATATCAGGTATGTGTTACATCTCATTGTTTTGTATGGATGGGTGGCCAATACAGTAAACATTTTGTTGAGGGAGTTACACATCTTATAGCCGGACAAGTGGGCAGGAAGAAATATCAGGTATGTGTTACACATCATTGTTTTGTATGGATGGGTGGCCAATACAGTAAACATTTTGTTGAGGGAGTTACACATCTAATAGCTGGACAAGTGGGAAGGAAGAAGTATCAGGTATGTGTTACACCTCATTGTTATATGATTAACCCTTTCCCAAACAAGACCTGGTTTTGGCGTCCCTAACAGAAAAGGTTTGGGAAAACATTGAGACAAAAGAAGAAACTGCTGATAACCAGCAGTTTCTCCTTTTGCCTCAATATTTTCTGTGCCATATTTTACACAAATCCTATCTTTAATTACATCCATTTGTCATTTGTGTCAGTTTTTGAAGTGGATCACCCTAAAATTTTGTCGTTTGGGAAAGGGTTAAAATCTTATGTTAACTTTTCAGTAACATCTGAGACCCACCTGTTAGGGGTCATCTTCTGTGACCTTTCTTTACTCCAATCAAATTTAAAAGTGAAAACAATTGGACATGGGCAATCAAAAATAACAAGAGACTTATTACTAGCATTTTCTCCTTTGACCTCAATATTTTCTTCATTGTGTTATTCACAAATCTTTTTATTATCAACACCCATTTTGTAGTCTTTAGTTACTTTCAATTTTGCCATTTGGGAAATGGTCAATATACTTACTGATGTTTGTTTCTACAGATAGCAGCAGAACAAAAGTTACCAATAATGACCCCAGCTTGGGTACAAGATGTGTGGCAGAAATCAAAATTAGAGTAAGTGTTCTGATGTTACTTTTTTATCTCCCAGTACTTTTTTCCTACCAAGATTATGGTTGTCAGTTATATGAAATAACTATCATTTTCTTTTTTGCCTCAATGTTTTCCCAAGCATTTTCTATGATAGATGTCAAAATATGACTGGTTTGGAAAAGGATAAAAGTTTACACTTTTAGCTCCACTTGCCGTAAGGCCAGTGGTTCATTGTGTATGGCAAGTGGGCTATTGTCAGGGTGATGTGAATGTTGGTGCTTCTGACCTTGTTTCTGTCTATTTTCACATGATGTGTTTGTAAACTTTTTGTTGGTTAGAAAATCTACCACAATCTACCAAATTTCACAATAATAATCCTTGGGCGACCATCTCGCAGATTCTTTCAGTTAATTTAGATTGAATTTAAAAGTTCTTAGTTATCTCCCCTTGAATGTCGAAAATGACTGACTTTGATCCTTTCCCTAGATGGGAACATGCTTTTGACATCCCCAATAGAAAAGGCTTTGGAAAACATTGTGGTTAAAGAAGAACATACAGGTAACCAGCAATTTCTTGTTTTGTTTCAATATTTTTTGTGCTATTTGCACACAGACCC
The DNA here is from genome assembly GCA_963680895.1 of Fragum sueziense. Taxonomy (NCBI): domain Eukaryota; kingdom Metazoa; phylum Mollusca; class Bivalvia; order Cardiida; family Cardiidae; genus Fragum; species Fragum sueziense. The sequence goes on along the minus strand of OY804600.1, from coordinate 59,005,903 downwards.
TTTCTCTATCAACATCCATTTTGTTATCTTCAATTTGTGACAGTCCAAGTGTCTATCTTTTACAAATCTTGTTATGTTTTCAGGGCAGTATATTGTAAAGACGAGCAGTTCCAGGTTCACAGGTGTGCCATATTTCAGGGTCTACATGTGGTCGTGTCCGGGCTCGGTGCTCACGAACGCAGCGAGGTGAAACGATTAGTGCAGAAGGAAGGTAAGGTTGTCATTGTTGTGATAATTGGTACTGAATGGGTTCTGATAAAATGACTGATAATAAAGACATGAAAACTTTACAAGATTTTATGAAAATACTATCCTTGCTAACCTTCCCAATGGTATAAATTTTGTCTATTCCAAATATTGGTAGCTGCTGCTGATGAAAATAATAGTCAATACTTCTTTTCAGAATTTTCTTCTTTTGGGTGATTTCAAAAAAAAAGAGGATTTTTTTTCAAAGTGAGCTACAGAAAATATTTTAAAAGCTTTTGGTGAGCTTTTTGTCTTTAAATAAGTGTTGCCTTAGTGTTAAGATATGTACAAAATTTCATGAACATATCTTGATAAATAAAAAATTTATGACAAAAAATGATGCTAAAATTGTCCCTAGTGAAACGATTTTTGTGTGACATTTTCTGATAACATCATTATTAGGACTGTTATTACATAAAGTGTAGGTATTTGGTGATGGAAACTTAGTATTTAAATGAAACTTTGACTTATAATCTTTATCTTCTTAAAGGTTTCAGATGCATATTACCTTATTTAGACTATACATTCTGCGTTTATAAAATACAACATGCTGACGAAAATTTAGTCAAAATTTACTTGATTCTCAATGTATTTTGGTCTTATTTGATTTCTGTAGAATTGCAACGTGTTAATTAAGTTAATTTGATGATTTTGATATTATAAGATTAAAATAAGCTTAAAACTATTGTTGCATGTCTTTACACTTTGATCTGCTAGAGCTATATCTGTAGGTGCTTATAATTGTTCCCCATCTTTTTCAAATGTGCATTCTTTTATATTTCCCAAGATAGTTTGTGCCAAAAAGATCACCAGCAATAGAATAAATGAGAGGAGGATGTGCATTTGGTATCTGTCGTCTAAAAACAAATGTCCCCAGTGAAACGCAATTTTGCTGCATGACACTATATCAGTCTAACTGTTAAAAGATTTTAAGTTTAGGATGTTGCCTGGTTACTTCTGATTACTTGTTGTAAAGATAGGTTATTTTCTAATATTTCACAAGAATTTTTTCTTGATATCCCCATGGTGTAGGTAAAATATCAAAGACATCATTTTCTAAATTTCTGACAGCAAAATTGTACTTATATATTGATATTAAATCTGAAAAGCAATTGCCATGTTTGAAATTATAGAAAAAATGCACTATGAACAATAACAAACTAGTCTTATTTATCCTGAGCCTAACAATTTTATGTCCCCAGTGAAACAGTTTCAGCTGCATTTTTATCTGGTGACTTTTTTTCAGAATCTTTTCCTATTTCAATTTGTATACACCTTTAATTGAGTCTTTGGACAATATTCTTTATATTCAAACTAAACAAGAATCACATTGAATTCTTCTACCATTCATTTTGGTATCTTAACTTTTATAATGTAGGTGTAGCTAAGAAATATGTGCCAGTTGATTGTTTCAGACCATGGAAACATACCAGAATTTATTAATCTACAAAGCCTAGTCAATGATACATACAAAATTCATGTACATTATATCAGCTTCTAAAAAGAAGAAGGCTTAAGACAATTTTGTTAATGTTTTTGTCCCCAGTGAAACATACTTTCCAGTTTCTTTGATGCCATGTAAACCACTTGTGGCTACTTGTAGAAATACGGCTTTTGGCTTATCTATAGCTATGTGTTCATTGTCACATTAGATAGAATTACAGCTATTTTCCTAACATATGATATTGTGTCTTTTACAGAAACTTTTATTAGTGATAAATGAAAAACCAGAGCAAAATTCTACTTCAAATTATCATAAAATTTGATACATCTCGCAGAAGTAGCAAATTTTTGTATCAGATTGTAGCTTTACGTATGCTTTAAACTTAAAATACAAACAATCTTTCAATTATATAAGTTTTCCAAGCCTTAAGATGTCTAGAAAAAATCAGATATCCTTAAAAAATGAGTCAATGGATTTGAACAAATTCAAATTTAAAAAGTAAATTGTCTTTGTCCTTCACCTTTCCATGTATATTTTCTGAAATTTTGACATCTTAGCAAAACATTTCTAGAGAAAGCATCAGCAAATAATAATTTTAAATTTTGACACCCAATGTCACACTTTATCCTCTTTTTTTTTAAACCACCCTTTTCCTTCAATGTTTTCTGACCCACCCTTCTTCAGGGATGTCAAGATTTGTTCTTGTTTTGGAACAGGTTAAATTTCAAAGGTTTTTCACAAAGTTTGAAAGTGTTTTCGGGTTCCTATACATAATGTAAGAAATGTCTTTTTTAATTCTGCAGGAGGCCATTATGAAGGAGAGATGCGCATGAAGGAGTGTACACATCTCATCACCAACCAGCCTAAAGGTAAATATGGTCGCTTTTCTTCAAAAACCTTGTTTCTGCAGCTTGTTTTAACAACTCAATTATATAAAAAAAATTCATGTTAACTCAATTTATGTGCATTTTACAACAATAGGAAATTGAATTTAGGTAATGGGATAATCAATTTCAGGTCAGAAGTATATGTTTGCTATGAAGTGGAACATTTGGACAGTTAGATCAGAGTGGTTGTATGACTCTATAGAGAAGGGATCCTGTCAGGATGAGGAGTTATACAAGGTGGTGGCCACTGCGGGGGATAACAATAATCTTGATATTTACAGGTCAGAAGTATATGTTTGCAATGAAGTGGAACATTTGGACTGTTAGATCAGAGTGGTTGTATGACTCTATAGAGAAGGGATCCTGTCAGGATGAGGAGTTATACAAGGTGGTGGCCACTGCGGGGGATAACAATAATCTTGATATTTACAGGTCAGAAGTATATGTTTGCTATGAAGTGGAACATTTGGACAGTTAGATCAGAGTGGTTGTATGACTCTATAGAGAAGGGATCCTGTCAGGATGAGGAGTTATACAAGGTGGTGGCCACTGCGGGGGATAACAATAATCTTGATATTTACAGGTCAGAAGTATATGTTTGCAATGAAGTGGAACATTTGGACTGTTAGATCAGAGTGGTTGTATGACTCTATAGAGAAGGGATCCTGTCAGAATGAGGAATTATACAAAGTGGTGGCCACCGCGGGGGATAATAATGATTTATATATTTACAGGTCAGAAGTATATGTTTGCTATGAAGTGGAACATTTGGACAGTTAGATCAGAGTGGTTGTATGACTCTATAGAGAAGGGATCCTGTCAGAATGAGGAATTATACAAAGTGGTGGCCACCGTGGGGTATAACAATAATCTTGATATTTACAGGTCAGAAGTATATGTTTGCAATGAAGTGGAACATTTGGACTGTTAGATCAGAGTGGTTGTATGACTCTATAGAGAAGGGATCCTGTCAGAATGAGGAATTATACAAAGTGGTGGCCACCGCAGGGGATAATAATGATTTATATATTTACAGGTCAGAAGTATATGTTTGCTATGAAGTGGAACATTTGGACTGTAAGATCAGAGTGGTTGTATGACTCTATAGAGAAGGGATCCTGTCAGAATGAGGAATTATACAAAGTGGTGGCCACCGCGGGGGATAATAATGATTTATATATTTACAGGTCAGAAGTATATGTTTGCTATGAAGTGGAACATTTGGACTGTTAGATCAGAGTGGTTGTATGACTCTATAGAGAAGGGATCCTGTCAGAATGAGGAATTATACAAAGTGGTGGCCACCGCGGGGGATAATAATGATTTATATATTTACAGGTCAGAAGTATATGTTTGCTATGAAGTGGAACATTTGGACTGTAAGATCAGAGTGGTTGTATGACTCTATAGAGAAGGGATCCTGTCAGAATGAGGAATTATACAAAGTGGTGGCCACCGCGGGGGATAATAATGATTTATATATTTACAGGTCAGAAGTATATGTTTGCTATGAAGTGGAACATTTGGACTGTTAGATCAGAGTGGTTGTATGACTCTATAGAGAAGGGATCCTGTCAGAATGAGGAATTATACAAAGTGGTGGCCACCGCGGGGGATAATAATGATTTATATATTTACAGGTCAGAAGTATATGTTTGCTATGAAGTGGAACATTTGGACAGTTAGATCAGAGTGGTTGTATGACTCTATAGAGAAGGGATCCTGTCAGAATGAGGAATTATACAAAGTGGTGGCCACCGCGGGGGATAATAATGATTTATATATTTACAGGTCAGAAGTATATGTTTGCTATGAAGTGGAACATTTGGACTGTAAGATCAGAGTGGTTGTATGACTCTATAGAGAAGGGATCCTGTCAGAATGAGGAATTATACAAAGTGGTGGCCACCGCGGGGGATAATAATGATTTATATATTTACAGGTCAGAAGTATATGTTTGCTATGAAGTGGAACATTTGGACTGTTAGATCAGAGTGGTTGTATGACTCTATAGAGAAGGGATCCTGTCAGAATGAGGAATTATACAAAGTGGTGGCCACCGCGGGGGATAATAATGATTTATATATTTACAGGTCAGAAGTATATGTTTGCTATGAAGTGGAACATCTGGATAGTAAGATCAGAGTGGTTGTATGACTCTATAGAAAGGGATCCTGTCAGAATGAGGAATTATACAAAGTGGTGGCCACCGCGGGGGATAATAATGATTTATATATTTACAGGTCAGAAGTATATGTTTGCTATGAAGTGGAACATTTGGACTGTTAGATCAGAGTGGTTGTATGACTCTATAGAGAAGGGATCCTGTCAGAATGAGGAATTATACAAAGTGGTGGCCACCGCGGGGGATAATAATGATTTATATATTTACAGGTCAGAAGTATATGTTTGCTATGAAGTGGAACATTTGGACTGTTAGATCAGAGTGGTTGTATGACTCTATAGAGAAGGGATCCTGTCAGAATGAGGAATTATACAAGGTGGTGGCCACCGGGGGGTATAACAATAATCTTGATATTTACAGGTCAGAAGTATATGTTTGCTATGAAGTGGAACATTTGGACAGTTAGATCAGAGTGGTTGTATGACTCTATAGAGAAGGGATCGTGTCAGGATGAAGAGTTATACAAGGTGGTGGCCACGGCGGGGTATAACAATAATCTTGATATTTACAGGTCAGAAGTATATGTTTGCTATGAAGTGGAACATTTGGACAGTTAGATCAGAGTGGTTGTATGACTCTATAGAGAAGGGGTCGTGTCAGGATGAGTGAGTTATACAAGGTGGTGGCCACGGCGGGGTATAACAATAATCTTGATATTTACAGGTCAGAAGTATATGTTTGCAATGAAGTGGAACATTTGGACAGTTAGATCAGAGTGGTTGTATGACTCTATAGAGAAGGGATCCTGTCAGGACGAGGAGTTATACAGGGTTCTGGCCACCGCGGGCGATAATAAGGATGAGAAGATGAAAACATCAACACCAGAGAGAAAGAGTCTGGCAGCAAGTAGGTTTTAATTTATGTTACGCTGCTAAAGGTGGATGTATAGTGTTATCATATTTTCTGTGTCATCCTTAGGTACATCCGCATCTTATGAACCCAGTGTCTCCTACTTTTATAGACTGATATGGATCAAATGTTCACACAATGTTCCCTTACCCTGTCCATATTGTTAAGGGTTTGCCATATTAAGCTGTGTCAAATAAAAACTGGATCTAATACAAAAAAGCGGGATATATCATGAGTATGGAACTCTGGTTCTTTTTGTGAATAACCCAAACTAGTCTTTGACATTGAATATCTCCAAACAAAATTGTCATCTTTACTCTTTCTGGAACTTCCTTGTTTAAATGTAGAATACTTGGTAAAGTATCGAATGAAAAGGAGAAACTGTTTACACATAGCCCTTTCTCACAATGTTTTTCAAGTAACAATATATTAGTGACCCGTCGCGCTAAAAGGGACCTTATGACAAGTGTGAAAAGTATCGACCTAGTCAGTCTGCGCAATCCGCGCAGCCTGACTAGGGCCGATATTTTTCACTCTTAAGTATCTTTTTTAATCTGAGATGTTTTCTCTATCTTACGGTGTGTTCATTTTCAACATGTGGGATCTGGTTGACCTGTGCCGAGTCTGACTAGCTTGTCAAAATTTGGAGTTTGGAGTTCGGATAAGGTCCCTTTTAGCGTGTCGGGTCACATTTACAAACATTAATGATTACAGATGCAGGTATGGGAGACATCAGCGATATATCTATGATATCTATGATGGCGGTGAACGAGACCAAGTTTAACTCCACAACCATGTCAACAAACCTGACCCAGTTAGGGGAGGTTGACCCGGTGGAATTGTTAGATGTAAAGAGGCCTGTTACTGAAATGTTCCTTGATGGTTGTAAGGTATGTGAATTGAAATAAGTCTCTTTATAGTCTGTAACTCCTGGTAATTGATTACACAAGTACATTTCATACATTCATTTGTTGGTCACTTTCATTGCCTTCCCCTCCATTTCTTCCAATTTTATTGAAATATTCACAAAATTTATGTGTTTTTTTGACCATTTGAATGTTGTGAAAATTTCTACATTTTATATCTAATTTTGATGATTCTTATTATTAAGAATTGTCCGCATAAGTTGATCTTTTACCTACCAAATTGTTCTTTTGGAGCTTTGCTTTGTTACGGAGAAAGATGGGTTCACTTATGATTTGTACATTGTCATTTCTTCAGATTTATCTGAGTGGATTTAGAGGACCTGTGTTGGAGAAATTGAGGAAAATCATCAATGTAGGGGGAGGAACCAGGTAGGGTATTGTCTTAGATAATAATAGTTTAAAAGTTTGGCCACTCATTTCAGGTAGAAATGATATCCGATAAATAAGCTTCAAATAAAGGATCAATAGTCTGACCAAAATGTTGAAGAATTAAAATTAGGTATTTTTCATAAGCCCTAAGGGTCTTACTATGTTTCGGGCCTTTGTTGTTCGTCCATCTGTCGGTTTGTTTGCATGATCTTATGTGCGCAAGCAATTTCTTCATTCTCATAGAATATGGGGGCTATTAAAGTCACATAGACGTTGAAATAATGGTTAAGTTTTTACATGCAAGTTTGTCAAATCTCTGTATCTACAAATGCTATTGCTCTGATAATGTGCACATGCCTCTGACCATAGTGTCAGCCTCTAGGCAAAGATCCATTACTCAAACATGTAATTTAGTGGAATTGTTACCCTTTTGGACTCAGAATTTTTCACTTTCCAGCACTTGATAGTCACACTAGGCTGTGCTGAGACAGCTCTTGTTCACATTGTTTTCCAAAGCCTTTATCTGATGGGGCATCAAAAAAGCGTGACTGTGTGGGAATAAGTTAAGAAAGTAAGTGTCTTTCACTGAATAATGCTCATTTTGTATTTCTGTATGTTTCAGATTTAATCAAATAACAGATAACTTAACACACATTATCATTGGAGAAAGGATTGAAAAAGATATAGACCAGATTAAAGCCTTATCTATCAGGTTTGGTTTTGGCTACTTTGCTTCTAAAATTTTTATGCCCCCTTTCGAAGAAAATGGGGGTATATTGTTTTGCTAGTGTCGGTCAGTTGGTAGGTCGGTCGGTCAGTAGACCAAATCTTGTCCGGAGCATAACTCAAAAAGTAGTAAAGGTAGAATCATGAAATTTCAGAGGTGGATAGATCTCATTATGGAGAGGTGAAGTGCACAAGAACCTTAACTCTGCCAATCAAATTCTTGGAGTTATATTGCCCTTTGTAGATTTTCAAACTTGATCGTCTGGAGCATAACTCATAACCTTTCTCATTTGACCATGACCTTGGACCTTGACCTTGGAGTTTGTCCTACTTTTGAAAAAATTAAACCTGGCCGATATATCATGTCCTTTTACACATGGACACCTCCTACCAAGACCTTTCATATTTGACCATGACCTTGTGACCTTGACCTTGGACTTTGACCAACATCAAATGTAGACCCTTGAGGGGGCATATATTTCTTTTACAAACATCTCTTGTTTTAATATATTTGATATTGCAAGTAAAAACTTCAAGTTGTTGTCAGCCGAGCCCGGATAGCTCAGTCGGTTACGTCGGAGTCTGTCAATCCAGGGGTCTCGAGTTCGAACCCCGGCTCGGCCAGTATCCATTCTGACATTTGACAAAAAGTCATTTGTCTCTCACCAATGGGTGTGAATCATCTATGTGAGAGAGCAGCTGGAGGCTCGGTTTGGATATTGTGGTTGTACTGGTGCGAGAAATACCAGGAACCCACGGTTAGGTGCTCCAGCCGCCGCGATATGACCCTGGTAGTTGAAAACGGCGTAAAACTCCAATAAACTCAATTCAAGTTGTTGTCTTAGTAGTGGTCTGATGTATGAACAGCACAAACAGTGAAAAATATAATGCTCAGTCTATCTTGTTTGCAGACAATGTATTTACTCGGATTTGCCAAATTACCATAGACTATTTGATAAGGACATGATTTTCATATCCTTTTCATATTGAAATGTCAAACAAATAGGTATTTTCTTTTATATTTTATTCAAAATGATTAAATCTTGTATAAGGACATTTGAACATATGTATGAAGTCATTTGGCACAAAGTTGCACAAAAGAAGAAAATACTAATAATCAGAATTTTCTCCTTATGTCTCAATATTATTTTCTTTGCTATATTGTTGTGACCAATTTCAATCTTAATGAACATTTGATTTGTCGTCTACAGCAACTTTCAAATAGGTAGAGTCTAAATTCTTGTCATTTTGAAAAAAGGCTTAATTTATGAGCATCTTTCTGGATACTTCTATATGCTTTGTTTTAGACCACATGTAGTTACAAGTCAGTGGATCTGTGATTGTTTTAACCAAGAGGCGTGTCTAGACAGTTTTAACTATATGAGCAAAGAGATGCCAATGGACCCTACCACCCCCATGAAGAAAGGGTAAGTGGGTCAATAGATTAGACGTATATGTGACCTGTCAGGCTAATAGGGGCTTTTTGGAAGCCCATAAAACCAAATTTTTGCAAAATGGATTAGACTTAGCAGAGGTCAGCCTGATGTTGTACTTGAAGTTGTTGTGGTAGTTTTGGTGAGAGAAATGACAGGAATTCATGGCCAGGTGCTTCAGCTGCCTGAATATAATCATAGCAGTTGAAAGAGGCATTAAACCCCATTCAATCAATCCTGTTGCTCGTAGTCAGGATATTAACAATAAGGAAATGAAACTTTCTTCTTGTTTTAGCTACATGGATCTGCATTAAATACCATGGCCATTAAAAAGCATTTTACAATACAACAAAAATCTTCATAAAAATTTGCATGAACAATTCTTTCTGTAAGAAATGTCAATGGTGAGAAACTGTTTATTTCAGCCCAAAGAAATCCCTGAAGACTGCACATGACAAAGTTCAGCCCTCCACATCCAAACAAGAAGTACAAGAAAAACCGACTCTAGATTTTGAAGATGACATGAACGATATACTCAGTCAATATATGACCAATCCTAAAGATCAGGGTGAGATTTAACCCTTTACCAAACTACAAAATTGTGGACTAGTACCCATAGTCCAAATTGACCACTTTCCAAACAACAACTGATTTAACCCTTTCCCAAACGACAAAATTTTACGGTGATCCACTTCAAAAACTGCAAGAAATAGCAAAAACGATGTTTTTAAAGATAGGATTTTTAGCTCCACTGGCCGAAGGCCAGCGAGCTATTGTCATGGCGTTGTGTCTGTCGTGCGTCCGTCCGTCCGTCCGTGCGTCCGTTAACTTTTTCTTTAAACATCTTCTCCTCTTATACCAGTGGGCCAATTTTGACCAAACTTGGCAGGAATGTTCCTTGAGTGACCCTTTTCAAAACTTGTTCGCGAATTTTTGATTCGTCAAAAAATGTGGGCGTGGCAGGGCGGGGCTTATCAGACTTAGAGAAATCATAAGAAAATTCTTTAAAAATCAACCATTGGGCCAATTTTAACCAAACCTGGCAGGAATGTGCCTTGAGTCATTCTGTTCAAAAGTTGTTCACAAATTTTTACATTTGTCAAAAAATGTGGCCGTGGCATGGAGAAAGGGGCTTTTCAGACTTAGAGAAATCATAAGAAAATTCTTTAAAAATCAACCATTGGGCCAATTTTAACCAAACCTGGCAGGAATGTGCCTTGAGTCATTCTGTTCAAAATTTGTTCACAAATTTTTACATTTGTCAAAAAATGTGGCCGTGGCATGGAGAAAGGGGCTTATCAGACTTAGAGAAATCATAAGAAAATTCTTTAAAAATCAACCATTGGGCCAATTTGAATCAAACCTGTCAGGAATGTGCCTTGAGTCATTCTTTTCAAAATTTGTTCACAAATTTTTACATTTGTCAAAAAAAGTGGGCGTGGCAGGGAGAAAGGGGCTTATCAGACTTAACCCTATCGCACTCAGACCGGCCAAAACCGTACCTATTGGAATTTCCTCAGACCAGCCAAAACCGTACCTATTATAATTACCTCAGACCGGCCAAAACCGGCCGTTTTATAGGTGCTCCATTTACGCCGTTTTACAAGTTAATTTTCAATCAAATCACAAATTATCCAACATCGGTAGAATAAATACAAGTCAAAGTATCTTCTAGCGAAAAAAAATCAAGAAAATATTCAAAATTAGCAGAGATATTACAGTTTAAAAAGCGATGACGATATTTCCCCTGCGCATTTATTTTGCTATGAACAGTCTATATAAATCACCGAAATTCTAGTATACTAACTAATATTTCAACACAAATAGGTAAAAGTATTTCTTTTAGCTTCATCTTTCAATTTGGATTAAACAATTTTCATATGTAGGGTTTCCTGGGCGATTCATATTACACGCGTGATTGAGTCTGCTGATCTATCTTTCATGAGTCATGACTACACAAAAATATAATTATGTGCAGACAGGCAAATCATAAGTGCATTGTGGGTAAAAGAAATTTTAGTTAGGAGAAAAATATGCACGCATCGCAAAACGGCAGGTCTAGAAATCACAGATCTAGATCTATTTGAAAAATAGAATCTAGATCTGCAATGGTAAAAAACAAAACATCAGCCCTGTAATTTCCAAGCCTGAAGACTAAAAAATTGTATACGTAACCCACCACGGGAATTATCCCATTTACTATTCTACATACAAATTCTCCTACATTATGTTAATTTATTCACAAGTCTTTGTTTGTCAGTAGAATCTAAGTCCATGGTAAAAATCGTACATCAAATAATTACTTACCCTCAAAGAGTTTTACATCCATTGACAAAGAAAGTCACATATTACTTTTTATCCTTTTTCATAAACAGGGTGAGAAATAAATTCGAATTCTATAAACAAAACTGGATGTTTCATTTCTAATCATTAAATATCCACGGGATTTAAAAACAGTCTAGATATATGATTAATCAATCAGCTGTTGATCTATTTTTAGCACATAAATTTAGCTTAGGACTCTGTTCTACATTCCAGACAGACAGTGTGACGTCACACTTCACACTACGTCACTCACTTTTTGTAGGTCAGATTTTCTCCAGTTGATAACAAGAAACCCTTTCCTGATTAAACTATTCAGTGAATATTGACCAATCTTCGTATATTATCATTGGAATTAATAAAAGGAAAATAGATCTATACTGTCAAGGTAAATACATCAGATTTAGCATTTGCATTATGTTGACAACTTTTTAGTTTCTTTGTTTCTAAATATTGGAATGGACTGGTCCAATTAGTATGAGCAATTTGCATTCTCTTTTGTATTCGCCATCACTTGAATTTTAACCATTTCACAAAGACAAAATTTTAAAATCTGAACACAGGCAGTAAAGAATACAGAAGGGACTGGGAGCGCAGAATATTTTGATAATCAGCATTTTCTTTACCTGATTGGCGAAGCGCTCAAGTGCTATTTTCTACAACAATTACTGATAGAGTAATCATATCATTTATGATAATGGTTGTCCAAAGCCAAGGTTTGTTTGGAAACGGTGTAGATCTAATTATGAGATTGACATACATGTATTTGCATTCACGTGTCAATCATTATCGTCTGTTATTTATGGTAGCAGTCTGTTTTACTTCTTATCAAAAGGTTACGTAATCGGATTTAAATTGACATTACTATATCCAATATAACACCAGTTTACCGATATGCTTCCAAAAGGCAGTATCAACCAATATTGAACAAGTTAAGTTAGGGTGTTTTGATCGCCATTTTTTAAAAAGTGAGATCGCATTTCTTTTGAAAATCAGGGATTAACAAAGGGATCCCTTAGCGATTATTCTAACGTCACAACTCTTCTTTTGTTTTTAAAATCTGAATGTAACACATGATAGGGATCCCTTTTTCCAGCAAGGAGATTTACACTATTAGATCTAGATTGAATTTAAAAAAATCAAGAGAGTGTCTATGAAAAAACGAGATTATGATAAACTAAAACCCTTTACTAAACAACATTTGTAGACTGGTCAAAATGAGAGACTTGCATTTAATTATCAAGATTTTCTCAATGTTTTAACAGATAAATTACCTGACTGAAAGGTTTTCCTTTTTAACTCTATGATAATAAATGCATTAATATTAACCCTTGCCTAAACAAGACCTAGTTTTGTGGTCCCATCAGCATAAAAAGTTTGCAAAACCATTGAGAGGAAAGAAGAAATAATTGTTGATCCACCAACAATGTCTAAGATGAATATATAATATGAATTAACCCTTTCCCAAACAAGACCTGGTTTTGACGTCTCTAATAGAATAGGCTTGGGAAAACATTGCGGCAAAAGAAGAAACTGCTGATAACCAGCAGTTTCTCCTTTTGCCTCAATATTTTCTATGTCAAATTTTACACAAATCAAATGGTTTTCAATCTATATTTTGTTGTCTGCGGCGGCTTTCAATTTGGAGCACCCTCAAATTTTGTCGTTTGGGAAAGGGTTAAGTTGAGAGCCTACAACCGGAATTAGAATAGCCTTTTCCAAACAAGACTTGTTTTTATGTGCCAGATAGATATGCTTGGGAAAACATAAAGGCAAAAGAAGAAAATGCTACTAATTAGTAAACAAGTAATGTAAATCATCCTTTTATTTCAAAATTTTACAATTTTAGAATGATCATCTCTATCTTCTTCATCTTTACTACATCAGGAAGGGAATTCATCTACCTACAAAATATAAAAAAAATTGTTAAAATTCATTCATAAATAATGAAAATATTCATGTTTATATCCACATACCCTGAAAGAAAAAGGTATAACAGACAATAAAATATGAGATTTTCAACAAATAATCCCTTTATTTCCACAATCAACATAGTAAAATCAAAATATTATTTCATTCATTTCACACCACCAGAAAGGGTATTTATTTACCTGCAAAATAAAAAAATAATTATTAAAATCAATTCATAAATAATGAAGATATTCATATTTATATCTACATACCCTTAAAAAAACAGGTTTAAATCTAATATTGGGTAAAATTGCATGAGGACAGGTAGATAAAAAAACCAATATCTGATAAGGAAATAAAGGCTTATCAGTTGAAGTTGCATGAGTGCAATAGGGTTAAAGAAATCATAAGAAAATTCTTTAAAAATCAACCATATGGTCAATTTGAACCAGGCTTTGCAGGAATGTTCTTTGAGTCTTTCTTTTCAAAATTTATTCACAAATTTTTACATTTGTCAAAAAAAGTGGGCGTGGCAGGGAGGAAGGGGTTATCGGACTTCAGACTTAGAGAAATCATAAAAAAATTCTATAAAAAATCAACCATTAGGCCAATTTGAACCAGACTTTGCAAGAATGTTCTTTGAGTCTCTCTTTAAAATCCATTCACAAATTTCAAGATTTGGCTGTGTAAGGCTTACAAGAAATCTTTGGATAATTCTTCCACTTTAGCCAGTGGAGCGATTCAGGCCCTCTTGGGCCTCTTGTTGTAAAATATGACACAGAAAATATTGAGACAAAAGGAGAAACTGCTGGTCATCAGCAGTTTCTTTTGTTTCGATGTTTTCCCAAGTCTTTTCTATTAGGGTCGTCAAAACCAGGTCTTGTTTGGGAGAGGGTTAAGTGTGCCAAAAGAAAAATACTTGGGAGAACATTGTCAGCACTTTTCATATTTGCTATACAATATGCAATCCTATCTTTATCAACATCTTTTTTGTTGTCTTTAGCAGCTTTCAAATTTGTCCAAATATTCGATACTTAGGAAAATGTTACAAGGCTGTATAGATGGTAAAATTAAGAAAATGCTTTTAAGATGACATGAATGAAATAAAGAGTGAATACATGACCAACCCAACTTATGTCAGATGTTTTTTTTATTCAGATGAGACCAGAAAGTCTAATGACACAACTTTAGGACCTGAAGCTGATATGGCTCCAGCCAACAAGACTACTGAAGTCACCATAGATGATGACATGACACAGGACCCTAATGATCAAACAACTGATACTACAGGTAACTGTGTGTCTGTCTGTCTGTCTGTCTGTATGTATGTCTGTCTGTATGTCTGTCTGTGTCAGCTCCAGCCAACAAGACTACTGAAGTCACCATAGATGATGACATGACACAGGATCCTAATGATCAAACAACTGATACTACAGGTAACTGTCTGTCTGTCTGTCTGTCTGTTTGTGTGTCTGTATGTATGTATGTACTTCTCCCGTACAAAATTGCATTTCTGGCATCTACTTACGTCGATAAACTACCTAAGTAGCTGTAATTTTCAACTACAATAAAATCTTTTTGGCTTTGATTTACTTAACAAATGTCATTTATTTAGTGATAAATTGCCTTGTTAAATATTATCCTTCCAATTCTGATGAGACTCTAAATGACCAATCACATCGTGCGAGGAAAAGAGGTTGTCCAATCAAATGACAAATTCAGTTGATAGTAAATTCCCGTTTGACAACTTTCCTACGGCCGTAAACAGACAAGGTAGCATGGGAAAACAAGGATAGTTGGTACATAAGATAAGACCATTGCATATGAAAATGACTTAAACGCAATCTGGGTGAACTACAAGGATGGTTCAAATTATGTTTTTACAAACAAATAAAAGAAAAAAATGATTGGGATGTCATGACTGGAAAATCCTTCCGCCTGACTTCCATAATCGATCTAAAAAAATAGTCCATGGAAAATTACTTGTTTTAAGTGCAACTTTCTCCTAGATAACCAGTAAGAAAGAAGTAAATCAATATGCAAAAACATTGAATCAAGAATAATTAAGTTTATCAATCTCTGAACAGTCCTGAAATACTCTGGACACTTTGATCCACAAAAAACACTACAGCTCACTCAAAATTGCAAATTGGGGCTGTCTACAATGTGACAGATAAATTTGAAAAATCTTTTGGACTACACTCGCTCAAACAGGCTTGTCATGCAACCGCTCGTGGACAGATAGGTAGCAAACCACAAGTGATATGTAATCTTCCAACTTTAAACGTCAAAATACTGAAAAGGAGTGTATTTGAAAGGCACAAATTGGGAAAAAACATTACATTTTTGTTTGATTGGGATCTATTTCATAGCTGTTAAAAGGTAATGTATTGTTATTTTGTTAGGATCTAGACTAGTTAAGATGACCTTTGTCACAGTTTACTTCACAATTTCTTGAATACAACATTGAAAAATGCATTCAAATTTCAAAATACATAAAATGACCAAAGAATGGTCATTTTACGCATGCCCCCCATATTTTAGTCATTGCCCCCCAATTTCAGAAATTATGGGGGGCATTTTCCCCAAATTTACAAATTTCTGGATGCATCCCTGTGTATGTCTGTCTGTATGTATGTCTTATTAGGAATGCTTTGGTGTAGTTGTAACATGCTGGACTTGTAACACAGGCTCGGATGAGACTAAACTAAGGTCACGCCTCCATATGACCTTAGCTATTGAGCTGGATATAAAATCCATCCAATCAAATTCAATCAATATTGTCTGTCTCATTATCAAATAAGTGGGCTTATTTAATGGGATTTTTGACATCTTGTACCCTATTTTTGTATAGCTTAGTCTGACCAGGAACCATGTTGTTCTTAAATAGCTTCCTCACGGTCTGTAGCAACCATTTGAGAGTAACATGGATGCTGGTTAGACTGCATCTTTTAGCAAAGCCTTATCTTGAAACCTGGCTGTCTAAAATGCTATAAGGAACGTTTTTCCAGATCCTGGCTCATTTGTATCGGGTTACTGGTGATTTTATGCCTTGCCTGTGGGTTCTCAGGTACTCATTTCAGCCCTACAGGTTAGGTGCTTCTGGGAAGGCAATTTAACCCATTACCACACACAGACTCTTTTTGACTACCGACAAGAAACTGGCTTTAGAAAACATTGTGGAAAATGAAGAAATCGCTTGTCACAAGCAATTTCTTCATTTCCCACAGTATTTTCCATACAAAATGATTAAAAAATGTACTTTTTCATTCGTTTTTTGTTGTCGTCTGCAACATCTTTGAATTTGAAAAAGTCCAAATTTTCTTGTTTGGTAATGGGCTAATGAAAGATTATGGAAGGGATGCTAAAAACCATTTAATCAGTTATTTACTTATTTCTCAGCAGGTGAAGGGCCGACTGGTATGTTCCACAAAAAGACATTCATTTTGCTGGGGTTTGATGAAGAGGTTGTTACTCAGTTTAGTGAACTAATACAAGAACATAATGGTATGATGGTCTTTTATTTACCAAAATAGTAAAAGTATGTAGACTTGCAATTTTAAAGATGCTACAGAGTACAAATTGTGTGTAGGTAGTGAATTGATTTATGTTCAGTATTTCACATAGAATATTGAGGCAAAACAAGAGAACCTGAGACTTTCTGTTAATTAACCCTTTACCAAACAAGACCTGATTTTGACGTCCCTAACAGAAAAGGCTTGGGAAAATACTGAAACAAAAGAAGAAACTGATGACAACCAGCAGTTTCTCCTTTTGTCTCAATATTTTCTGTGCCATATTTTACATAAATCTTATCTTTAATAACATCCATTTTGTCATTGGTGGCGGATTTTGAAGAGGATCACTCTAAAATTTTGTTGTTTGGGAAAGGGTTAAGTTACAGATGAAGACAAAGTACAGTAAGTAGGAAGTTTGTAATACAATGATTTCAAAGAGGTAAGAAATTACACAACAACCCATCTGATTGGCGGAGACTTATGTTTCATCCAATCAGATGGCTTGTAATGTAACTTTCATTTACACAATCAATTTAAAAATGTTGGTGAATATGGCTCCTGGAATTCACAAGCACATGTTGTTCTGTTTGCAGGTACTATATTACAATATAACTCCAGAAAGATTCCAGACTTTGCTGTTGTACCGCTGTATGGCTTCCCAGTAGATAGAACCGTCGGGGACATTGTCACAAATATATGGCTTGTAAGTTAATCTTGTAATTTATAAATACATGGTATCATTTGGCTTATTACCACACATTGACTCTTTTTGACTCCCCTCAAGGAAAAGGCTTGAAAAACATTGTGGAAAACGAAGAAAGTGTTTGTTACAAGCAATTTCTTAATTTCCCACAATGTTTTCTACCCATAAATACTAAAAATTGTAGAATTTCATTCACTTGAATTTGTTGTCTGCAAGATCTTTGAATATGGACCAGTCTTAAGATTTACTGTCTGGTATTGGATTAAACCAGCATTGATTGCATCAATAAAGGTCTATTTTATTATACCCCTCAGCAACAAAGTAGAGGTTGGTATATATTGGTTTCACTATGTCTATCAGTCCATCCGTCTGTCCTTCTGTCCATAGACTTTTTTGTTTCCGTAATCTAACTCAAGAATCTTTTGACGTAGGATGATGAAACTTTAAGCAACTCAAGAAACATTTGACATAGGATCAAGAAACTTTCCTTACTCCAACTGAAAAAGCATTTGACCTATTGCACTTTTTCAGTTTCAAGGTGTGCATGTGTTTTTGTGTGTGTGGGGGGGGGGGGGGGCGCTTTGTGACAGTTCTGGTGTTAAAAAATGGATGATCGTTAATGTTATTCAATGTTGTCTTGTGAAAATCTTTGATGCTCAAAATGATGTGCTTGCTTACTGAATCATTGCATAAAATTATTGCTTCCAGGACATCATACATGATATATGTAAAAAGAAAATGGGCATTAACAGAAGAAAACAAGCTGTCCATTCTTTCGATTCATTTGCCATGAGCAGCAGGATTTGCACTAAACTTTAAAAATGAATAATCACTAACATATGCCAATTAGTCAGTTTGTTATCTATGATGCCTTTCACTAATACAAGGTTATAGTTTTGTTGTTTCAAATTTGAGAAAGGTTTGATGTATGAATAATTTGTAAATTACAGGAGATGTGCTTAGAACAGAATGTTTACATAGATTGCCATAGTAACTGTTTATTCTCGCCTTTAGAAATTAAAGAGGATTCAACACCACTGAAAGATTGTGTACTTTCTATCAGGTATATGCTGTAGAATTATCTTGTATCTTTATTCTTCATGGATAAAAGCCCATTCCCACACATTGACGCTTTTAGACACCAAAGAAATGCATTAGAAATCATTGTTGAAAATGAAGAAATTGCTTGTGACAAGCAATCTCTTCATTTCCCAAATTGTTTTCTACCCAGAAAGACCAAGACAGTTAAAATTTCATTCACTTGCAATTCTCTTCTGCAACATTTTTGAATTTCGACTAGTCAAGAATTTTGCCATCTGACAATGGGTTAATATAAGGTTCTTAAATGACATTTCATCGGCTATTACTGTAGAACTGTAATTGAAAGAACATCCATAACTTGCTTTTCTCTTTCTTGAAATCATGTTTCTGGCAAAATTCATTTTAAGCTCGACTTTTCGAAGAAAATGAGAGCTTATACTTTCAACCGGGCGTTGGCGTCGGCGTTGCAACAAAGGTTAAAGTTTTTTCAAACATCAATGACTTCCATACTATCAAAAGGATTCAACCCAAACTTGGAATACTTATTCACCATCACACCCTCTACCTTACTACCAGGGCCCATGACCCTGGCTCCACTATATTTGGAGTTATACCCCCTTTATACTAAGCAACTTAGAAAGTCGAGCGCGCTGTCTTCGGACAGCTCTTGTTGACATTTGTCAGCCACCAATGGAATGGTAATTGTAAACCTATATTTGAGAGTAGCTGGAGGGTAAAAAATGATATTGTGGTAGTACTGATGAGAGAAATGCCAGGAATCCATGGTTAGGTGTCATAGTCACTGTTAAAAGATGTGTTTTTAACACCAATCAAAAAATCAATCACAGTTTCCTTTCTTTATTTACAGTGGTTATGCCGGTACAGAGAGGCAAGCGTTGATGCATATTGCTGAATATATGGGTGCTACGTAAGTTTTAGTGACAAACTCTTTCCCAAACAATGCATGGTTTTGACGCCCCTGATAGAAAAGGCTCGGGAAAGCATTGAAACAAAAGAAGAAACTGCTGATAACCAGCAGTTTCTTCTTTTGTCTCAATATTTTTCGTTGCATTTTTTACACAAATCCTATATTTTGTAACTTCCATTTTGTCATTTTTTAGCTTGACTTTTCGAAGAAAATGAGAGCTTATACTGTCACTCAGGCGTCGGCGTTGGCGTCGGCGTTAGCGTTGCAACCAAGGTTAAAGTTTTTTCAAACATCAATAACTTCCATACTATCAAAGGGATTCAAACCCAAACTTGGAATATTTATTCACCATCACACCCTCTACCTTACTATTAGGGCCCATAACCCTGGCTCCACTATATTTGGAGTTATGCCCCCTTTATACAAAGCAACTTAGAAAGTCGAGCGCGCTGTCTTCGGACAGCTCTTGTTTACAGTTTTTGAAGTGGATCACCCCAAAATATTGTTGTTTGGGAAAGGATTTACTCTTTCCCAAACAATCCATTGTTTCATTCACAATCTTGATTTATCAATTAAATGGTTTGTTCAATCAAGTGTATCAAATTTTGATAAGGACTTATATGGTAAAGGTGAGAAATGTTTTTGAAAGGCTCAAATAGGTGGGTAAATTTTCATAACATGCATATTAAGAAAATAAATAAGCTATATTTTAGGTAAACATGTATACCTAAATCATAAGAAAATTGATTTTATGCAGTTTAAAAAATCTACAGATACATAGAACTTTATCCTTTCTAGAATAGCAAACATTTAGAATATCCCTATTTCAAAACTACTGCACAAATCAATTTGTATTTATATACAACAAGTAGTCGTCCTAGGTCCATAATTAATACACATTGAACCTATTTTATGTATTCCAGAAACCAGGAATGTTTTCTCCGTGTTCCCAAGAAAGAATTTCTCGCTAGTACACAACTGGTCGTAAATGCTCCTACAGGCTCCAAATATCAGGCAGCTAAAAAATGGGGCGTTCCTGCTGTGTCAAAAAGGTGAGATTTTATACCACCTTTACAAAATACAAGAGGCATGTTGTTTTACCATATCTGGTCTATCATAATTTATGATCCTTTTTCGTTCTGACCTATCTGATTGTCTAAACAGCTTTACACGGTACTTAACATAAAAACTTAAGATTGCCTATAAATTCTCTCCCTTTTAGGTTACAAGGAATTACTTCATTTCCCAAAATATCTCTATTGGATTTTTTTTCACACAGGTGGCTGCTAGCATGTGCACAAAGTGGTAAACTAGAACCGGTAGATAATTATTTAATTGAGAATGAAACTGATGATAATGATCATGAAAAACCAACTAAAGAACAATCTAATAATCAAAATGATGGTGTCAAGGAGACTAATGAACCAAGGGCTCCAGATAAACAAGTAGCTGAAGTGAATCATGCAAACATACCAGAATCCCGCCAATCAAAACGTAGAAGTGAAGAAGTGCCAAGTGTGTCAAATAATGACATTGGAGATAATGATAAAGTGGATAGAGTGACCAATCAGATGGAAGTTGACAACCAGGCAGCCAATCAGATGGAGTGTAACAATTCAAATGTAAATACCAGTAAACCATCTGGAGCAGACTTTTCCCAAACTGGTGATACAGAAGCTATTCTGTTAGCCATGAATTCACAAAACAGACCAAACATTACTGCAGATGAAGCAAACAATGACAAACAAGTAAATAATTCTGACAAAGGAAGTGTAACTCAAGGTGCTAGTGGTGTAAATGATAATCCACAAAGTGTTCATAATAGTGCTCAAAGTAAACCAGAATGTGTTCAAAATGTTGCTCGAGATCAGACTGTAGGGACTCTAGAAATGACGGATGATACACACATGGAGAGGATGATAGATGAAGATCTGGATCGACAACAGGATCAAATTAAAGGTAAACGATATGCTGTCAAAAAATAAATCAGGAAATGTTTTAATATATTCCCGAGCAGTTACCCTTTTCAACGCCTTTAATGGAAAAGGGTTGGGAAAAAATTAAAACAAAAGAAGAAAATTCTGATGATTACAAAAAGGGGCATTCTTTTTCTATAGTACAACAACATTTTGACAGAATTTCTTTCTGAAAATAAAGTAATAAGGCTCCAGAGGGTGGTTCGTTTGAACCCCCAGAACCCCTTCTGAATCCGCTGCTGAATACACAAAGTAGTATCAGGGGATGTAACCCGCCTAAGCTCGCGCATGAGCTTAAAGGCTTCCAGACGGAAAATGGAATGTAAAAAGGGCATATCATGAAATGTTGTAATGACAAAAAAGGTTTTTTTTCTGAGATTTCTCACACAAATCTTAATCTTGTCTTTTCCCACCTTTAAAGATGAAAAGTTTTCCATTATTTCCTCTTTTTTACATGTTTGATTGATTTATCAAGATTTCTTTGATATGTCAAAGCCAAATATGAATATCAAAGTCATTAAAAAGAGCTGATAAAGGGGAGGAGTTGGGGGCATTATGCACTTGGTTTTCAGAAACACATCTTCATGCTTCAATTATGCAATTTGTATGTAAACCCTTTAAAAGTACAATTAAATGTTTGATAGATCTATGAATATATTTGCTTGATCTCTTACTCATTATTTTATTTAGACAATTTGTACAATTTTCAGACAATGACAAGCAGACCACAAATAATGGAGAGAATAAAGTTATGAGTAAGTACAATTTCCCTTTCCCAAACAGCAACATTTTAGGGTGGTTCCATTTCAAAACTGCTACAGACGACAAAATGGATGTTGATAAACATAGAATTTGCATTTAATATAGCATAGAAAATATTGAGGAAAAAGGAGAAAATGCTGGTTATCGGCATTTCCTTCTTTTGCCTCAATGTTGTCTCAAGCCCATTTTATTTGGGACATCAAAACCGGGGGTCCGTATTACTAACGATCGTACGTTTGATTTTTGCATAATTACTTGTAACAACAGCCCTGATTGGCTTAGTCAGATTTCTCGTGCAATCAGATGTCTTGTTACACAGTTTACACAAAAACTTGATCGTAAGATGTTTAGTAATACGGGGCCCAGGTCTTGTTTGGGAAACTAATTTACAAGGTGTGATAAAGTGACCAACATTGCAAGACATCTCTCTTGCCTTAAAACAACAAAAATCCCCTGATGAGTTCAAACCATTGAACGAAACCGGTCGGGAAGTCAGATCAACTGGAAGCATGTCTATGTTTCCCATCCAGTCATTTTACAGTATTTAATTTACAAGGTGTGTTCAATGAAATAGCGGAAAAATATTGGTGATTTGTCAAATTGTTGATTCTTACAAACATATTTTCTACATGAACATGTTTTTATGCTCCCCGAAGGGAGAGCATATAGTCGCCGCTTTGTCTGTCCGTCCGTCCGTCATTCCGTCTGTCTGTCCGTCCATCCGTTTGTCCGTCCGAAGTGATTTCTCCATAACCCTTAGTCCAAATCAAATGAAACTTACCATGTGAACTCCCTATGACATAATGCCGATGCACTTTTCCCAGTTTTTGGATTTGAGGCCTCATCGTGGGAAAAGGGGACTTAAGGTAAAATATAGTTTTTCTCTAATTTCTCCTAGTCTAATGGTCAGAATTTGATGAAATTTCATATTTGAGTAGTAAATCAGATGCCCTAGACAATAAACTATGCGAAATTCGGTTATAAAAATTATGTCATGCAAAAAGGGGGCTTAACATTTGCTAGCTTTATGTTAGCTCTGCATGGCATACATTTATTGTGACAATGCTTTATTCGGGGAGCATTGTCCGTCTCTGACGGCTCTTGTTCATTAGTGATACAAATTTCAAGACAATATGTTTACATATGCCTGAGTTATAGCAGTTATATGACAGCAATGTCATGTGCGCAATAGTGGCCCCAAATTCACTGAAATTTGAACTTTCAGCGTTTGAAAAGCAACAAATAACTTTTTAGTCTGTAGTGACGTATCATTCTAACAGCAGGGGTGTGGAATTCCCATGCCCGACTTGCCCGACACAGGTTTTGTGGTGGACGGGCAAGGGTTTTTGTCAAGTGAGCTTGTCCGCGGGCAAGTGTATATCAAGGGGATCAAAGTGTGATAAAAACGAAATTTTAATCTTATTTTTGCTCATGTTTCGTCTGAAAAAATCCATTTCAATCAAATCACATTTTAATTTTAAATCACACTACCATTAGAAAGTCATCATCGCAAGCAGATTTTTGTCTTAAAATTGAAAGAAGGGTATTAGCATGAGCAATTTCTGCAAAATATATGATAAAAGGTAAACATGTAATTGAATAGAATCTGTCAACATGACGTCATAGCCTCACTTTCATTTTTTCATCGAGGGTACTTCCTCGGTCTTTATCGTTACGGGATACCATTTTTTAGGCAGAATATTTCAAAAATCCATCGTTAAAATTCATAAACAAAACTCTTTAAAGAATGTGATTTAAACTTTTTAACTACCAACGCATTTTTAGCTCGACTTTTCGAAGAAAATGAGATCTTATTCTGTCACCCAGGCGTTGGCGTCGGCGTTGCAACAAAGGTTAAAGTTTTTTCAAACATCAATAACTTCCATACTATCAAAGGGATTCAACCCAAACTTGGAATACTTATTCACCATCACACCCTCTACCTTATTATCAGGGCCCATGACCCTAGGACCACTCTATTTGGAGTTATGCCCCCTTTATACTAAGCAACTTAGAAAGTCGAGCGCGCTGTCTTCGGACAGCTCTTGTTAATAATCAGGCGTAGTCGTCAAGATATTAATGCTGAAAGTTGGTAATGCTTTCACAAAAAAACCCGAAGCTTTCACCTCCACTGAATGAGTGTAGGTCTGCACTGTATGACTGACAACGTTTTTGATTGGCTGAAGGGATTGTGCCGACCGAATAAATTGTGTTAAAAGAAAATGAAATAGAGTTAAAATAAAGTTTAAATATTATTTTCCTGTCTAGATGTTGTTTTTTTCTGGACAAGTAAACTTCGCCTTCGGACAAGTAAAAATTTTAGTTCAACTTGTCCGAGGACAAGTGGAAAAAATCCATATTTCCACACCCCTGAACACAATGATAAAACTGTATCTGCATTGGTATAAACCAAGTTATCTTAGCATTTATCTACTCACAAAATCAATTACTATTCAATCAACCATCTTGTGTGCATCTATAGCTCATCATTTCTTCACCAGGTTTCCGACAGCGAGTTGCGGCGATGACTCCTGGTATGAGAAACTGGCGACAGGAGATAAACAGAATGAAGGGACGAGAGGATCCCAGATCTAGTTCTAGTCAGAAAGAAAACATGGAGGGAACAGATACACCTCTACAGAGTAGAGTTAGGGTGAGTTACAATGTCTCGTCACATTTTGTCGCTTAACTCTTTCCCAAATGACAAAATTTAAAGGGACATTTCATTCCAATTTCATTTTTTTAAAGTATGTCTTGATGTCAAGATTGGTTATTCTAATGAGTATAAATACTATTGGTTTTTTGAAGTTGTTGCCAATAAGCGAGAAACACGCATTTAAAGTTGAGACATAATCGATAAATTGCATATTAATCCGAACTGTTGTCCACAACAATTTGTTCAATTTTAACACAAAAATATAAATTTCTCGTAAACGGCGCAATATTTTGGCTCGAAATTTTCAGAATTTTCATAAGGAAATATGCTCTTTCAGATAAAAATAAAAGTAAATTTAATGACAAAAAATTCTGAAATGTCACTTTAAGGTTTATCCAAGTTGAAAGTTGTTGCTGACAACAAATGAGACATTGTTAAAGATAGAGTTAGTGTAGAATACAGCACAGAAAATAATGCGACAAAAGGAGAAACTGCTGGTTATCAGCAGTTTCTTCTTTTGTCTCAATATAACTTCCAGGGCCATTTCTATTAAGGACATCAAAACCAGGTCTTGTTTGGGAAAGGGTTAAAACAAGCTGCAGTTACGAGGTTTTCATTGAAAAGCATTGATATCTTAAATATGGAGGGAACAACTACACCTCTGCAGAGCAGAGTTAGGGTGAGTTGTGATGCACTATCATAGCCACATACTTGATGACGGGTATTGGTTTGTGGCTTCAAGTCAACCCTCTTGCTTCGTTGGAGCAAGATAAACAAATGGAACACAATTGAATCATTATCAGAAGTAAACCCCATAAAAACGATATCTGTGTCACAAATTTAGTAAAAAGTATCTACAAAAATTGTTTGTTATCTACAAAAATTGTTTGTATTTGTCCAACAGAAAATTCAGCGCAAATTTAGTCAATGGTCAGGGCATAAAGGGAATGGCTAAACCTCTTCAGAGCAGAGTTAGGGCGAGTTGTAATGTTTTGATTTGTTAACTAATTACCACACAACATATTGACACTTTTTGATGCCCCTCAAGACAGAGACATTGGGAAACATTGTGGAAAATGAAGAAATTGCTTGTAACAAGCAATTTCTTCATTTCCTACAATGTTGTCTACCCATAAAGACCAAAAAATGTAAAACTTCATTCACTTGAAATTGATATCTACAACAACTTTGAATTTGGACCAATCTAAAAGTTTACTGTCTGGTAATGGGTTAGCCCTTCTCCATGCAAGCCATTGTTTTGACATCCCTGTTAGAGACAAACTTGTAATACTTTGAGAGAAAAGGAGAAAATGTTGATGATAGAATCATATGACCTGTCACAATAAAAGAGCTTATTGTTGTATATTTGTAGAGTTTACAAAATGAAGATACTACAGGTAGTTTGAGAGATGAAGACACGCCAAGTAAATTCTTGAATCCTAATGTTAGATACAGGCCCAAGTTCGATACTACGGTAGGTGTTTTAACCCTTTTCCCAAAAGAAAAACAATTGGACTCCAACACTTAAGTTTTATCCTCTGCCACATATTGGCGCTTTTTGACGCCCATAAGATAAAAGCTTTGGATAACATTATGGAAAATGAAGAAATTGCTTGTGACAAGCAATTTCTTCATTTTGCACTATGTTTTCTACACAGAAAGATAAAAAATGTAAATTTTCATTCACTTGAAATTTTCATCTGGAATCTTTGAATTTGGACCAGTCTAAAATGATGCTATTTGGTAATAGGAAATCTTTACTCAATTTTTGTAAGCTACTGAAATTAGTCATATTTTTGTATTATCTTCTTCGTCTGTCTGTCTATATGTATGCCCACATCTTGTTTACAAAGTTTCTTTACCATTAATTTGTTGACAGACTTTAATGAAATTTTTACAAAATGTTCCTAGTCACATGATTATGTGAATGTTTTCAAGGTTTTTGCTTTATTATTCTGTACCTTGAAAAAACTGACTTTACCCTGTACCAAACAGCAATAATTTGTACACTTGTTCTAAACATTTTTGAAGGTAATTTTCATTAACATATATTTTCAGTTGCTGCTCAAAGCATTAGAAACCCCCGAGGCTGAGCGGAAAGAAAAGTTGAAAAAGCGGAGAAGCAGTCTGGTAAGGGGAATAAAACAAGAACAAGAAGATCTCAATTTCAATTGATTAACCCATTAGCAGACGGCAAAATTTTGGACTGTTCCAATTTGAAAGGTGTTGCAGACAACAATTTCAAGTTGATGAAATTGAAAAAAAAGATTCTATTTTTGGTTAAAAAACATTCTGAGAAATGAAGAAATTGCTTGTCACAAGCAATTTCTTCATTTTCCACAAAATTTTCCTAGGCCTTATAGTATGATAGAGTCAAAAGGCATCAGTGTGCAATCATGGGTTAAACATCATAGGTCATCATCTATACATTAAACCCTCTCCCAAACGGTACATATTTGGACAACTGTTCCAATTTGAAATATACTGTAGACGACAAAGCGAATAATGATAAAGTAAGGATTTACATACAAGAAACAGGAAATTTTTAGACTAAAGGAGAAAATGTTTGTGATTATCACCATTTTCTTCTTTCCTAAATGTTTTTCCATGCTTTATCAATAAGGGACGCCTAAACCAGGTCCTTTTTGGGAAAAAGTTGAATTTTACAATTGCCTATTTGATTGATGCAAGCTAAACAGCTTTTTTTGTAAAAAAAACATAAATTGATATTTTTAGTATGTCGAAAAATGCACCATTAATAGTTTCTAAGTTCTTCTTACAGTTTCAGATGGATTAAGGAAGAATACCCTTAAAGGATGGCCATATATCGAAAGATCAGGGGCATATTGTTTTATCGATGTCCGTCCGTCTGCACGTCTTTCTGTCAGTCAAATAGTTAAAGTGAAAACTTAACATTGGCCTTTTGGGGGGGGGGGGCATTTGTGTTTCACAAACACATCTTGTTTTTTTGAAAGAACTGTTTAGTATTTTTTTATTGTTGAATTTTTCTAGCCTCTTGATGAACTAGTTTCTCTGAAGCTCGATCAAGTGTTGGAAAACCAAAGGAAGGCGAAAGAGAGACAGATATTTGAATCACAGAAAATGTACGAAGACTTGGACAGCCAAAATGAAGTGGTATGACTTACTCCAGTGCTCAACATGAGAGAGGGTGCCGGCTTTTCAAAATAGAATATTTCATTTATTGTTCATCAAACCCTATGTTGTGGATACTCATTTGAATCGTCTCATTGAGACGATTCTAATGAGTACCCACAATATAGGTTTTAGATTTGAAATAACAAACTTAGAATGTCTTCAACACCCTCTTATTTGTTGCTCTGTGCTCATAATTAATATTTATACTATCCCATTTATACTGATCTTAATTATACCCCCCACCTACGAAGTAGAGGGGGGGTATATTGGTTTCACCATGTCTGTCTGTCCGTCCGTCCGTCCATCCGTAGACTTTTTCGTTTCCGTGCTCGAACTCAAGAACCGTTTGATCTAGGATCATGAAACTTTATACAGTTGTTGCCCATGACCCAAGGAGATGCCCTATTGTTTTTGGGTCACAAAGGTCAAGGTCACAATTGGACTTTGTTTAAAATCCGTTTCTGTGCTCTAAGTCAAGAACCGGTTGACCTAGGATCATGAAACTTTACACAATTGTTGCCCATAACCCAAGGAGGTGCCCTATTGTTTTTGGGTCACAAAGGTCAAGGTCACAATCGGACTTTGTTTAAAATCCGTTTTCCGTGCTCTAAGTCAAGAATCGGTTGAAACAGGATCATGAAACTTTACACAGTTGTTGCCCATGACCCAAGGAGGTGCCCTATTGTTTTTGGGTCACGAAGGTCAAAGGTCAAGGTCACAATCGGACTTTGTTTAAAATCTGTTTCCGTGCTCTAAGTCAAGAACCGGTTGACCTAGGATCATGAAACTTTACACAGTTGTTGCCCTTGACCTAAGGAGGTGCCCTATTGTTTTTGGGTCACGAAGGTCAAAGGTCAAGGTCACAATCTGACTTTGTTTAAAATCCGTTTCCGTCCTCTAAGTCAAGAACTGGTTGACCTAGGATCATGAAACTTTACACAGTTGTTGCCCATGACCCAAGGAGGTGCCCTATCGTTTTTGGGTCATGAAGGTCAAAGGTCAAGGTCACAATCGGACTTTGTTAAAAATCTGTTTCCGTGCTCTAAGTCAAGAACCGGTTGACCTAGGATCATGAAACTTTACACAGTTGTTTCCCATGACCCAAGGAGGTGCCCTATTGTTTTTGGGTCACGAAGGTCAAAGGTCAAGGTCACAATTGGACTTTGTTTAAAATCCGTTTCCATGCTCTAAGTCAAGAACCAGTTGACCTAGGATCATGAAACTTTACACAGTTGTTGCCCATGACCCAAGGAGGTGCCCTATTGTTTTGGGGTCACTAAGGTCAAAGGCCACAATCGGACTTTGTTTAAAATCCCTTTCCATGCTCTAAGTCAAGAAACGGTTGACCTAGGATCATGAAGCTTTATACAGTTGTTGCCCATGACCCAATTAGGTGCCCTATTGTTTTTGGGTCACGAAGGTCAAAGGTCAAGGTCACAATCAGACTTTGTTTAAAATCCGTTTCCGTGCTCTAAGTCAAGAACCGGTTGACCTAGGATCATGAAACTTTACACAGTTATTGCCCATGACCCAAGGAGGTGCCCTATTGTTTTGGGGTCACGAACGTCAAAGGTCATGGTCACAATCAGACTTTGTTTGAAATCTGTCTCCGTGCTCTTAACCCTTTCCCAAACAGCAAGATTATAGGGTAGTCCAATTTAAAGCTGCTTCAGACCACAAAATGGATGCTAATAAAGATGGGATTTGTGTATAATATCGCTCAGAAAATATTGGGACAAAAGGAGAAACTGCTGGTTATCAGCAGTTTCTTCTTTTGTTCCAATGTTTTCTCAAGCCTATTCTCTTAGGGACGTCAAAACCCGGTCTTGTTTGGGAAAGGGTTAAGTCAAGAACCGGTTAACCTACAGCACTTTTTCAGTGACAAGGCGCTAGTGGGGGGTATTTGTCCGCTCTGCGACAGTTCTAGTTGAAATCTGCTTCGGGTGACAAAGTGGAAGTTAATAAATTCAAATTGTATGCATGAAATAGCTCATAAAATGTGGTGGAGAAAGGAGAAAGTGCTGGTTATCAGCATTTTCTTCTCTCAATGTTTTCCCAGACCCTTTCTATTTAAGAATATCAAAACCAAGTCTTTTTGGGGAAAATTTAAACAGACATCTACAAATTGGGGCTTGTTTTTATGCTTTTGCATAATTATGGTATTTCCCCTGTTTGTCGGCAAGAATTATGATTGGCTAGGTTTTTTGTGTACATGTTTGTGTCTTCCCTGTAAAAAAGATGTGTCCTGTCACCCCAAGATTTTAGGTCAAGATCAAGAAAACATGTTAAAAAACAATTGTGCACCCAAAAAATCATTATTAAAACCTTATACATTGGCCATAGCATTTGAACCATCAGTGACCAGGCTTTTACATTTCATGCGTATGGCATGACCCTTCCAGTTATACCAAGATAAATGTTAATTTCAAGATTGAATGTCAGGCAACAAGATTTTTGACTGGCTCAACTCAGAAGGTATTGCACGAAATAAAGATGAATGTTACTAATTGTAAAATTTTTGAATGATAAAACATAGATAACATTGAGGCAAAAGGGGAAAATGCTGATTATCAGCATTTTCTTCTTTTGTCTCAATGTTTTCCCAGGCCTTTTCTATTTGAGACATCAAAACAAGATTTTTTGGAGGAAATGGGAAATGGTTTGTGGATGTATTTACGAGGTTTTAACCTCCCACTAGCAAATTGCTGATACAAGCAGAGATATTTGTATTTCACAAATAACGTGTTTTCTCCCATTTATTGCAGGAGATAGGAGTTTTACAGGGGGTAACAATATCGGTGGCCAAAAAGTTGGCGAAGGACCAATCTGATTTAAATGAGCTGGTGAGCTCACTAGGCGGTGACTATAGATGGAATTATGACGGAATATGCACACACTTTATATTCCAGGTGAGTTGATTAATATACTAGGACAAAAAAGATACGCAACCCCAATTTTTCATAATATTTTCGACAAAATATGTATTTAATGGCTGTTGAGTACATTTTTAATATACCTGCATCCATACACATAAATACAGTTCCATTTTCTTCAGATGTCGTACATTCATCACGTGATACATGGTAAATTGTTAAAAACTGATTATCCCCTGCCATGTTTTCTAGATGACTACTATCAAAACAAATTTTCATCAAACACAAGCTAGAACATAGACGAAGAAGATACCAAAGCGTTCACACACTTTTCACTACGCTACGCATAGCGAGGCTAGGCCAAAACCAGCGCCTGACTGCAGCACCGATGTTGTTGATGGAAAAGGTTCAAAATGTTGTCGTAAGACATTGATGGGGCAAACAATCGACACATTTTTTACTGTTTACGTTATTGGTTCTCAATTGGACCACAACCGATTGAGCACGAGGCAGACGTGCAAGAGATATGGCGTCAAGGCAGGACTGCATAATCACGTTAACCCCACCTACGGGATAGGTTTAAGGCTGCAACGGAGACCGCTAATAACTCGTTTGGACTTCACAGCAGTCAAATATCAGACTAAATTGAACGAAACAGATTGTTTTTTTCGACCTCCGTCCAATTTTTTTGTCGTATTGTGTTGACGCGCGGTTTAAACTTGGTGTTTTCTTACTAATGAAATTGACTACCAACAAGATTTTGGGAACTTTACAAGATTAAATGTTATTGCTTTAACTCTTTCGCTGCCAATGTCGCCTTTTGGTGACCTATTAGGAGACTGCCAATGTCGCCTTTTGGCGACTTTAAAACAATAGCTTAATTAGGTCATTAAGGTCAAGGTCAGGGTCATCTGATCAAACTGCCTGATAAAAAGTACGCTATTCAACAAAATAGTTTATGTTCAATCATTCCTGAGGGTTTCAGCTTAAAATTCACTAAATAATGATTTTACTATAATATAAACTGATAAGCCCTTTTATGAAGTTTAAAAAAAATTGGCACTGGAAATAACACAATTCTAGGAAATTTGGCAGCGAAAGAGTTAAACGTATTATGTTTTGTTTAGATCTGATTTGATGTCTTTGCGTAAGAAGGAATTGAAAATGAAGTTGCGTTTCTTTTTTGTTTCAGTATATTTAGAATGTTTAACAAATATTGACATGACTATTCAGGCTAAAAAGATCTAGGTTTCTCAAACAGCTTTTTTGTTTAGAAATGTGTTCAGCATTATCTTTACTGGTAAAACACACATATGAATAAATAAGAAATTTATTTCTTGTGATAAGCCTTTCTCAAATGTTACACTTTCCTAATGGGTAAATACGTTTTTTTGTTCCAGGGTCGTCAGAATGATACAGCCCGAGATTTTAAACTGGCGAGAAACAACGGATGTAAAATAGTCCACCCTCACTGGTTGTTTGCTGTAAGTACTGTTTGTATCCTCACAATAAACAAAACAATGGATGTATAATAGTCTACCCTCACTGGTTGTTTGCTGTAAGTACTGTTTGTATCCTCACAATAGACAAAACAACGGATGTAAAATAGTCCACCCTCACTGGTTGTTTGCTGTAAGTACTGTTTGTATCCTCACAATAGACAAAACAACGGATGTAAAATAGTCCACCCTCACTGGTTGTTTGCTGTAAGTACTGTTTGTATCATCACAATAGACAAAACAATGGATGTAAAATAGTCCACCCTCACTGGTTGTTTGCTGTAAGTACTGTTTGTATCCTCACAATAAACAAAACAATGGATGTATAATAGTCTACCCTCACTGGTTGTTTGCTGTAAGTACTGTTTGTATCCTCACAATAGACAAAACAACGGATGTAAAATAGTCCACCCTCACTGGTTGTTTGCTGTAAGTACTGTTTGTATCCTCACAATAGATGTAAAATAGTCCACCCTCACTGGTTGTTTGGTGTAAGTACTGTTTGTATCCTTACAATAGACAAAACAATGGATGTAAAATAGTCCACCCTCACTGGTTGTTTGCTGTAAGTACTGTTTGTATCCTCACAATAGACAAAACAACGGATGTAAAATAGTCCACCTTCACTGGTTGTTTGCTGTAAGTACTGTTTGTATCCTCACAATAGACAAAACAATGGATGTAAAATAGTCCACCCTCACTGGTTGTTTGCTGTAAGTACTGTTTGTATCCTCACAATAGACAAAACAATGGATGTAAAATAGTCCACCCTCACTGGTTGTTTGCTGTAAGTACTGTTTGTATCCTCACAATAGACAAAACAACAGATGTAAAATAGTCCACCCTCACTGGTTGTTTGCTGTAAGTACTGTTTGTATCCTCACAATAGACAAAACAATGGATGTAAAATAGTCCACCCTCACTGGTTGTTTGCTGTAAGTACTGTTTGTATCCTCACAATAGACAAAACAACAGATGTAAAATAGTCCACCCTCACTGGTTGTTTGCTGTAAGTACTGTTTGTATCCTCACAATAGACAAAACAATGGATGTAAAATAGTCCACCCTCACTGGTTGTTTGCTGTAAGTACTGTTTGTATCCTCACAATAGACAAAACAACAGATGTAAAATAGTCCACCCTCACTGGTTGTTTGCTGTAAGTACTGTTTGTATCCTCACAATAGACAAAACAATGGATATAAAATAGTCCACCCTCACTGGTTGTTTGCTGTAAGTACTGTTTGTATCCTCACAATAAACAAAACAATGGATGTAAAATAGTCCACCCTCACTGGTTGTTTGCTGTAAGTACTGTTTGTATCCTCACAATAGACAAAACAATGGATGTAAAATAGTGAACCCTCACTGGTTGTTTGCTGTAAGTACTGTTTGTATCCTCACAATAGACAAAACAATGGATGTAAAATAGTCCACCCTCACTGGTTGTTTGCTGTAAGTACTGTTTGTATCCTCACAATAGACAAAACAACAGATGTAAAATAGTCCACCCTCACTGGTTGTTTGCTGTAAGTACTGTTTGTATCCTCACAATAGACAAAACAATGGATGTAAAATAGTCCACCCTCACTGGTTGTTTGCTGTAAGTACTGTTTGTATCCTCACAATAGACAAAACAACAGATGTAAAATAGTCCACCCTCACTGGTTGTTTGCTGTAAGTACTGTTTGTATCCTCACAATAGACAAAACAATGGATATAAAATAGTCCACCCTCACTGGTTGTTTGCTGTAAGTACTGTTTGTATCCTCACAATAGACAAAACAATGGATGTAAAATAGTCCACCCTCACTGGTTGTTTGCTGTAAGTACTGTTTGTATCCTCACAATAGACAAAACAATGGATGTAAAATAGTGAACCCTCACTGGTTGTTTGCTGTAAGTATAGTTTGTATCCTCACGATAGACAAAACAATGGATGTAAAATAGTCCACCCTCACTGGTTGTTTGCTGTAAGTACTGTTTGTATCCTCACAATAGACAAAACAATGGATGTAAAATAGTCCACCCTCACTGGTTGTTTGCTGTAAGTACTGTTTGTATCCTCACAATAGACAAAACAACGGATGTAAAATAGTCCACCCTCACTGGTTGTTTGCTGTAAGTACTGTTTGTATCCTCACAATAGACAAAACAATGGATGTAAAATAGTCCACCCTCACTGGTTGTTTGCTGTAAGTACTGTTTGTATCCTCACAATAGACAAAACAATGGATGTAAAATAGTCCACCCTCACTGGTTGTTTGCTGTAAGTACTGTTTGTATCCTCACAATAGACAAAACAATGGATGTAAAATAGTGAACCCTCACTGGTTGTTTGCTGTAAGTATAGTTTGTATCCTCACGATAGACAAAACAATGGATGTAAAATAGTCCACCCTCACTGGTTGTTTGCTGTAAGTACTGTTTGTATCCTCACAATAGACAAAACAACAGATGTAAAATAGTCCACCCTCACTGGTTGTTTGCTGTAAGTACTGTTTGTATCCTCACAATAGACAAAACAATGGATGTAAAATAGTCCACCCTCACTGGTTGTTTGCTGTAAGTACTGTTTGTATCCTCACAATAGATGTAAAATAGTCCACCCTCACTGGTTGTTTGCTGTAAGTACTGTTTGTATCCTCACAATAGATGTAAAATAGTCCACCCTCACTGGTTGTTTGCTGTAAGTACTGTTTGTATCCTCACAATAGACAAAACAACGGATGTAAAATAGTCCACCCTCACTGGTTGTTTGCTGTAAGTACTGTTTGTATCCTCACAATAGACAAAACAATGGATATAAAATAGTCCACCCTCACTGGTTGTTTGCTGTAAGTATAGTTTGTATCCTCACGATAGACAAAACAATGGATGTAACATAGTCCACCCTCACTGGTTGTTTGCTGTAAGTACTGTTTGTATCCTTACAATAGACAAAACAATGGATGTAAAATAGTCCACCCTCACTGGTTGTTTGCTGTAAGTACTGTTTGTATCCTCACAATAGACAAAACAATGGATGTAAAATAGTCCACCTTCACTGGTTGTTTGCTGTAAGTATAGTTTGTATCCTCACAATAGACAAAACAACGGATATAAAATAGTCCACCCTCACTGGTTGTTTGCTGTAAGTACTGTTTGTATCCTTACAATAGACAAAACAATGGATGTAAAATAGTCCACCCTCACTGGTTGTTTGCTGTAAGTATAGTTTGTATCCTCACAATAGACAAAACAACGGATATAGAATAGTCCACCCTCACTGGTTGTTTGCTGTAAGTATAGTTTGTATCCTCACAATAGACAAAACAATGGATATAAAATAGTCCACCCTCACTGGTTGTTTGCTGTAAGTACTGTTTGTATCCTCACAATAGATGTAAAATAGTCCACCCTCACTGGTTGTTTGCTGTAAGTACTGTTTGTATCCTCACAATAGACAAAACAATGGATGTAAAATAGTCCACCCTCACTGGTTGTTTGCTGTAAGTACTGTTTGTATCCTCACTATAGACAAAACAATGGATGTAAAATAGTCCACCCTCACTGGTTGTTTGCTGTAAGTACTGTTTGTATCCTCACAATAGACAAAACAATGGATGTAAAATAGTCCACCCTCACTGGTTGTTTGCTGTAAGTACTGTTTGTATCCTCACAATAGACAAAACAATGGATGTAAAATAGTCCACCCTCACTGGTTGTTTGCTGTAAGTACTGTTTGTATCCTCACAATAGACAAAACAACGGATGTAAAATAGTCCACCCTCACTGGTTGTTTGCTGTAAGTACTGTTTGTATCCTCACAATAGACAAAACAATGGATGTAAAATAGTGAACCCTCACTGGTTGTTTGCTGTAAGTACTGTTTGTATCCTCACAATAGACAAAACAATGGATGTAAAATAGTCCACCCTCACTGGTTGTTTGCTGTAAGTACTGTTTGTATCCTCACAATAGACAAAACAATGGATGTAAAATAGTCCACCCTCACTGGTTGTTTGCTGTAAGTATAGTTTGTATCCTCACAATAGACAAAACAACGGATATAAAATAGTCCACCCTCACTGGTTGTTTGCTGTAAGTACTGTTTGTATCCTCACAATAGACAAAACAATGGATGTAAAATAGTCCACCCTCACTGGTTGTTTGCTGTAAGTATAGTTTGTATCCTCACAATAGACTAAACAATGGATGTAAAATAGTCCACCCTCACTGGTTGTTTGCTGTAAGTATAGTTTGTATCCTCACAATAGACAAAACAACGGATATAAAATAGTCCACCCTCACTGGTTGTTTGCTGTAAGTACTGTTTGTATCCTCACAATAGACAAACAACGGATGTAAAATAGTCCACCCTCACTGGTTGTTTGCTGTAAGTACTGTTTGTATCCTTACAATAGACAAAACAATGGATGTAAAATAGTGAACCCTCACTGGTTGTTTGCTGTAAGTACTGTTTGTATCCTCACAATAGACAAAACAATGGATGTAAAATAGTCCACCCTCACTGGTTGTTTGCTGTAAGTACTGTTTGTATCCTCACGATAGACAAAACAATGGATGTAAAATAGTCCACCCTCACTGGTTGTTTGCTGTAAGTACTGTTTGTATCCTCACAATAGACAAAACAACAGATGTAAAATAGTCCACCCTCACTGGTTGTTTGTTGTAAGTACTGTTTGTATCCTCACAATAGACAAAACAACGGATGTAAAATAGTGAACCCTCACTGGTTGTTTGCTGTAAGTACTGTTTGTATCCTCACAATAAACAAAACAATGGATGTAAAATAGTCCACCCTCACTGGTTGTTTGCTGTAAGTACTGTTTGTATCCTTACAATAGACAAAACAATGGATATAAAATAGTCCACCCTCACTGGTTGTTTGCTGTAAGTATAGTTTGTATCCTCACAATAGACAAAACAATGGATGTAAAATAGTCCACCCTCACTGGTTGTTTGCTGTAAGTACTGTTTGTATCCTCACAATAGACAAAACAACAGATGTAAAATAGTCCACCCTCACTGGTTGTTTGCTGTAAGTACTGTTTGTATCCTTACAATAGACAAAACAACGGATGTAAAATAGTCCACCTTCACTGGTTGTTTGCTGTAAGTACTGTTTGTATCCTCACAATAGACAAAACAATGGATGTAAAATAGTCCACCCTCACTGGTTGTTTGCTGTAAGTACTGTTTGTATCCTCACAATAGACAAAACAACGGATGTAAAATAGTCCACCCTCACTGGTTGTTTGCTGTAAGTACTGTTTGTATCCTCACAATAGACAAAACAACAGATGTAAAATAGTCCACCCTCACTGGTTGTTTGCTGTAAGTACTGTTTGTATCCTCACAATAGACAAAACAATGGATGTAAAATAGTGAACCCTCACTGGTTGTTTGCT
Source organism: Fragum sueziense (assembly GCA_963680895.1). Classification (NCBI taxonomy): domain Eukaryota; kingdom Metazoa; phylum Mollusca; class Bivalvia; order Cardiida; family Cardiidae; genus Fragum; species Fragum sueziense. The sequence goes on along the minus strand of OY804600.1, from coordinate 58,968,081 downwards.
GTAAGTACTGTTTGTATCCTCACAATAGACAAAACAATGGATGTAAAATAGTCCACCCTCACTGGTTGTTTGCTGTAAGTACTGTTTGTATCCTCACAATAGACAAAACAATGGATGTAAAATAGTCCACCCTCACTGGTTGTTTGCTGTAAGTATAGTTTGTATCCTCACAATAGACAAAACAACAGATGTAAAATAGTCCACCCTCACTGGTTGTTTGCTGTAAGTACTGTTTGTATCCTCACGATAGACAAAACAATGGATGTAAAATAGTCCACCCTCACTGGTTGTTTGCTGTAAGTACTGTTTGTATCCTCACAATAGACAAAACAACAGATGTAAAATAGTCCACCCTCACTGGTTGTTTGCTGTAAGTACTGTTTGTATCCTCACAATAGACAAAACAACGGATGTAAAATAGTCCACCCTCACTGGTTGTTTGCTGTAAGTACTGTTTGTATCCTCACAATAGACAAAACAATGGATGTAAAATAGTCCACCCTCACTGGTTGTTTGCTGTAAGTACTGTTTGTATCCTCACAATAGACAAAACAATGGATGTAAAATAGTCCACCCTCACTGGTTGTTTGTTGTAAGTACTGTTAGTCCCTGGGCCAGAAACATGTTTGCTCCCCCCCCAGGGGGAATTTTGTAGACATAGTTTTTCATAAAGTACAATATCTTAGAAACATTTTGAGCATTGTTTGCACTCTGGCCGTTGGGGCTTTTGGCTGTAACCCTTATCTAAAACCCTTAACCCTATCATTTTTTTCATTCAAATTTACAATACTTATTTGGTCATATTTTCATTGAATATTGTCCTACAGATGTCTAAATGGTATCAAATGAAAGCTTATGACTTGCTCTATCATTTGTAGTTATTTTATGCAAATTAGCTCATTTGCATATTCATGAATATTAATGATTTCCCTTAAAATTTCCATTTTTTGGCGAAAATTTGATAAATACTTTCTTGAAAAAGGCGTTTTTGTGCAGGGGGAATTTTGTAAACATAGTTTATCAGTAAGAACATTTTATTAGAAACATTTTGAGCCTTGTTTGCACTCTGGCGGTTGGGGCTTTTCGGCGTGACCCTTATCTAAACCCTTAACCCTGCCAAATTGTTCATTCAAATTTTGAAAATGAATTTGGTCATATCTTGGTTGAATATTTACACACAGATATCATAATGGTATCAAATGAAAGCTTATGACTTGCTCTTTCATTTTAAGATATGTTATGCAAATTAGCTCATTTGCATATTCATGAATATTTATTATTTTTCCTAAAATTGCGATTTTCGACCAAAATCTGGTAAATACTTTCCAAAACAAGACATTTTTTGTGCAGGGGAATTGTGTAAACATAATTAATCTTAAAGAAAATCATACATGAAACATTTTGAGAGATGTTTGCACTTTGGCTGTTGGGGCATTTGGCCAAAACCCTTATCTAAACCCTTAACCCTATAAAATTGCTCAGTCATTTCAAAACGTTTTTTATCATATCTTGGTTGAATATTGACCTACAGATGTAAGAATGGTATCAAATGAAAGCTTATGACTGTCCCAATAATTTGCCATAAATTTTATGCAAATTATCTCATTTGCATATTCATGAATATTAATGACATTACTTAAAACTGTGACCTTTTTAGCGGGTAATTGGTAAATACTTTCAAAAACATTGTGTTTCTACCCAAGGGGAACCATGTAAACATAGTTTATCTTATAGAATATTTTATTAGAAAAAATTCTGAGCAATGATTGCAATCTGGCGGTTGGGGCTTTTGGCCGTGACCCTTATCTAAACCCTTAACCCCATCAAATTTTTCATTTGAATTTTCAAAACGTGTTTGGTCAAAGCTTGATTGAATATTGACCTGATCAAATGAAAGCTAATGACCTTTTCTTTAATTTGCAGTTATTTTATGCAAATTGGCTCATTTGCATATGCATGTATATTAATGATTTGTCTACAATTTGTGATTGTTTTCAAGTTAAATACCTACCAAAAGGTGTTTTTTTCTTCTTTCTCGTGAGTTTTTAACCATCTGATATCCATGTTCACTCTTTTAATAACATCTAAGCCTTGTTTGAGATCTATTTGATGTTTTGTTTGGAAGTAACTGCGATTTTAAAGTGTGCAACCCATCATATTTTGTTCTTATAAATCTTATTATTAATGTATGTATTTAGTTTCAATTTGATCTTTTTAATCTTTATTGTTTAAGTACAAATAAGTTTAATTGATTCCATGTATTGTACTGGTGTTCTTGCTTATATCTAGTTTAGTTGACAAAATGTTATCCTTCGATGAATCCAAAATTGTCGCAAAATAGGACATTGAAATTAACATTTTATTAAATGCCATATGATGATACAAAGGTGTCTAACCTGCGGGACTTTATTCTAATACACATATAAAATTAATTATTTCAATTATTTTTGTAAATTTTATGGCTGAATAGAGATCCTGGAATGCATACATATAGCAGAATAACATTGTTAAGCAATTGTCAAGTTCCATTTTTTGCCATTCACTTTGAGAAAACAGCATGATTTTGTTCCATCTGGAGAGCCCTTCCTTGTGTATTCCTCATAGTCAAGTCAATTTGTTGGCCTTAAGTGTATTTGATATGTGGCTGACAGATCAGGGACACTGGTGTTACCATTCCTTTGTGCTCTATTGAGGTATTTTAACTTCAGATAATTTAAGCTTGGGGTGCCATATGTAAAGCCTACGTATCAGATGCATAAATCAAGAAATGTACTCGCTGTATGTATATAGCTAGAGTACAGACAATAACCGATTACGATCAACAGATTATTGCAGCCATTTACGATGCATTTATTTGTCTGTATCAGATCAGAACAGATGTGAACTTTGAATTGATCCATACTACCGAGTACTGACAACCCATGCTGAATGTACATTAAAATTCTTTCGAACCTATACATATGTCTTATATGTGCTTTCAGCATAGTGTAACCTCACAATTGATTGAAAATAGTTCCCTTGCGATACATATACAATATCTGTCAATATGGCATATTTTTTCAAGGATGGCATTCGATAGCCATAGATATCTTCAGTTCAATACTTTGCCGATATTTAAATGCTATAACTAAAACCTGGTTTAGATCAGCATATGAAATCCCATATTAAGACACTTACTTTTTGCACTGTTGTAGGACAATTTGACCAAAAATGATTAACATCAAACTTGGTGGCAATCTTGGAATTACTTACACTCTGGGAGTTTGGCTAGGTTATCATAATGGAAACTGACATAGATCAACACTAGAATGTCTATTTAATGCAAAGAATCATCAACATTTATTGTACTAAACATAACAGGGTTACTATGTACTTAACGTTACAGGGTTACTATATAACATTTACTTTAGCACTGTCAAATGGAATACATTTTATGGATTTTCCACAATAAATGTGGTTTTATCCGAAACATTTAAAGAATCAATAATATTCATGAATAAGCAAATGAGCAAATTGCCAATATACAAGTAATTCACTAGATTTCATTTGATACCATTATGACGTTTGTATGTCAATTTTTGATTACGATATGACCAAAACATATTGAAAATTTTAATGGACAATTTGATAGAGTTAAGGGTTTAGATAAGGGAATTTGCCAAAAGCTCCGACTACCACAGTGCAAACATCGCTTATAATGTTATTTAAATAATGTTCTTTAAGATAAATCATGTTTGCATAATTCCCCCTGAACAGAAACGCCTTGTTTCTGAAAATATTTTCTGAAAGCATTTAACACGTTTTCGCTGAAAATCAAAATTTTAAGGAAAATCATTAATTCTCATGAATATGCAAATGAATTAATTTGCATAAAAAATAATAGCACATAAAAGAGTCATAAGCTTTCATTTGATATCGTAGTGACATCTGTTAGTAACTGTTCAATCAGGATATGACCAAAACGTTTTGAAAATTCAAATAAAAAATTTGATGGGGTTAAGGGTTTAGATAAGGGTCACGGCCAAAAGCCCCAACCGCCAGATTGCAATCATTGCTCAAAAATTTTCGAATAAAATGTTCTGTAAGATAAACTATGTTTACATGATTCCCCTAGGGTAGAAACACAATGTTTTTGAAAGTATTTACCAATTACCCGCTAAAAAGGTCACAGTTTTAAGTAATGTCATTAATATTCATGAATATGCAAATGAGATAATTTGCATAAAATTTATGGCAAATTATTGGGACAGTCATAAGCTTTCATTTGATACCATTCTTACATCTGTATGTCAATATTCAACCAAGATATGATAAAAAACGTTTTGAAATGACTGAACAATTTTATAGGGTTAAGGGTTTAGATAAGGGTTTTGGCCAAATGCCCCAACAGCCGAAGTGCAAACATTGCTCAAAATGTTTCATATATGATTTACTTTAAGATTATTTATGTTTACACAATTCCCCTGCACCAAAATGTCTTGTTTTGGAAAGTATTTACCAGATTTTGGTCGAAAATTCAAATTTTAGGAAAAATAATTAATATTCATGAATATGCAAATGAGCTAATTTGCATAACATATCTTAAAATGAAAGAGCAAGTCATAAGCTTCCATTTGATACCATTCTGACATCTGTGTGTAAATATTCAACCAAGATATGACCAAATTCATTTTCAAAATTTGAATGAACAATTTGGCAGGGTTAAGGGTTTAGATAAGGGTCACGCCGAAAAGCCCCAACCGCCAGAGTGCAAACAAGGCTCAAAATGTTTCTAATAAAATGTTCTTACTGATAAATCATGTTTACAAAATTCACCCTGGACAGAAACGCCTTGTTTTTGAAAGTATTAATCAAATTTTAATCAAAAATTGACAATTTTAAGGAAAATCATTAATATTCATGAATATGCAAATGAGCTAATTTGCATAAAATAACTACAAATGAAAGAGCAAGTCATAAGCTTTCATTTGATACCATGTTGACATATGTAGGCTGAAATTCAATGAAGATATGACCAAATAAATGTTTGTATATTTGAATAAAATTTTTTAAAAGGGTTAAGGGTTTTAGATAAGGGTTACAGCCAAAAGCCCCATCGGCCAGAGTGCAAACAACGCTCATCTTGTAGCATTTGTTATAAGCTTTCAGAAAATCATACCCTTCAAAATTCCCCCTGGGGGGGGAGCAGGGGTTATTGGTGGCTCAAGGTCTATGTTTGTATCCTCACAATACACAAAACAACAGATGTAAAATAGTCCACCCTCACTGGTTGTTTGCTGTAAGTACTGTTTGTATCCTCACAATAGACAAAACAATGGATGTAAAATAGTCCACCCTCACTGGTTGTTTGTTGTAAGTACTGTTTGTATCCTCACAATAGACAAAACAACGGATGTAAAATAGTCCACCCTCACTGGTTGTTTGCTGTAAGTACTGTTTGTATCCTCACAATAGACAAACAACGGATGTAAAATAGTCCACCTTCACTGGTTGTTTGCTGTAAGTACTGTTTGTATCCTTACAATAGACAAAACAATGGATGTAAAATAGTCCACCCTCACTGGTTGTTTGCTGTAAGTACTGTTTGTATCCTCACGATAGACAAAACAATGGATGTAAAATAGTCCATCCTCACTGGTTGTTTGCTGTAAGTATAGTTTGTATCCTCACAATAGACAAAACAATGGATGTAAAATAGTCCACCCTCACTGGTTGTTTGCTGTAAGTACTGTTTGTATCCTCACAATAGACAAAACAATGGATGTAAAATAGTCCACCCTCACTGGTTGTTTGCTGTAAGTACTGTTTGTATCCTCACAATAGACAAAACAACGGATGTAAAATAGTCCACCCTCACTGGTTGTTTGCTGTAAGTACTGTTTGTATCCTCACAATAGACTAAACAATGGATGTAAAATAGTCCACCCTCACTGGTTGTTTGCTGTAAGTACTGTTTGTATCCTCACAATAGACAAAACAACGGATGTAAAATAGTCCACCCTCACTGGTTGTTTGCTGTAAGTACTGTTTGTATCCTCACAATAGACAAAACAATGGATGTAAAATAGTCCACCCTCACTGGTTGTTTGCTGTAAGTACTGTTTGTATCCTCATAATAAACAAAACAATGGATGTAAAATAGTCCACCCTCACTGGTTGTTTGCTGGGAACACATCTAGTATACCGGTCCCCAAAAAGTCCGCGAAAATATAGTATATTATGTGTATATAATAAGGCGCGCCGAAAAAATGAAAACTTTTTAAATAGGCCGAAAATCGCAAAAATATTGGTGAATTCGGGTTCCTTGGACAAATTTACATTTAAACAACTGTTTTTAAAAGCAGTTTTTTAAACCAGGAATGAAAGAAAAAGTCTAAAATCGTGAAGGTAAGTAACAAATTTTACCCATATCTGTCGTTTAGGAATGTGTATCACGTGACCAAAATTTGACCTCAAAATCATGAATATTCATAACGTCACTTCCGGTGTTCTAAAAAAAGACGTTTCACGTGTAAATGTTTACAAAATCAGCTGTTTCAAATGCCGCTAAGATTAAAGGATCTCTATCGGAAAAGCGCCAATTTATTTGTGCTGATAAGTTGGTTGTTGGAACTCGGCATTATCATCGATTTATCTGGTAAAATTTGTGGATTTTGTAAAAGTGGACATTTTGGGCTTAGGAAAGATACCAGTTACTCTACAGATCAGCATGTTTGGCGATGTTCTAACAAGGGTTGCCATAAAAAGGTGTCAATTCGGTACGGCAGCTGGTTTTCGGAGAGCCGTCTTACACTAGAAAATATCCTTATTATAACGTATTTTTGGGTGTATAAAGTCATCGAATCTTTTGTGTTACATGAATTAGAAATAGCCAGCCAAACTATCATTGATTGGTACAACTTCTGCCGGGAAGTTTGTTGTTGTATTTTGGAAAAGGACAGTGACGTCATTGGGGGTGAAGGAAAGATTGTAGAAATAGACGAGAGCAAGTTTGGTAAAAGAAAGTTTCATAAAGGACTTCGAGTTGATGGTGTTTTGGTGTTTGGAGGGATAGAACGGGGGAGCAAGAAAACATTTTTCCAATGTGTACAAGACAGAACTAGTGACACTCTCCTAGAAATAATAAAAAAGAACGTGAGACCCGGCACCTTAATCATTAGCGATTGCTGGAAAGCATACGACTGTCTAGAAAAAGAGGGATATTTACATGAAAAGGTCAACCATTCAAAACACTTTGTTGACCCTGACTCCGGTGCACACACCAACACCATAGAAAGCACCTGGAGAGCCCTAAAAAAATCACTCCCTGTTAGTGGATCAGTAAAAACACTGTATGACAGCTACTTTAGCCAGTACTGCGTGAGAAAAAAGTACTTGTTAAATGCAGATGACCAGTTTCTTGAGTTCCTAAAATTAATTAAAAACACCTACAACCCAAGTCACAAACTCGACGAAATCGTTGCCAAGGAACTGCTAAAAAAAGATAATCCAACAACCACAATTACGAAGAGACCAAGGATAATTTTCGCCAATATCGGAAATCTCAATGACAGTCTGGAAGATTTTCAGTTGTAAGGTAAGATTTTACCCACTTGAAAATATTTCATTTCGATCATATTTATGGTATTTATGGGGGCTGCCGCCCCCACACCCCCGCTTTTTTTCTTTTTTATTGACTTTTTTTATCTTTTAATCACCCGCGGGTTCTTGAAAAGCGAATATTTGACTCAAAATGACCCCCGAAAAATTGCCAAAAATTTGCAATCTAGCGAAGCGTAAAAGAAAATGGCGGCTGTTTACTTCCAGCCTTAGCAACGTAACTGAGGTCAACTGACATGCGCAGACGTGCGCGGCCATTGTTGTTAATTTTGACTTCCGGGGACCGGCTAACTAGAAACTTCCCGTTTGCTGTAAGTACTGTTTGTATCCTCACAATAGACAAAACAATGGATGTAAAATAGTCCACCCTCACTGGTTGTTTGCTGTAAGTACTGTTTGTATCCTTACAATAGACAAAACAACGGATGTAAAATAGTCCACCCTCACTGGTTGTTTGCTGTAAGTACTGTTTGTATCCTTACAATAGACAAAACAACGGATGTAAAATAGTCCACCCTCACTGGTTGTTTGCTGTAAGTACTGTTTGTATCCTCACAATAGATGTAAAATAGTCCACCCTCACTGGTTGTTTGCTGTAAGTACTGTTTGTATCCTCACAATAGATGTAAAATAGTCCACCCTCACTGGTTGTTTGCTGTAAGTACTGTTTGTATCCTCACAATAGATGTAAAATAGTCCACCCTCACTGGTTGTTTGCTGTAAGTACTGTTTGTATCCTCACGATAGACAAAACAATGGATGTAAAATAGTCCACCCTCACTGGTTGTTTGCTGTAAGTACTGTTTGTATCCTCACAATAGACAAACAACGGATGTAAAATAGTCCACCCTCACTGGTTGTTTGCTGTAAGTACTGTTTGTATCCTCACAATAGACAAAACAATGGATGTAAAATAGTCCACCCTCACTGGTTGTTTGCTGTAAGTACTGTTTGTATCCTCACAATAGACAAAACAATGGATGTAAAATAGTCCACCCTCACTGGTTGTTTGCTGTAAGGACTGTTTGTATCCTCACAATAGACAAAACAATGGATGTAAAATAGTCCACCCTCACTGGTTGTTTGCTGTAAGTACTGTTTGTATCCTCACAATAGACAAAACAACGGATGTAAAATAGTCCATCCTCACTGGTTGTTTGCTGTAAGTACTGTTTGTATCCTCACAATAGACAAAACAATGGATGTAAAATAGTCCACCCTCACTGGTTGTTTGCTGTAAGTACTGTTTGTATCCTTACAATAGACAAAACAACGGATGTAAAATAGTCCACCCTCACTGGTTGTTTGCTGTAAGTATAGTTTGTATCCTCACAATAGACAAAACAATGGATGTAAAATAGTCCACCCTCACTGGTTGTTTGCTGTAAGTATAGTTTGTATCCTCACAATAGACAAAACAACAGATGTAAAATAGTCCACCCTCACTGGTTGTTTGCTGTAAGTACTGTTTGTATCCTCACGATAGACAAAACAATGGATGTAAAATAGTCCACCCTCACTGGTTGTTTGCTGTAAGGATAGTTTGTATCCTCACAATAGACAAAACAATGGATATAAAATAGTCCACCCTCACTGGTTGTTTGCTGTAAGTACTGTTTGTATCCTTACAATAGACAAAACAATGGATGTGAAATAGTCCACCCTCACTGGTTGTTTGCTGTAAGTACTGTTTGTATCCTCACAATAGACAAAACAATGGATGTAAAATAGTCCACCCTCACTGGTTGTTTGCTGTAAGTACTGTTTGTATCCTCACAATAGACAAAACAATGGATATAAAATAGTCCACCCTCACTGGTTGTTTGCTGTAAGTACTGTTTGTATCCTCACAATAGACAAAACAATGGATGTAACATAGTCCACCCTCACTGGTTGTTTGCTGTAAGTACTGTTTGTATCCTCACAATAGACAAAACAACGGATGTAAAATAGTCCACCCTCACTGGTTGTTTGCTGTAAGTACTGTTTGTATCCTCACAATACACAAAACAACGGATGTAAAATAGTCCACCCTCACTGGTTGTTTGCTGTAAGTATAGTTTGTATCCTCACAATAGACAAAACAACAGATGTAAAATAGTCCATCCTCACTGGTTGTTTGCTGTAAGTACTGTTTGTATCCTCACAATAGACACAACAATGGATGTAAAATAGTCCACCCTCACTGGTTGTTTGCTGTAAGTACTGTTTGTATCCTCACAATAGACAAAACAACAGATATAAAATAGTCCACCCTCACTGGTTGTTTGCTGTAAGTACTGTTTGTATCCTTACAATAGACAAAACAATGGATGTAAAATAGTCCACCCTCACTGGTTGTTTGCTGTAAGTACTGTTTGTTTCCTCACAATAGACAAAACAACAGATGTAAAATAGTCCACCCTCACTGGTTGTTTGCTGTAAGTACTGTTTGTATCCTCACAATAGACAAAACAACGGATGTAAAATAGTCCACCCTCACTGGTTGTTTGCTGTAAGTATAGTTTGTATCCTCACAATAGACAAAACAATGGATGTAAAATAGTCCACCCTCACTGGTTGTTTGCTGTAAGTACTGTTTGTATCCTCACAATAGACAAAACAACGGATGTAAAATAGTGAACCCTCACTGGTTGTTTGCTGTAAGTACTGTTTGTATCCTCACAATAGACAAAACAATGGATGTAAAATAGTCCACCCTCACTGGTTGTTTGCTGTAAGTACTGTTTGTATCCTCACGATAGACAAAACAATGGATATAAAATAGTCCACCCTCACTGGTTGTTTGCTGTAAGTACTGTTTGTATCCTCACAATAGATGTAAAATAGTGAACCCTCACTGGTTGTTTGCTGTAAGTACTGTTTGTATCCTCACAATAGACAAAACAATGGATGTAAAATAGTCCACCCTCACTGGTTGTTTGCTGTAAGTATAGTTTTTATCCTCACGATAGACAAAACAATGGATGTAAAATAGTCCATCCTCACTGGTTGTTTGCTGTAAGTACTGTTTGTATCCTCACAATAGACAAAACAATGGATGTAAAATAGTCCACCCTCACTGGTTGTTTGCTGTAAGTATAGTTTGTATCCTCACGATAGACAAAACAATGGATGTAAAATAGTCCATCCTCTCTGGTTGTTTGCTGTAAGTATAGTTTGTATCCTCACAATAGACAAAACAATGGATATAAAATAGTCCACCCTCACTGGTTGTTTGCTGTAAGTATAGTTTGTATCCTCACAATAGACAAAACAATGGATGTAAAATAGTCCACCCTCACTGGTTGTTTGCTGTAAGTATAGTTTGTATCCTCACAATAGACAAAACAATGGATGTAAAATAGTCCACCGTCACTGGTTGTTTGCTGTAAGTACTGTTTGTATCCTCACAATAGACAAACAACGGATGTAAAATAGTCCACCCTCACTGGTTGTTTGCTGTAAGTACTGTTTGTATCCTTACAATAGACAAAACAATGGATGTAAAATAGTCCACCCTCACTGGTTGTTTGCTGTAAGTACTGTTTGTATCCTTACAATAGACAAAACAACGGATGTAAAATAGTCCACCCTCACTGGTTGTTTGCTGTAAGTACTGTTTGTATCCTTACAATAGACAAAACAACGGATGTAAAATAGTCCACCCTCACTGGTTGTTTGCTGTAAGTACTGTTTGTATCCTCACAATAGACAAAACAACGGATGTAAAATAGTGAACCCTCACTGGTTGTTTGCTGTAAGTACTGTTTGTATCCTCACAATAGACAAAACAATGGATGTAAAATAGTCCACCCTCACTGGTTGTTTGCTGTAAGTACTGTTTGTATCCTCACGATAGACAAAACAATGGATATAAAATAGTCCACCCTCACTGGTTGTTTGCTGTAAGTACTGTTTGTATCCTCACAATAGATGTAAAATAGTGAACCCTCACTGGTTGTTTGCTGTAAGTACTGTTTGTATCCTCACAATAGACAAAACAATGGATGTAAAATAGTCCACCCTCACTGGTTGTTTGCTGTAAGTATAGTTTTTATCCTCACGATAGACAAAACAATGGATGTAAAATAGTCCATCCTCACTGGTTGTTTGCTGTAAGTACTGTTTGTATCCTCACAATAGACAAAACAATGGATGTAAAATAGTCCACCCTCACTGGTTGTTTGCTGTAAGTATAGTTTGTATCCTCACGATAGACAAAACAATGGATGTAAAATAGTCCATCCTCTCTGGTTGTTTGCTGTAAGTATAGTTTGTATCCTCACAATAGACAAAACAATGGATATAAAATAGTCCACCCTCACTGGTTGTTTGCTGTAAGTATAGTTTGTATCCTCACAATAGACAAAACAATGGATGTAAAATAGTCCACCCTCACTGGTTGTTTGCTGTAAGTATAGTTTGTATCCTCACAATAGACAAAACAATGGATGTAAAATAGTCCACCGTCACTGGTTGTTTGCTGTAAGTACTGTTTGTATCCTCACAATAGACAAACAACGGATGTAAAATAGTCCACCCTCACTGGTTGTTTGCTGTAAGTACTGTTTGTATCCTTACAATAGACAAAACAATGGATGTAAAATAGTCCACCCTCACTGGTTGTTTGCTGTAAGTACTGTTTGTATCCTTACAATAGACAAAACAACGGATGTAAAATAGTCCACCCTCACTGGTTGTTTGCTGTAAGTACTGTTTGTATCCTTACAATAGACAAAACAACGGATGTAAAATAGTCCACCCTCACTGGTTGTTTGCTGTAAGTACTGTTTGTATCCTCACAATAGACAAAACAACGGATGTAAAATAGTTAACCCTCACTGGTTGTTTGCTGTAAGTACTGTTTGTATCCTTACAATAGACAAAACAACGGATGTAAAATAGTCCATCCTCACTGGTTGTTTGCTGTAAGTACTGTTTGTATCCTCACAATAGACAAAACAATGGATGTAAAATAGTCCACCCTCACTGGTTGTTTGCTGTAAGTACTGTTTGTATCCTCACAATAGACAAAACAATGGATGTAAAATAGTCCACCCTCACTGGTTGTTTGCTGTAAGTACTGTTTGTATCCTCACAATAGACAAAACAATGGATGTAAAATAGTCCACCCTCACTGGTTGTTTGCTGTAAGTACTGTTTGTATCCTCACAATAGACAAAACAACGGATGTAAAATAGTCCACCCTCACTGGTTGTTTGCTGTAAGTACTGTTTGTATCCTCACAATAGACAAAACAACGGATGTAAAATAGTCCACCCTCACTGGTTGTTTGCTGTAAGTACTGTTTGTATCCTCACAATAGACAAAACAACAGATGTAAAATAGTCCACCCTCACTGGTTGTTTGCTGTAAGTACTGTTTGTATCCTCACAATAGACAAAACAACAGATGTAAAATAGTCCACCCTCACTGGTTGTTTGCTGTAAGTACTGTTTGTATCCTCACAATAGACAAAACAATGGATGTAAAATAGTCCACCCTCACTGGTTGTTTGCTGTAAGTACTGTTTGTATCCTCACGATAGACAAAACAATGGATGTAAAATAGTCCACCCTCACTGGTTGTTTGCTGTAAGTACTGTTTGTATCCTCACAATAGACAAAACAATGGATGTAAAATAGTCCACCCTCACTGGTTGTTTGCTGTAAGTACTGTTTGTATCCTCACAATAGACACAACAACGGATGTAAAATAGTCCATCCTCACTGGTTGTTTGCTGTAAGTACTGTTTGTATCCTCACAATAGACAAAACAATGGATGTAAAATAGTCCACCCTCACTGGTTGTTTGCTGTAAGTACTGTTTGTATCCTCACAATAGACAAAACAATGGATGTAAAATAGTCCACCCTCACTGGTTGTTTGCTGTAAGTACTGTTTGTATCCTCACAATAGACAAAACAATGGATGTAAAATAGTCCACCCTCACTGGTTGTTTGCTGTAAGTACTGTTTGTATCCTCACAATAGACAAAACAACGGATGTAAAATAGTCCACCCTCACTGGTTGTTTGCTGTAAGTACTGTTTGTATCCTCACAATAGACAAAACAACGGATGTAAAATAGTCCACCCTCACTGGTTGTTTGCTGTAAGTACTGTTTGTATCCTCACAATAGACAAAACAACAGATGTAAAATAGTCCACCCTCACTGGTTGTTTGCTGTAAGTACTGTTTGTATCCTCACAATAGACAAAACAACAGATGTAAAATAGTCCACCCTCACTGGTTGTTTGCTGTAAGTACTGTTTGTATCCTCACAATAGACAAAACAATGGATGTAAAATAGTCCACCCTCACTGGTTGTTTGCTGTAAGTACTGTTTGTATCCTCACGATAGACAAAACAATGGATGTAAAATAGTCCACCCTCACTGGTTGTTTGCTGTAAGTACTGTTTGTATCCTCACAATAGACAAAACAATGGATGTAAAATAGTCCACCCTCACTGGTTGTTTGCTGTAAGTACTGTTTGTATCCTCACAATAGACACAACAATGGATGTAAAATAGTCCACCCTCACTGGTTGTTTGCTGTAAGTACTGTTTGTATCCTCACGATAGACAAAACAATGGATGTAAAATAGTCCACCCTCACTGGTTGTTTGTTGTAAGTACTGTTTGTATCCTCACAATAGACAAAACAATGGATGTAAAATAGTCCACCCTCACTGGTTGTTTGCTGTAAGTACTGTTTGTATCCTCACAATAGACACAACAATGGATGTAAAATAGTCCACCCTCACTGGTTGTTTGCTGTAAGTACTGTTTGTATCCTCACAATAGACTAAACAATGGATGTAAAATAGTCCACCCTCACTGGTTGTTTGCTGTAAGTATAGTTTGTATCCTCACAATAGACAAAACAATGGATGTAAAATAGTCCACCCTCACTGGTTGTTTGCTGTAAGTACTGTTTGTATCCTCACGATAGACAAAACAATGGATGTAAAATAGTCCACCCTCACTGGTTGTTTGTTGTAAGTACTGTTTGTATCCTCACAATAGACAAAACAATGGATGTAAAATAGTCCACCCTCACTGGTTGTTTGCTGTAAGTACTGTTTGTATCCTCACAATAGACAAAACAATGGATGTAAAATAGTCCACCCTCACTGGTTGTTTGCTGTAAGTACTGTTTGTATCCTCACAATAGACAAAACAATGGATGTAAAATAGTCCATCCTCACTGGTTGTTTGCTGTAAGTACTGTTTGTATCCTCACAATAGACTAAACAATGGATGTAAAATAGTCCACCCTCACTGGTTGTTTGCTGTAAGTACTGTTTGTATCCTCACAATAGACAAAACAATGGATGTAAAATAGTCCACCCTCACTGGTTGTTTGCTGTAAGTACTGTTTGTATCCTCACAATAGACAAAACAATGGATGTAAAATAGTCCACCCTCACTGGTTGTTTGCTGTAAGTACTGTTTGTATCCTCACAATAGACAAAACAATGGATGTAAAATA
The DNA here is from genome assembly GCA_963680895.1 of Fragum sueziense. NCBI lineage: Eukaryota > Metazoa > Mollusca > Bivalvia > Cardiida > Cardiidae > Fragum > Fragum sueziense. The sequence continues at coordinate 58,953,006 of OY804600.1, read as the reverse complement.
GTCCACCCTCACTGGTTGTTTGCTGTAAGTACTGTTTGTATCCTCACAATAGACAAAACAATGGATGTAAAATAGTCCACCCTCACTGGTTGTTTGCTGTAAGTACTGTTTGTATCCTCACAATAGACAAAACAACGGATGTAAAATAGTCCACCCTCACTGGTTGTTTGCTGTAAGTACTGTTTGTATCCTCACAATAGACAAAACAACGGATGTAAAATAGTCCACCCTCACTGGTTGTTTGCTGTAAGTACTGTTTGTATCCTCACAATAGACAAAACAACAGATGTAAAATAGTCCACCCTCACTGGTTGTTTGCTGTAAGTACTGTTTGTATCCTCACAATAGACAAAACAACAGATGTAAAATAGTCCACCCTCACTGGTTGTTTGCTGTAAGTACTGTTTGTATCCTCACAATAGACAAAACAATGGATGTAAAATAGTCCACCCTCACTGGTTGTTTGCTGTAAGTACTGTTTGTATCCTCACGATAGACAAAACAATGGATGTAAAATAGTCCACCCTCACTGGTTGTTTGCTGTAAGTACTGTTTGTATCCTCACAATAGACAAAACAATGGATGTAAAATAGTCCACCCTCACTGGTTGTTTGCTGTAAGTACTGTTTGTATCCTCACAATAGACACAACAATGGATGTAAAATAGTCCACCCTCACTGGTTGTTTGCTGTAAGTACTGTTTGTATCCTCACAATAGACTAAACAATGGATGTAAAATAGTCCACCCTCACTGGTTGTTTGCTGTAAGTATAGTTTGTATCCTCACAATAGACAAAACAATGGATGTAAAATAGTCCACCCTCACTGGTTGTTTGCTGTAAGTACTGTTTGTATCCTCACGATAGACAAAACAATGGATGTAAAATAGTCCACCCTCACTGGTTGTTTGTTGTAAGTACTGTTTGTATCCTCACAATAGACAAAACAATGGATGTAAAATAGTCCACCCTCACTGGTTGTTTGCTGTAAGTACTGTTTGTATCCTCACAATAGACACAACAATGGATGTAAAATAGTCCACCCTCACTGGTTGTTTGCTGTAAGTACTGTTTGTATCCTCACAATAGACTAAACAATGGATGTAAAATAGTCCACCCTCACTGGTTGTTTGCTGTAAGTATAGTTTGTATCCTCACAATAGACAAAACAATGGATGTAAAATAGTCCACCCTCACTGGTTGTTTGCTGTAAGTACTGTTTGTATCCTCACGATAGACAAAACAATGGATGTAAAATAGTCCACCCTCACTGGTTGTTTGTTGTAAGTACTGTTTGTATCCTCACAATAGACAAAACAATGGATGTAAAATAGTCCACCCTCACTGGTTGTTTGCTGTAAGTACTGTTTGTATCCTCACAATAGACAAAACAATGGATGTAAAATAGTCCACCCTCACTGGTTGTTTGCTGTAAGTACTGTTTGTATCCTCACAATAGACAAAACAATGGATGTAAAATAGTCCATCCTCACTGGTTGTTTGCTGTAAGTACTGTTTGTATCCTCACAATAGACTAAACAATGGATGTAAAATAGTCCACCCTCACTGGTTGTTTGCTGTAAGTACTGTTTGTATCCTCACAATAGACAAAACAATGGATGTAAAATAGTCCACCCTCACTGGTTGTTTGCTGTAAGTACTGTTTGTATCCTCACAATAGACAAAACAACAGATGTAAAATAGTCCACCCTCACTGGTTGTTTGCTGTAAGTACTGTTTGTATCCTCACGATAGACAAAACAATGGATGTAAAATAGTCCATCCTCACTGGTTGTTAGCTGTAAGTATAGTTTGTATCCTCACAATAGACAAAACAATGGATATAAAATAGTCCACCCTCACTGGTTGTTTGCTGTAAGTATAGTTTGTATCCTCACAATAGACAAAACAATGGATGTAAAATAGTCCACCCTCACTGGTTGTTTGCTTTTAGTACTGTTTGTATCGTCACGATAGACAAAACAATGGATGTAAAATAGTCCACCCTCACTGGTTGTTTGCTGTAAGTACTGTTTGTATCCTCACAATAGACAAAACAACGGATGTAAAATAGTCCACCCTCACTGGTTGTTTGCTGTAAGTACTGTTTGTATCCTCACAATAGACAAAACAATGGATGTAAAATAGTCCACCCTCACTGGTTGTTTGCTGTAAGTACTGTTTGTATCCTCACAATAGACAAAACAACGGATGTAAAATAGCCCACCCTCACTGGTTGTTTGCTGTAAGTACTGTTTGTATCCTCACAATAGACAAAACAATGGATGTAAAATAGTCCATCCTCACTGGTTGTTTGCTGTAAGTACTGTTTGTATCCTCACAATAGACAAAACAATGGATGTAAAATAGTCCACCCTCACTGGTTGTTTGCTGTAAGTACTGTTTGTATCCTTACAATAGACAAAACAATGGATATAAAATAGTCCACACTCACTGGTTGTTTGCTGTAAGTACTGTTTGTATCCTCACAATAGACACATTCTGAACCCCTTAACCCTTTCCCAAACAAGTCCTATATGAATTGGCTTAGGAAAACACTGAGACAAAATAAGAAAGTGCTGATGATCAGCACTTTCTTCTTTTGCCTCAATATTTTCTAAGTTATTTTGAGCACTAATCCTCTCTCTGTCAAAATCTATTGTGTCGTCTGCAATAGCCTTTGAATTTGACTACCCTCAAATTTTGTTGTTTGGTAAAGGGTTAAACAAATCATTTACGTGAGATGATGTACAGTCAAATCTCTCTATGTCGAACTTCGTGGGACCTTCGAGAAAACTTCGACGTATAGAAAGTTCGACGAAGAGATATTTTGGAGACAAGCGGCCGTCATCGCTTTTACGGGCACGTCACGCCATGTCGGTCGGAGTTGCTGGATACACCACCCCCCCCAACGTGTTGACCTGGGTCCTTTACCAAACAAGTCCTGTGTGGTATAAGCGTTAGATGCTTCTGTAGTCATTGTGAATAACAAATCATCATTGTAAATGCAAAACCTCGTATTTTTTGGAAGATTTTTGAGGAGAAAAAAAGTGCAATTACTTTTTCAAACTGAAAGGTTTGTTAGATATTTGGACATATTGTTCACTAATAAGGTGTCATTAATATTGATCAGTAAAATATCTCAAAAGCTTCAAGAATTGTCTTAACTGGACACACAATGTTTTACTTTGTAAATCTCAAAAATATACATCCAAGGTATTGCACTTACACCGACGAAATGTAACGCTGTATACAATTTCCCGGGCCTTTTTATTTTAAATCATCGAATCACCCACTTTTGACGTCCTCAACAGTAATAAATACACAAAATCAAATACAGGTAAAAATCAATATTCGATAAGGGTAAACACCTGTGTTGATTGCTCGAGTTGACGGGTCGAAAGGTGTGAAAAACTGACTTGATTGCAATTATCATCGTGTAAGTTTGAGGTTCGTTGTATAGAGGTGTGAATGTGTGCAAATATAGGTGGTTGGACTTCGAAATTGGTTCAACGTAAGGAGAAAGTTCGTGCAAGAGGAAACAACATATAGAGGTTGAAATATATAGAAATAAAGAGCAAAAGAATCGGGACTTGAAAATTACTTCGACGTAGGGAGAACTTCGGCTAAGGGAGGTTCGACATAAAGAGATTTGACTGTATTTATCATTGCAAATTTGCTACAAAGTTCTAAAAATGCTACAGAAATTTGCTACAAAATTCCAATAAAAATGTACTTAGCTGCATCTGTTATTTCTTGTTCTTGTTTGAACATTGCTTTTATAGGAAAATGCATTCTGAAATCTCGTTAAGATGGAAAGGTAATAAACAGTGTTTGCTTGACTGAATACCACACAGTAACTCTTTTTTACTCCCAACAAGAAACTGGTTATGGAAAACATTGTGGACAATGAAGAAATTGCTTGTGACAAGCAATTTCTTCATTTCCCACAATATTTTCCATACAAAATGATAAACAAATTAACTTTTTCTTTCATTTTTAGTTGTCGTCTGCAACATCTTTGAATTTGGACAAGTCGAAATTTTGTTATTTGGTAATGGGTTAAAGCAAATACAACATACTCTGACTTTTAAATCTATAAACAAATTTTGTAATTATAGCATTGTAATCTTTGAAAGGGAAAGAGAAAATGATTTTTATCAGCATTTTCTTGTTTTCAATTAACCTCTTATTATACCCCCCACAACAAAGTTATGGGGGGTATACTGGAATCAGGTTGTCCGTCTGTCTGTCCGTCCGTCCGTGGACATAATCTTGTGTCCTCTTCTCCTCCCACAGTTTTTGACCAATTTTTAGCTCCACTGGCCTACAGGCCAGCGGGCTATTGTCATGGCGATGTGTCCGTCGTGCGTCCGTGCGTGCGTCCGTCCGTCCGTAAACTTTTTCTTTAAAAATCTTCTCCTCAGAAACCACCAGACGGATTTCAATCAAATTTCACAAGAATGATCCTTGGGTGACCCTCTCTCAGATTCCTTCAAAGAATTTGGATTGAATCAGAATAACCTGAGTTATCTGCCCTTGAATGTCAAAAATAGCTGGTTTTGACTTTAATTTTACTCTAAAATCCACAAATATTAACCAATCAAGACAAAACTACAACAGAATGTTGGTGACTATAAGATCTTGCCTTGGTATAATTTTCAGCTTGATCCGAATTTTACATCATGAGTTATGTGCCCTTGAAATTGACAAAATTACCATTTTCGACTCTATTTTGACTTTGTTTTCACTCTAGCAACTACAAATATTGACCACTCAAGGCAAAACTGAGACAGAATGTTGGTGATCATAAGATTCTACCTTGGTAAAATTTTCAGCTTGATCTGAATTTTAACTCATCAGTTATGTGCCCTTGAAATTGACAAAATTGCCATTTTCGACTCTATTTTGACTTTGTTTTTACTCTAGCAACTACAAATATTGACCAATCAAGACAATACTTGTACAGAATGTTGATGATCATAAGATTATGCCTTTCTACAATTTTCAGCTTAATCTGAATTTTACATCATGAGTTAAGTGCCCTTGAAATTGACAAATTGCCATTTTCGACTCTATTTTGACTTTGTTTTCACTCTAGCAACTACAAATATTGACCAATCAAGACAAAACTTGTGCAGAATGTTGATGACCATAAGATTATGCCTTTGTACAATTTTCAGCTTAATCTGAATTTTACATCATGAGTTATGTGCCCATGAAATTGACAAATTGCCATTTTTGACTCTATTTTGACTTTGTTTTCATTATAGCAGCTACCAATATTGACCAATCAAGAAAAAAAATGTACAGAATGTTGGTGACTATAAGATCTTGCCTTGGTGTAATTTTCAGCTTGATCTGAATTTTAAATAATGAGTTATGTGCCCTTGTTATTGACAAAATTGCCATTTTCGGCTTTATTTTCACTTTTACAACCATTAGTATTAACTAATCAATACAGAACTTTCACAGATATCTTACTGACCATACGATCTTACTTGCTTGTAATTTTCAGCTTGGTCATGCATTTGCTTGTTTGCGCAGCCTGAACCTTTGATATTGCTTTCAACAAGACAAACAATCAGGCCTGTGGAGCGCTTCCAGGCCGCCAGGACTGTCTAGTTCTGAAATTTTATCAGGATGTTCCATATCATATGAAGTTGTGCACCTGCAATTTTCATCTTGATCCAGTCATTAGTTTCAGAGTTATGCCACTTTGAAGTTTTTAAGGGGGGGGGGGGGGGGTGTGGACATAATCTTGTGTCCTCTTCTCCTCTCACAGTTTTTGACTTTTTTCTGAAATTTTATCAGGATGTTTCCTATCATATGAAGTTGTGCACCTGCAATTTTCATCTTGATCCAGTCATTAGTTTTAGAGTTATGCCACTTTGAAGTTTTTAATGAGGGGGGGGGGGGGAGTAGTCAAAATTTACAATCACAGTTGGACTTTGTTTAAAATCCGTTTCCATGCTCTAAGTCAAGAACATTTTGACCGATAGCACTTTTTCAGTGACAAGGCCCTAGTGGGGGGTATTCGTCCGCTTTGCGACAGTTCTAGTTTTATCTTTATTTTGAGACAGACAATTCAACATAAAGTTTTGATAAGAGAAAGTGAATTCAGAACTGTGTGACTTTTAGCTACAACCAGTCGTACATGCTCCTGCTATCAATCTGCATCTAAAATTTAGGCCAAGTCATGCTTTGCAAAGTACTTCTTTGGTGGACGCAACCATGACGCAGAATGGACATAGCACAGATTTTACCAGATATTTCTTCGCTACGACTATTCTGCATCTTCAGAATGCCAGGAGCATGCAAGAGCCTCTCTTACAACCTGTCATGCATCCCTATAATTCATGGGTCTACAGAGATTTTTATTATTTTCTGTAAAAGCATGATTTATAAGGACGTACATCGGGTTGTAAGAGAGGCTTTAGCTATATCTCTGTCTATGTATTATTATATTCCAGTGTAAAGAGCAGAATCTGCGGGTTGATGAAGCCATGTATCCCCACACTTACAACCCAAATCTATCATTGGTTAGTATTTTCTCCTTTTCGCCTCAATATTGTAGCGATCTGGGTATTTATCGTAGTTTTCACTTACGCTTCTATGCTCGACATAGAAAAGTCTGCATCTCGACAATCCTGTAAACCTAGTGATTCAATTAACTTTCTTTACTCGACTGAGGTGTATGCAGATAAATTATACATGTATGTGCTATGCCGTGTGTACTGGACAGTCTATTTATTTCTCGGTGTAGTAAAAGTCTCGCGTTATCGCTGAGTTATTTTTAGTAACACAGCCTTTTACAGTGTAAACTACCGGTCTGTGCTCGTATCGCTGCTTTCACTCGAAGTTTAGCCCCGCTATTTCATTCAAACCTTAACGAATTGTCATAAAATTGTTATCATTCAAAAGATTATTCATTTGTCTTGCATATCATTATTGTTTAATGGTGATTTAAATGCATTTTATTGTAGTAATCGCTTGCCGAAGCGAACCACCAGAGCTTTTCGCCATATTTTTCTAGCAGAATCTCGCATGCTAGCATTTGCTAGACTTTGTGCTAGCAGATTCTCGCATGATAGCAGTTGCGTGCGCAGCTTGCTTGCAAGATCTCGCATGCTAGCATTTGCTAGAGACGCTGGTCTAGCAAATTCTCGCATGTTAGAACTTGCTAGCACCGCGTGACTATAAAAGCTTTTGCGAAACGCTAAGGTTCTGACTCCATCTTAGATTTTTTTCGGTACCAAAACTTACGTCATTTTCTTTCGTTTTTTTTTTAGTTAGACTTATTTTATTTTCTTTGGTTATTTTTTGGCAAAATTATAACAGACTCATAGGTTTAATTAATTTTAAGATTCTTAGGAGAGTTTTCTGGATAGATTTAATTTTTCTTTTGTCAACAAAGCATTGTATTTTTGTTCAGATTCTGATCTTGATCGCTATTATTTATTATTTAACTTTGTGACTTTCTGGGTACATTTTAGGCAAAATTAAGCATACGACTGACATTTAAAAGGTATTTGATTTGAATTATTTTATTAATTTAGACTCTTGCTGAACGGATTAGGACTTTATTTAACGGTATTTATATTTATTTTCACTCACTGGAAATTGTTAACTTTTGTTGATTGTAATTTTATTTATTTGACTCTGTAAAATTCTATTAGAGCCCTGCATACGTCAGGGTGAAATTATAACACTGTTTTATTGAATTTCTGACTTTTTCCTTCTTTTAAATTACCGGTTTTAACTTAATTTCCTTGGAGTCCAACCCCACCCCTTTTACTTTGAAACATTGAGAGAAAAGGCATCCTGACAAGAGCCGAAAGCGAAATCTCTCTTATCGCTGAGACAGATTTCAGTAACCAGTGACCTGTTCGTCGACCGCCAGCTCGTTACATAGATTTTCTGGTGTCAGAGAAGTGGGATCCAAAGACTTCAACATTTTGGATCCAGCGATACGAACCTAACAGAATGGGAAGAAAAAAGAACACAACGGATTACACAGAGGACGCTACAGACAGAGAGTCAGAGTGTGAATCCCAAGACAGACAGCACGAGCAGAGCGAAAATGGTGCAGCAACAGGTCAACTACCTACAACAGCTACAGCGAAAACCACGACAAGTCGCAGGGAGTACCAGCTCGCCTCAGGAGATGTCGGTGCTCGCGAAGTCTTCGACGATCAAGATCAGATTGCACGCGGCAAGTTCTCGTCAGATAGTGGTGTTGACATCGAAACGACAGCGATGCGTGGATATTCGGCAAGGGATGACAGTCGTTTACAGCCTCATATATCAGAGATCGGAGAACAACCAGGGCTTGCCAGCACTAACTCACACGACAGACACCACATGTATCCAAGATATGACAGGAACAGCAACTTGAATCGCCCGATTGGGGAAAATCAGCACTTCGACAGACAACCGCATGAAGAAAGATCAAGCACATTGGGTCTCGACAGCCGACTACAAAACAGAACTTTTGTTGAGGACAGCAGTAATCATCTGCCTGCAGCAGAACGAAACAGAAACGATTACAGCAACATGATACAAAGCACGGAACCAGATTTTTGGGGTAACAGCCACGGCCGCCATCCCCACTCAGAGAGGGAAGTGAGAGATGCAAACGGAAGATTACTCTGGGTGAATCAAGATTTCAGGGATTACAACAACCTGCGATCAAGAAACAGCCACCAAGAATTTAATGAAAGCCGCACTAGACTGCATGAAGGACGAAATCTAGCGGGAACCCTAGACACGCAAAGGCACTCGCCATACAGTAACTTTCAAGCGCAACCAGTCGACAACACCCGGAGAAGACAGTCAATGCCTCATGATATAAAATTCCCGCCATTCACAGGAAAGGAGGATTGGTCCGTCTGGGTAAACAGATTCGAAGTACTGGCAGAGAGATACCAATGGAGTGAAGATGAGATGGTAGATCAGCTTTTACCGAAACTACAGGGCACCGCTGGAGAGTTTGTCTTCACACAGCTACCCAGACAGGCTCTGCACGACTACCAGCGACTGGTCAGCGAACTCAACAGCCAATTCAGAGTCGTAGAGACACAGCGGTCATTCGCAGCGAAATTCAGCCGGCGAGATCAAAGAAACGGAGAAACTGCGGAAGAGTTTGCAGCGGACCTCAAGCGACTTTACGCCAAAGCGTACGGTAATCGCAGCGATGTTGTTCGACAAGAGGATCTTGTGCGGCGGTTTTTAGATGGTCTGAGGGACAGCGAAGCCAGATTTGAAGTGGAGTACCATAAAGATCCACAGAGTATAGATGAGGCCGTCTACCATGTGGTGCGTTTCATACAGACAAGGCAGGGCAGAGACCGAGATCCTTTTGGGGAGAAGAAAATGAAAAGATTCACACGAAAAGTTTCTGATGAAGAAAATTACGAGATGGAAGAAGAGCAAGATCTGGATGCAAGTCTCGAAGATGACGAGATAAGAGCTCTAAAAGGAAAACCGAAACAGGACAGACAGTCGAATGTTGAGGAAAGTAGGAACAGATTCAATGCTCCACCCAGTGGAGAGTCAGGCTTACAAGCTGTGATGCTCCAGATCTTAGCCAAGCTAGAGAAATTGACAGACCAGAGAGAACCAGAGAGAAAGCGCAGAGCAGAAATGACCTGCTTTGCCTGCAACCAAAAGGGCCACTTCATTAAGGACTGCCCTAGTAGAAACAGACCAGACTCCAAAGACCAACATGGTGGCCAAGGACAAAGCAAGAGCAGCGATGGATTGGCATGGAAGACAAAGGAGCATTTAAACTTCTAGGGGCTGAACCGTTTGGTCCGGGGGAAGCCCAGGTCAACTTAAGAGACCAACAAGAACTAACAGATAACAATGACGTTGTCAGAAGAAGAAAACCAGGGAGAAACAGTCTATACATAAAGGGAGTTGTTGAAGATAGACCTATCCTATTCACCGCCGACACAGGAGCAACCAAGTCCGTAATGTCTAGTCGTGTCTATAACAGGTTAGACCACCACACCAGACCAAGATTGACACCATCTCGAAACCTAGTCAGCGCAGACGGTGCACCTATCAAAGAGGTCGGGCGAGGCTACTTCGACATAAAGCTAGGTCCAGTTCAGATGAAAAAGGAAATAGTGGTGGCTGAAATAGAAGATGACTGTTTGCTTGGTATGGATGTTCTGCAGAACGACTCCGGCGGCCCAGCAGACATCTTGATGAGCAAAGGCATCATCAGGTTAAGGGATCAAGATATACCCTGCATGGGAACAGGAGGAACAGACAAGACCCGACAAGTCACCATAGCAAGCGATTCCATTATTCCACCTCAAAGTGAAGCCCTTATAGACGTCTTCGTTGAAAGACATGAGGAAGACGATATATTCGGACTTACAGAGTTCATCATAGAACCAACAGATGAGTTTAGACAAGCATATCCACTGCAAATGGCTGCGTCGCTAATCGACAACAAGTCGCATGTAACCAATAAAGTACGAGTAATGAACCCGTTCTCGGAGTCGGTGCGATTGAGACAGAATGCGGTAGTCGGAGTGGCGGAACCATTGGCAGAGCAACCCGTCACCTTGGTCTGCAAAGAGAATGAAGAAAGCCAAGGAGATAACGTCAGCGTACGCAGAATAGAGCTAAAAGACAAGACAGACCCACCAAAGCAAAGAGACAAAGAAACCAAGCAAGGGGAACCGGTAGTGATCCCAGACCATTTACAGGATCTGTTCGAATCGGCGGTAGAGAATTTAGATGAAAACGAAAGAGATACGATTGCAGCATTGCTCATTAAATATCAAGATGTGTTCTCGAGGGACGAATGGGATCTGGGCTGTACTCATCTCACAGAGCACTCAATTGATACAAAGGATGCGCAACCAATTAAACAACCGCCGAGACGTGTCCCAATCGCATATGCTGGGGAAGAGAGAAAAGCTGTAGAAAAACTTCTGGAGCAGAAAGTCGCCAGAGAAAGCACATCACCTTGGGCATCACCAATTGTTCTCGTGAAAAAGAAGTCAGGCAGCATCCGTCCATGCATCGATTACAGAAAACTCAACAGCCTTGTTACGCCAGATGCATTTCCTCTGCCAAGAATCCAGGACTGCCTTGATGCAGTTTCAGGCTCGACACTGTTCAGCACTTTCGACCTGACTAGTGGATATTTCCAGATACCGGTTAAAGAAGAAGACATACCAAAAACTGCCTTTTGTTGTAAATACGGCCAGTTCGAGATGACACGACTTCCGTTTGGACTTAATAATTCGGCCAGTACTTTCCAAAGGACCATGGAGCTTGCGTTGAAGGGACTTCAATGGGAAAACTGCATCATCTATATCGACGACATAATCGTTTTTGCTACCAACCTAGAGGACCACATAATCCGGGTAGAGCAAGTGTTTGAGCGGTTGAGGCAGGCTGGCTTAAAGCTCAAGCCAGAGAAATGCTCCATGATGCAGACCGAAGTTACGTTTCTAGGGCATGTAGTGTCGGCAGACGGAGTCAAACCAAATCCAACCAACATTTCCAAGACAGTAGAATGGCCTGTACCGAGGACCCCTAGACAGATTAAGCAGTTTGTAGCCATGTGTTCTTATTTTCGCCGTTTCGTGAAGGACTTTGCTCACATCGCCAGACCTATGGTTGAGCTGACTAAGAAGGGAAGACAGTTCAAATGGACCGATGCATGTCAGGGAGCTTTCGAACAGCTGAAAGAAGCCCTTGTGAGTCCAATGGTGATGGGATATCCACTGAACGATGCAGGCGAGTTTATACTCGATGTAGACGCTTCAGACTGTGCGATTGGTGGTGTTTTGTTGCAGGTCCAAGACGGTAGAGAGCGAGTGATTGCCTTCGCCAGCAGAGCAATGAACAAGGCTGAGCGAAACTACTGCGTGACAGAGAAAGAACTCCTTGCAGTTCGTTATTTTGTTGAATATTTCAGGCAGTACCTGCTAGGGAGGAAGTTTCTAGTTAGAACAGACCACCAGGCACTGGTATGGCTGTTTAGCCTAAAAGAACCCAGGGGTAAGGTAGCACGCTGGATTGAGATAATGTCTTATTATTCTTTTGCTATTCAGTACCGTCCCGGCAAGAAGCAAGGCCACTGCGATGCGCTGTCAAGATGTGAGAACCCGCAAGACTGCAGTTGCCCAGAAACTGATATGAGTGAGCCTTTCAAGTGTGGTCCGTGCAAGAAGTGCAGAAAGCGAGCTGATGAAATGGGGATGCAGGAGAAATATACGAAGATCTTCAGTCAGCTTTCAAGAGAGCTAACCGTACAGAAAAACGACAAAGAACAAGCGGGAAAGTCCGAAAAAGTTAGAGCAACGGATGCAGTTCCGAGTTCAAGCTCCAGCACATCAAGAGAAGAGAGGAAGCAACGGCATGCTGACACAGGCTGGCGCTGGGAAGGAGGAACCTCATTGGAAAATCTACGACAGGAGCAAGAGTCTGATCCAGACATAGGGCCAATCTACAGCGCAAAGATGTGTGGCGAACGTCCAAATGGACAAACCGTGCAAACTTGGAGTCCGGCAGGGCGACATTACTGGCTGATATGGGATTCGCTATCCGTACAACATGGTTTACTATTCAAGACCTTTTCAAAACAGAACGACAGCGGAACATTCCAACAGTACATTGTACCCAGGACATTAAAGGGGAAAGTACTGCGCCAGATGCATGACAACATACTATCCGGTCACCTTGGGATAAAGAAGACTAAGGAAAAGGCCATGCAAAGATTCTACTGGTATGCAATGAAGGAAGACATCACAGTGTACATAAAGAAGTGCGAAGTCTGTGCTGCCAACAAGAAACCGTCCAAGGCACCCAAAGCACCATTAGGCACAATCAAAGTAGGAGCACCATAGGATGTCATTGCCATCGACTACCTGGGCCCATTACCGTTGACGGAAAGAGGACACCGGTACGTGTTGGTACTCACAGATTTGTTTACGAAGTACGTGGAGATCCTACCGGTAAGAGATCAGACAGCCGAGGAATGTGCCAGACAAATTTTGAACAATTTCATAGCACGCTGGGGGTGTCCATTAGGAATTCACAGCGACCAAGGCAGGACTTTTGAGAGTGAAGTATTCAGACAGCTAACAAAGATGCTAGAAATCCGGAAGACAAGGACAACAGCAAGAAATCCAAAGTGCAATGGCCAGTGCGAGCGTTTCAATAGGACGTTACTAGGCATGATAAAATCATATCTAGTGGGAGAACAGAGAGATTGGGACCTATACCTTGGCTGCCTGGCAGGCGCGTACAGGGCGACGCCGAATGAGTCGACGACACTAACTCCGAACCTCATGACGTTGGGTCGCGAAACCAGATTACCAGCTGAGTTAGTCTTCGGAAGTCAGACAACTAGCGAAACCGAAGTTTGTAGCTACGGGGACTATGTTGACAAACTGAGAAACCGAATGCAAAATGCCCACGACATTGCCAGAAAGCATCTGGGGTGCAAATCCAAACGTCGAAAGGAAGTTCATGATGTTAGACTAGCACACAAGAATTACAGCGAGGGCGATGTGATCTGGTTGCTGCATGAGTCAAGGAAAGTCGGAATAGCACAGAAGCTTGAAAGGTCTTACGATGGCCCATTCCTGCTGAAGAAGCGACTCAACGACATCAACTTCCTAGTTCAGCTTGACAGATCCGGATCAGACAAGGTGGTGCATCACGACAAGCTGAAACCATTCAAAGGACGTGAAATACCAAATTGGATCAAGAAAGCGAGAGACAAATTACCCATCGGGAACAAACAATAATCTTGTTAGCTGGATGGAACTTTCTAGCTGAAAACTAATTAAACAGTTGTTTTAGTTTTTGTAATTTTTGTATAGTGTATATTAGAATATACTGTTGCATTCCAAAGAAGGTCTTAGACTATGAACTTAGTAGAGAAACACGGATTGGTCTGGTGTTAGGTGCCTGAAGGAAAGAGGAGGGCTTAGAAGCATAAAGAGCTAGATATGGCCTCAGCACAATTTAAGTAAGGTAAGCTTGCAGTTCTTTAGGTGCTGACTGATGAGTGAGATGGCAATGCTGGCAGCTTGGAGAAAACAGGGTGGTAATCCCATGGGTGTTGAGGTAAGTTACCAAAGTGACCGAGGGGTCAAGGGAGAGGTGACGATTGAGAACACAAGGACGGGTGCACCAGCTGTTTAGGTAAAAAGCTGTCAGAGATGTCGACTGGTCAGAGATCAGCAAAGACTGCAGCGGAGTGACTATAGCGTTACAGGTAGTAGTATAGCTACTCAAAAGGCAAGGAGGCAGAGGGAGAACTGACAAAGCACCAGCCATCCAACAGAAAAGAGATAACATTAATAGGGGTAAGACAGGGTGTAGTATTCTCACCCTATAATAATCGCATTGTTTTTTTTAGGTGGAGAAAGTGCCTAGAAAATGGACAAGCAGATGCTGAGATTTCTTGGGCGAGACTAATTCGTCCAAGAGAGATAATCCATTTAACATTTTATTCTATCGTTGTAGAAGTTATTATGGCGACTAACACTAACACACTAACTATGGAAGAGAAGGCGAGGAGGAAGGGCAGGGCCTACCAATGTCTGAGGTGCCACCAAAGGACAGGGAAGGAGACAGTGGATGTGAGAAATAGAATCGAAGACCACATACTGAAGGTCCATCTGAGCCTGGACGAAGTCCCCTTCTACTGCAATTTATGCATGTTTCGGTGTATGGAGGAGGCGGACCTGAAAGCCCACGTTCAGCTGTACAGGAAGCACCGGCTGATGGCTGCTGACTGTCCCCAACTAGAGAATGACAGATGTCTAGTCAGAAACCCTCATCCACACATAATTGGTGAAGGTGATTACCGTATCCTGAGCCAGGAAGAGTCGAGGACCTACTGGATGAAAACGATGAAGCCTCCGAAAGACATGCTGATGGAGGCGGTAAATAAGGTGTTTCCGGAGAGTTGGTTGGCTGCCCACGCTGATGACAGTTCTTCCGTTCACTCGGGGCAGACAAAGGGAAGCTGCGGCCAACAGAAGGAGGTTGAAGCAACAGAGGGCCAGCCATCGGTGGTGCAGCTGGCCAAACAGATCACAGAGCGGACCAAGATGCTGGTGGAAGCCGCAAGCACAAGCTCAAAGTCGGTGGAGGAATGGGTACAGGGCATCCCCGACGAGAACATCCTACCCCAGATCCTCGGGCAAGGGGAGAAGAAGAGTATAGAGAAGAGAACAGGGATGGAACCACCAAGGAAGAGACCCCGATCGGTGTCACCCGCTTCATCGAGCTCCTCAGGGTCTTCTGCTAGTGAGACAGGTGCTATTGCTGCGGCGATAAGAGCAGAGGGGAGCGAGCTGAGAGGTATGCTGCGCGAGGTGACGGCGACCAACAACTCGGTTTTGGAGGGGATCAGGGAGGCCATCGAGGGGCAGACACGGGCGATCAGAGACCTGACGACCACTCTATTGGAGTCAAGACGGAGCAGGGACCAACCGCGCTCCCGAGATGATCACCCACGACATGAACACGATCGTCCCCAGCACAATGACCTCCGTACTCATCTTGATCGAGAAAGAGCCCGCAACAACAACAACAACAGGACTAACGATGACCGTCCCAGAGCTGACGACCGCAGCCGCTCCAGAGATGATCGTCAACGTACCGACAACAGTCGCAAGAGGTCTGACGACAACAGTGCGCACACAGGTGATGACCGGTCCCGAAACAACGGTAGGCGCAGCCGCTCCAGAGATGATCGTCAACGTACCGACGACAGTCGCAACAGGTCTGACGACAACCGACAGCGTACAGATGACGACCGATCCAGAAACAACAGGCGCAGCCGCTCCAGAGAAGACCGCCAACGACACAACGATGACACTACGACGAGCAGACGCGACCAAGACAGGAACGAAAAGGACAGACAGAGGAAGAGACCACTGGAAGACAAAGAGAACAGACGCTGGTGAGAGAGTTCTGAATTGTGGAGAGAGAGGTTCGAAAGGTGTGAATAAGGTGTGAGATTGAGATTTTTTGTCATTTTTTTGCGAGAAAGAATGTTAGAGTGATTGTGAGAGGTACTAGTGATGTGGGTGAGAGGTCTAATGTAAATTTTGGGGGGTGGTTTGTTAAAAATGTTTGATTATATGACTGATCAAATATTGCATTACTAAGCACCATTTCTAGTCTACAATGCTCTACTTTACTTGTACATATTCATCATGCAAAATGTGTTCCAGCTCAGGCTGCTGTGCTAACATGAGTCTTTGCAAGTCTTGATACCTGTGAGCAAATGGTATTCTACTGTTTGCCCATGAGTAACAAAACTTGTTTTACATAATTCAAAACAATATAATGTTTTACAAAGCTTTCTGTTTTCCATTTTTTTTCCTTGTTCAAAAATGTTTTAATCAATTCATGTTGTAAATCATAACAGGTCATTTTGTTTTATCACATTTGTATTGATCAATACCTAGTCAATGTTTTATCTTAACTTAGATTGATGGAAACACTTGGGTATCCTGTGTGTTTTTGCTAATCTACTTTAAGGTGGTGAGAGCCAATTTGTGATTAAGGTAGTACAGCAAATTTAAAGTCTTAAATTTTGTGATTTTCTACCAGTTTTTCATGCATTACTTGTTCCAAGTTTTTCGAAGCTTGCTTTATCATTGATTTCTTGAGTGTTTGATGGAACTAAACACTCTCGGAAGGGGGTGATGTAGCGATCTGGGTATTTATCGTAGTTTTCACTTACGCTTCTATGCTCGACATAGAAAAGTCTGCATCTCGACAATCCTGTAAACCTAGTGATTCAATTAACTTTCTTTACTCGACTGAGGTGTATGCAGATAAATTATACATGTATGTGCTATGCCGTGTGTACTGGACAGTCTATTTATTTCTCGGTGTAGTAAAAGTCTCGCGTTATCGCTGAGTTATTTTTAGTAACACAGCCTTTTACAGTGTAAACTACCGGTCTGTGCTCGTATCGCTGCTTTCACTCGAAGTTTAGCCCCGCTATTTCATTCAAACCTTAACGAATTGTCATAAAATTGTTATCATTCAAAAGATTATTCATTTGTCTTGCATATCATTATTGTTTAATGGTGATTTAAATGCATTTTATTGTAGTAATCGCTTGCCGAAGCGAACCACCAGAGCTTTTCGCCATATTTTTCTAGCAGAATCTCGCATGCTAGCATTTGCTAGACTTTGTGCTAGCAGATTCTCGCATGATAGCAGTTGCGTGCGCAGCTTGCTTGCAAGATCTCGCATGCTAGCATTTGCTAGAGACGCTGGTCTAGCAAATTCTCGCATGTTAGCACTTGCTAGCACCGCGTGACTATAAAAGCTTTTGCGGAACGCTAAGGTTCTGACTCCATCTTAGATTTTTTTCGGTACCAAAACTTACGTCATTTTCTTTCGTTTTTTTTTTAGTTAGACTTATTTTATTTTCTTTGGTTATTTTTTGGCAAAATTATAACAGACTCATAGGTTTAATTAATTTTAAGATTCTTAGGAGAGTTTTCTGGATAGATTTAATTTTTCTTTTGTCAACAAAGCATTGTATTTTTGTTCAGATTCTGATCTTGATCGCTATTATTTATTATTTAACTTTGTGACTTTCTGGGTACATTTTAGGCAAAATTAAGCATACGACTGACATTTAAAAGGTATTTGATTTGAATTCTTTTATCAATTTAGACTCTTGCTGAACGGATTAGGACTTTATTTAACGGTATTTATATTTATTTTCACTCACTGGAAATTGTTAACTTTTGTTGATTGTAATTTTATTTATTTGACTCTGTAAAATTCTATTAGAGCCCTGCATACGTCAGGGTGAAATTATAACACTGTTTTATTGAATTTCTGACTTTTTCCTTCTTTTAAATTACCGGTTTTAACTTAATTTCCTTGGAGTCCAACCCCACCCCTTTTACTTTGAAACATTGAGAGAAAAGGCATCCTGACAAGAGCCGAAAGCGAAATCTCTCTTATCGCTGAGACAGATTTCAGTAACCAGTGACCTGTTCGTCGACCGCCAGCTCGTTACAATATTTTCTGGACTATATTCTGCACAAATACAAGGTAAATGTGGTTGAATCCCAGCTCGGCCAATATCCTTTATATATACTGCTGAAGATGCATGTATACAGTCAACACTCATTATGTCGACATCAGATGACTCGAATTTCCGCTTTAGGCGAAGTGAAAATCTGGTCTGTCCATGTAAATGGATATCAAAGGAAAAACACAAACCTATGTTGAAATAAATATAACCATTGAAATATAGTAGGAAAAGGAGAGAAATTGCTCGTTTCGAGCAATTTCTTTCCTTTTCCTACTATATTTCATTAGAAACACACTTGCTGAACAATTTAATCGACCAAATGTCATTTTAAGCAAAACTAAACAAAATTGGATAAATCAAACTCCAGGCCCCGGTTTCTCGAAAAAACTTAAGTATATTCTCATGAGTTCATGCTCAACTTCAATTCAATACCAATCAACGTTGATTGGTATTCAATTGAAGTCCACGTGGATTTCGTGCGATTTGAGCTCGGTGCTCAGATTTGAGCACGAGATCGTACTTAAGTTTTTTCGAGAAACCGGGGCCAGATATGTCGAGGTATTTTGACGGCCCTTGTGACTTCGACACAACAAGTGTCGACTCTATTTGTATCATCTTTTCTGTCCTTATGTCCACATCTTGTGAAAGTTTTTTCTGATACATTTATGGATAAATTTGGATGAAATTTTCACAGAATGATGTTCCTAGTCATCCGACCTTGTGCCTGATGTCAGAGTTTGCCAGATTACCCACAGAAAAGGGTGGATATTTTGACTGGTGTTCTTGTTTACATTTGACATAAGTTTTCTAATATTTTACCATCTGCTAATGGAAATTTAGCATGACAAGGGTTTAGTACACAGTTATTCATCACAAACACAATTTTTTGTCATTTTTGTCTTCAGTCGGTGGTGTCCTCTAAACGGACCCCATTGCGTACTCCAAGACGAACACCAGCGAGAAGTACGAGAAGTAACATGAGGGACGGGCTAGTCAGTAAAACAGACGGGAACCCACAACCAATAGCCATAGACCCAGAACTATTAGCTAGGGACAAACCAACCAAACCACCCACACATAAGGGAGGTAACACTGCGATGGGGACAAATAAAGAGAGTTCACCCAAGGGAGATAACTCCAGCAGGTCACCGGGGACCAGTAGAAGAAATACACCGACAGTGGTGAATCTGAGACAGCAGAAAGAATCTCACAGCAGCATAGATAAATCATCGTCAGAGGATGAAACAAGGGTGAGCACTTTAATCCATTACCAAATTAAAAATTAAAAAAACATCAAGAGAAAAGAAGAAAATGATATGGAAGTTTTAGTAAGTTTTGGTTTAAAGTTTCTAATATATGAAATGAATCATATTCTATTGACTTTCCACTTAATCCACAGCCATTGAGTATCAAGTCGACTGTTGACATTATTATGCCCCTATATCGAGAGATTGGGGGCGTATTGTTTTACTCGTGTCTGTCTGTCCATCTGTCCGTCCGTCCGTCTGTCTGTCCGTCTGTCTGTCTGAAAACTTAAGAGTGATTCTCTGATAGCACCAAAAAAATAAAGAAGGGGTCGGAAATGCATAGTCTCAGATTTTCTTGAAACTTTCAGGGAAATATCCTTGGTAGCCACTTACAACGTTTTGGGCAAGAAAAGTTGCCGGTCTACATTGGTTGCCATGGTAACCACAGAGAAAGATTTCGGCTAAAATGGACCAAATTTGAATATTGAAACTAGTGAAAATAGACAAAATTTAACGCCAAAGTTCTCATCAATTATCATCTCAATCATTTTTTTTGTTTTTGTGATTTGGATAATGGGTCTTGGTGATATTAAACAATTAATGGACAAGAATGTCTATTTCCCAGATTTTGTACAATATGGATTTTGGTAAGACTATGTTTATGAAAAATTGACTTTTATTAAAAAAGCTGAAATTTGCCATTTTCTAATGCAATAATCTGGCTTACGCAGCGTAGTTCAGCATGGACATACATGTTGTGGTAAAGTACTAATCTTGTTTTACCAATTTGTGAAAAAAAATCGCTGGGCACTCTGGAAACGGAAAATTTATGAGCTTTAAAAAATACATTATTATCAAAAAATCAAAATTTTCAATTTTTTGACATCAAGAGCTTTGATGCATATTTCAAGTTTTATCTACATACATATCATGTATTTTTGCCTTAGATGACTCTTTCACTGCCTATCAAAGCGAAAAATCAAATATTTTTGTGTCCATATTCAATTTTTAAATTTTAAAAAAAGGTTGCCATAGCAACAAATTCCAATATTAACATTCATCTGTTTTTTCCCCACATATA
This sequence comes from Fragum sueziense, assembly GCA_963680895.1. Taxonomy (NCBI): domain Eukaryota; kingdom Metazoa; phylum Mollusca; class Bivalvia; order Cardiida; family Cardiidae; genus Fragum; species Fragum sueziense. Next base: position 58,932,615 of record OY804600.1, on the reverse strand, counting down.
TCCAAAAGCATTATATGTTGGCATATGTGTTGATAATGTAAAGTCATCAATCAAACATATCACTGAATCATTATCATATTTTTGGCAAAAATATTACCAAGCAATTATGGTTGCCACGGTAACTATAGAAGCAGATTTTAAACTAATAACCCATATGCATATAAACCCCACATTATTGTAAATGGAAAAGGATCACTTAAAAATGTCCAAATGTCTAATTTCAATGTCATTTTTGTACAACTGTGGAAAGAAATTACTTATACATTTTCCATCATAGTTACCATGGTAACGGATTTAAAGAAATACCCCAATAACCTTTATTTTAGATGGATTTTTTAACAAATTTGATCAATCGGTGCGTTTTCTATGGGGAAATATATGTAATGCCCTATGAAGAATCAGGACAATTTATGGTAGATATGGCTATATGGTTTTGCATGGTATTCCTTGTATTTTTGTGATTCTAAGTATGAAAACCATTTCTCAGAGAGATGTCAGATTCTCAAAAGAGGCCATAAATTTGAAGTGGCAAAACATGTTTCTTTCACAATTCCCAATTACATTTGTAACTGAAATCCATTTCTGTTTGATATCCTATCTAGATGGAGGTCATTCAATAAGGTCAAGACCATTCATCAATCTCAAGGTCATTCATTAATCCAAAGGTCATTCATCAATCCCAAGGTCAATCATGAGAGGTCATCTCTCACAAAATATATCAAAATTGGCTTTTTCAGACAAGAAAATGTTCTATCAATACTTTTTTGTGCATTTTCTTGGTAATTCTAATGAAAAATGCATCCCCCATAACATATTACAACCAACTTATGGATAAAAAAGATCAGTTTTGACATTTTTTGTTATAAAAGACAGGAAAACTTAAACAAGCCTAAATCTACTGTTTTTCAAAAAGATTCATTCCAATCCACCAATTTCATATGTTGTCAGTACCCATACAAAAGTTAACCAAACATTTCATAAAGGTTATTGACTAAATGAACCTTAAAAACACCAAGAATATAGACTGGGATTTCTAACCTTTTTTGGTTGTCATGATTACAAAAAAGACTGACATCCCAGGGTATGACAACAGCTCTTATGCGACTTTCATCTCAGGCAAGCTTGAAATTTCTGTCTTAACAATGTAATTATTACTCATGGGAATGTACGTCTTTATACTTATTCCCAGTTTTTACCCTTTGCAAAACAAGACCTGGTTTTGACTTTAATATAAGAGGCTTTGGAAAACATTGATGCAAAAGAGAAAATGCTGATAATCAGCATATTTTTCCTTTTGCCACAATAACATCTGTGAATTAAACCTTTCCCAAACGACAAAATTTCACTGTGATCTACTTCAAAAACAGCTACAAATGACAAAATGGATGTTATTAAAGATAGGATTTGTGTAAAATATGACACGGAAAATATTGAGACAAAAGGAGAAACTGCTGGTCATCAGCAGTTTCTTTTTTTGTTTCAATGTTTTCCCGAAGTTATTTCTATATGGGATGTCAAAACAAGGTCTTGTTCGGGAAAGGGTTACTGCTAATAAATGCCATCTTCATAAATATTCATTACTTTTTTGGGCTACAATAACTTTCCCATTGGACCACGTCAAAATTTTGTTGTTTGGGGAAGGTGGGTTAATGTAAGATTGAACACACTAAACATAAGTGCTTATTCCATGTTAAACCCTTTCCTCCTAAAAAAGACCTAGTTTTGACTTTTCTATATAAAAGAAATGGGAAAACATTGAGGCAAAAGAAATGTATATGCTGATAATCAGCATTTCCACTTAGGCTTTTGTCTCAATATTTTCTATGGGAATATTTTACACAATTTTGATCATTATCAATACTAGTATTCACTTTGTTGTCTGTAACATCTTTCAAATGAGAACAGTCTCATATTTGTTGTTTGGGAAATGGTTAACCCGTTACCAAATGGTCAATATTCAAAGATGTTGTAAATGACATTTCCAAATGTATGGAATTTTACATTTTTGGTCTTTTCGGGTAGGAAACATTGTGGGAAATGAAGAAATTGCTTGTCACAAGCAATTCATCCATTTTCCACAATGTTTTCCAAAAACCTTTATCTATTGGGACATTCAAAGAGTCAATTAGTCAGAATGGATTAAATGAGAATTGGTGAAAAAAGAATGTATATTACTTATTCCATATAAGATTGAACATATTTTATGAAATCGACAATAGGCATTTTTTTACTGGGAGAATATTGAAGTCTTTGTTATGAGCTCTTTTCTGCAAGTTACTCAGTCCTATCATTGTTCTTGACCAGGCTTTGCTGTTACAATATATGGGGTACAGGACTGGATGTGGCTTGTTTAGTCCCTGTCACTGGTCGGTATGCTGCCTTCTAATGGCCTAGTTTGTGATGAAAATTTGTGGAAAGTCAGCTAAGTGTTGGTTTTGTGTAGCCATAGAACAGTTGATAGTGATGTATAAGTCTAACAGCTGTGACGTTCACCTTTCCCTAGGAATATGTATGCAAGATGAAATACACTTGTACATGCCTCTGAAAATGAAGAAAAAATTATTAAACAAACAGTCTAATTTCAAGTTTACCTTTAAACTTAAACAACAATACATCTGCTTAGCCAAGATATATGTCTCGTCTAATCAGATGGCTTGTACTGTATTTTGAATTTAAGATTTATTTAGAAATGTTGGTGAATATGTCCCCTGACTGTCCAAAAGTACATTTTTCTACATAAAACCCTATAAACATGAAACATAAGTCATCCTCAGTTCATCACCATGACACTAAATTTAAATTTCCATACTTGGCTGTCAACTACTTACATTACGATAGCTGAACCCTGGCACCAGATTTTTCACAGGGTATGATCACAATTTAGTTTGACTTTTTGTGGAGGAAAACACACCATCAAAATATTATTTCGAAATAACCATTGCAATTATCATTGTCTCAGTATTGTATTATCATTGGCACTAGAATGAGATGGATAATTTTCTATATTTATCTTTTTTCAAAATGATTCCAAAATTAAACCTGGATTTTTTATTCAATTATTTTTTTCACCACAGTTTTACAAACTTACCTGTCAATTGAAAAATGGCATAAAGATATGCATCAGAAAATCCAAACAGGGTGAAGGTTTATATTGACCAGTCATCATGGTTAGATACACCTGAAAAGATGAAAACAAATATTCTAAATCACATTCTGAAAAGCCATATGTCAGACAACAAGTAGGTTATTATTCAGTCATTTGGAAGTTGAACCCGTGGCAAAGAAATGTCTATTTTTCAAATTATAGAGTGTTCACTAACAGAGAGCAGCGGCCAGATATGTTTGTAATGTTTATAGGCTATATAGCTGCCAGAGCAGTGTCTCTCAGATGTTCTATGTTATCTTGGATGGCCCTCATTGGAACGGTCACACTAAAATTCGCCATATGAGGAAAATACGCCCTATGGAAGCCATATGAAAATATTGACGCCATATGGAAATATATGTTATATTAACATGTATTTTGGTCATATTAAGATTTTATTTACCATACTTTTTCACTTTCAAGTAGTACTTAATAGAAGTAGATGATTTTAGGCGATACATTTTGGAGTTGATCGCCTACGCCATACCACTTTGACCGTTCGCCACAAGGGTAAAAAGTTGAACTTTTTTTATATGAAATGAATAAAATGGATAGATCGTTATTACAGTATGTTTGATTAATTAGTTTCAGTTTTTAAAATGTATACTTTTTCAGATTTTAAAGAAGAATTAATATAAAGAAACTCAAAACTTCAAAGGGAGCAAAATACAGACATTTTAGACTGGATGAATATATAGATTGGAAGCCCAAAATATTTTTTTTTGTGCGCTTTTTTTGTTTTTGTTTTATCTGTCATTAGATCTAGTATATTTATTTTATTTTTGTCGTCTGCTATAATTTTCCATGGAGAAGATTTTAGATTGCACAGCTTAACCTTTTAATTGGGACTTGGATCATACGTTTTGAATGATAAAATGGGATATCGACAAGGTGAACAGCATAATCCCATTTACTTTAACTTTTGGCGTCCCTTGAAAAATTTGAAAACATGAGAGAAAGCAAGAAATTACTGATAATGTATAATCTATGTTTTGACACCACATATTCTTAACCCTTTCCCATGTATAATTCTAAATCACAGACCAGAAAATTTAAGATTATTTATTCTACATTTCTGATCAATCAATCATCAATCTGCGTTTATTTCTTTTGACTCAATATTTTCCAAACCTTGATGGCCAGGTCAAATCAGGGACTTGTTTGTGAAAGGGTAAGGAAGTTTGCCCCTTTGGCCATTTTGGAGGATTGAAATACGCACGTTTTAATGCCATGTTCTTCCAATTCTTTCACAGTTTCAAACACATCATCCTTGATCTTTCTTGGCATGGCCTGGCTTTGTATGTCATTCCCTGACCGTCGGCATCTGGGTTGAAGGCTTATAGGGACTGGAACAGTTGTCTGTCATATCTGGATGCGGTGATTATACAATTTCTGTTGCCACGGATGACGCCCGAAGTTGCACCAAGTGATGGTATTGATTGTTGGAATACCTTGATGATTAATTAACACTTTTCCAAACAAGACCTAAATTTGACGTCCCTAATAGAAAGGCTATGGAAGACATTGGGGAAAAAGATAAAATTCTGGTAACCAGCATTTTTTCCTTCTGCCTCGATATTTTCTACATGATGTATTTTACACAAATCCTGTCTATATCAGCGCCAATCTTATCGTCTGCAGCAGTTTTCAATCTGGTCCAAGCATTTTCTTTGCCGTTTGGGAAAGTGAATAAGTACGAAAGTAAATTAACCTGGCTGCATAGATTTACATGTTCTCATTCTAAGATCTTGTTCTGACGTCACTATTAGAAGTTTGAGAAAACGTAAAAAAAATCAGATATGTCCAAGTTCAAAGATGTTGCAGACGACAATTTAAAGTGAATGAAATTTTAACTTTTTTGGTCATTTTGTGGATAAAATATTGTGGGCTGAAGAAAATGCTTGCCACAAGCATTTTTTTGTGAGTGGTCTGGGTTAACCATTCCTCAAAAAAGACCTGGGCCCCGTATTACTAAACATTTTACAATCAAGTTTTTGTGTAAACTGTGTAACAAGAGAGCTGATTGCACGAGAAATTCGACTGAGCCAATCAGGGCTGTTGTTACAAGTAATCATGAATTCAAAAATCCAACATACGATCGTTAGTTATACGGCCCCAGCACTGGTTCTCGTCCATACAATACTAGAAAGTTTTGCAAAACACTTGGGAAAAGAAGAAATTTGCATCAATAAGCAATTTCTACTTTTCCATTAATAATTCTAACTTATAAATATAACAGATCATCATCTATTGCAAATCGCACCATGTATGAACGTCTAAAGAACCTCCATGGATAAGGCGAGAAATCTCCCTAAAAGGCTCAGCTTGATGGGTCAATTTTCAATTTAGGTATACTATTTAGGTATACATGTATCTGACAATACAGCTCGAAATAGTTATTAATTTGCATGTTTTGAAAACAAACTTTTCCATTTGAGCTTTTTAGGGAGATTTCTCGCATTATCCATAGATGTCCTCAAAATTGTCGTTTGGTTAATGATGAATAACTTCGGAGACGGATTTTTTTTTTTTTTTTTTTTTTGGTTTAGTGATTATTCATATTTGAAACTAGTTTGGCTTTTTTATTCTGAACTGTTGTCGTTTTTGTTTACTTTACACGCTCCGCCTGATCTGGTTTTATGGTTTTCTTTTGCAATTATTTGGTCAACATTTAATTTACCAATTCCTGGTATCTGGTAAAAAGTTATTTGTCTTTAATCAAAACAAGAACAAACAAATTAAACCATTTCCAAAACTGCGAAATTTTACAGTGGCCAATTTGAAAATTGTTGTAAACCACAAATGGACGTTACTTATTATCAACATCTTCTTCTTTAGCCTCGATGTTTTCCCAAGACTGCTCTTTTAGGGACGTTAACACCAGTTCTTGTTTGGAAAGGGGTTAAACCTCTAGGCCAAAGGGATGAACTAATAGGTACTATTTTTCTTCGTTGCCCCGTTCATAAAAAGCTGCAGTGCTGATTATATATTCGTCCGTCAATCAATCAATCTGGCCGTCAGTCCGTCGGTCCGTCCGTCCGTCAATCAATCAATCAATCAATCAATCAATCAATCAATCAATCAATCAATATTTTGATCGTTCAATCAAGCAATGTTATGATCAAACAATCAAATAATATTTTGAGCATTCAATCAATCAATGTTATGATCAATCGATCAATCAATCAATATTTTGATAAATCAATAATTGTTTTGAACAAACGTTTGTTCAGGCAGCAACCGTTTGAATCCATTTTGGAAAATTTCGAATTGTACAGGTCATCCAGTTTATTACGCCTTCTAGTCTATTTGTATGACGCATATAATTACCTCCCTTTCCCCACACGGCTTTCCGCTGTACTCATCCGAAATCTGAAAATAAACAAAAGAAAACATTATAAAATACAAATCCAATAGTCATATTTATCTTGTGTAATAAGATAATAACATAATTCCATTATATATATGCAATTCTACTTTTGGGTCTGTGTGGCGAAGGTAGAAGTGATGTGGCGTTATCGGCGCTCAACTCCAAAATTTACCATAATATCTAAAACCAAGTACAAATAAACATAAAATGTCAAATACTATTCGATATTTGACATTTTAAGCCTTAAAATTTCCAAAAAATAAACTTCCATACCATATAATTCTATTGATTCGGTCGGCACAATCCTTTCAGCCAATCAAAAACGTCGTCAGCGGACCAGCATAGACTGGTACCCATTCGTGTAAACTGAATTTACGACTGGGAACAGGTACTGCATTCTGTCCTTTGATTGGTCAATCGATATAATCGATAGACCAATGAAACGGCTCGGTGTATGGAAAGCGTCACCTGTCCAGGCCGTCTGAGTGACCGTCAGATATTAGCTATTACCGTACTTAAATCCGTAGTAGATTTCAGGTACGGGAACCAGACTAGACCAGCACTCATTCGGTGGAGGTGAAAGCTTCGGTCTTTTTCGTTGAAGCATTACCAACTTTCAGCATTAATATCTCGACGACTACGCCTGATTTTTAAAAATGCGTTGGTAGTTAGAAAGTTTAAATCACATTCTTTAAAGAAAGAGTTTTGTTTATGAATTTTAACGATGGATTTTTTAAATAATCTGCCTCAAAGTTGGTATCCAGTAACGATAAAGACCGAGGAAGTACCCTCGATGAAAAAATGAAAGTGAGGTTATGACGTCATGCCGACTGATTCAATATGGCGTCTATATTTTCATATGGTCCCATAGGGCGAATTTTCCCATGTGGCGTATTTTAGTATGACCCCATTGGAAAGCAGAAGGAATCTTGCTTCTCTTACCAGCGGCTGGCAGCCTGTATAAATCCAAATTAATCTCAAATATGTAGATCACAAAAATCTTGTCTGTGTTGATAACCAAGATTTTTTTTTTTTTTTTTTTTTTTTTTTTTTTTTTTTTTTTTTGGGGGGGGGGGGGTGTTATCTCAGGGGCCGAAATTCTGCCCCTTTCCCAATTGTATTTAGCCTACTTTTTTCCCAATATGAAGAAAAAAATTCCCAATCACAATTTAGAAAAAATTATAAAAATGATCAAAACATAGGATTTAGGTAAAATTGCTTCTACAAGTCATTTGAGACCAAAACTAAAATTCCCTACTGAACCTCCATAAGAATATCAATCTTTTTAGTATATAAATGAATTTTACTTAATCCAACACCTAGCTTATATGGGGTAAGTGTATAATGTATGAGAATTTCACAATTTCAGGGTTTAAGCCGCTACTTTTCCGAATTGTTTTCCATGGCCATTATTTTGTTGGGAGTCAAAAAGAGTCATAGTGTGGTAATAGGTAAAAGCTGGTAACAACAAAGCCCTAATTCAAACATCTCTTGTTTTCAATCCTTATGGCTTTCTTCTAATAATTATAACGAGGTCAGCGGGTCACGATAGCGAGGCTCCGCCTATGTGCCACCATTATAAATACTGAAATTTTGTGGACCTTTTCTCCCTTTTTATAAATGAAAAACATAAATAAAACATTAAATTTGAATTAAAAAAAACCCTATCTAACGACTTTAATAGTAATGCTTTTCCACTAGCGCTGGGTGTAAATATCTTTATTTTGTCTTCGAAGGAGAGCGGTGACCTAATTTTCGGAAAAAAAATGGCCGATCATTGGGGAAATTCGGAAAACCCCTGTCATGCTATTTTGGTCTAAACCTCAATTTTGAAGAGTTTCTTATGCTCTACGTCATCAATTCTGCTTTAAAAATTTCTTCAGATCAAGCTGAGTGAGTTGCAGAAAGAAATTGAAAATGTTGAAAACAAGGGAAAGGGTTGAAAATCGGCCTTCTTTGAGCATGCATCACCGTCTTTAGACATGATTGCAATAAAATGCAATACCATTTTCATAAAATTGAGTCTTTGATGAGCATTTTAAGCCCAAATATGTGTAGATTGAGTTTGCCGCAATTTGCCGCCATGCAAATGAAAACGAGTGGGGTAGGCAAGTCAGTGCTCTCCCAAAATGGCGGGAAAACTTGACCGTATTTCGGATAGACCCTAAAACCGGATGCCTCCTTTCGTTCAGTAGTAAAACGATGTATCACTTTGAAAAACACGATTGAATCAAAATAAATTGATGCAATTTTTGCATTTAAAACTAAAATTACTTAAAATTATTTTATTTTGTTTTAACTCTAGACAATTTTGATAAGAAACATTGTCAACTATTGATTTGAATATAATCCTTTCCCAAATTGTTTTGGCCAAAGAAAATGCTGTTAATCAACATTTATTCTTTTGTTAATAGCTTTTTAGCTCACCTGAGCACAAAGTGCTCAAGGTGAGGTATTGTGATCGGTCGTTGTCCGTCGTCCGTCCGTCCGTCCGTCCGTCCGTCCGTCCGGCCGTCCGTCCGTCCACAATTTCTTTAAAGATCTTCTCCTCCCAAACCAGTGGACCAATTTTCTTGAAACTTGGCAGGAATGATCCTTGGGTGAAGGGCTTTCAAAGTTGTTAAAAGAATTTGATTCCATCAAAGACTCTGGCTGCCGCGGCATGAGAAAAGGGGAAAATAGCCAACTCTTTTAAAAATCTTCTTCTGCCTAACCAGTTGGCCAATATTCTTGAAACTTCACATGAATGATCCTTGAGTGAAGGGCTTTCAAAGTTGATAAAAGAATTTGATTCCATCAAAGACTTTGGCTGCCGCGGCAGGAGAAAAGCGGAAAATAGCCAAATCTTTTAAAAATCTTTTTCTGCCTAACCAGTCAGCCAATATTCTTGAAATACCACATGAATGATCCTTGAGTGAAGGGCTTTCGAAGTTGTTAAAAGAATTTGATTCCATCAAAGACTCTGGCTGCCGCGGCATGAGAAAAGGGGAAAGTAGCCAAATATTTTAAAGATCTTCTTCTGCCTAATTAGCAAGCCAATATTCTGGAAACTTCACATGAATGATCCTTGGGTGAAGGGCTTTCAAAGTTGTTAAAAGAATTTGATTCCATCAAAGACTCTGGCTGCCGCGGCATAAGAAAAGGGGAAAATAGCCAAATCTTGTAAAAATCTTCGCCCTTCAACTAGTTGGCCAATATTCTTGAAACTTCCCATGAATGATCCTTTGCTGAAGGGCTTTCAAAGTTTTTGAGAGACTTTGATTCCATCAAAGCCTTTGACTTCTGTGGCATGAGAAAAGGGGAAAATAGCCAAATCTTTTAAAAATCTTCTGGCTTACATGTAGTGGGCCAATATTCTTAAAACTTCACATGAATGATCTTTGGGTGAAGGGCTTTCAAAGTTGTTATAAGAATTTGATTAATATCAAAGCTCTTAGTGCAGTGGCATCAGAAAAAGGGTAAAAGAGCAAACACTTTTGAAAAGGCTGAATTTTGTTTCATTCTTTTGAAAAACTAAGGAAAAAGGGTTTTATTGCAAAATTCTTAATTTGCTGCTATACAGGTCAAAATGTTTATTTCAACAAGGCAAGAAATTTCAGGTGAGCGATCTAGGGCCATCATGGCCCTCTTGTTTTTAGATTTTATGTACACTAATCCTATCTTATCAATTTAAAATGATAAATTAAATGGTGTGTGACTGTCGCAGAGAAACAAATAGGATTAGGAAAGGTGGGGGGGGGATTTAGCATTTTTTTCTATCTTTAACCCTATAATTCTCCTATTTTATTGATACTCATTATACCCCCCACAACAAAGTTATGGGGGGGTATACTGGATTCAGGTTGTCCGTCTGTCCGTCCGTCCGTCTGTCCGTCCGTCCGTCCGTCCGTGGACATAATTTTGTGTCCTCTTCTCCTCCCACAGTTTTTGACCAATTTTGCTGAAATTTTAGCAGGATGTTTCCTATCATATGAAGTTGTGCACCTGCAATTTTCATCTTGATCCAGGCAGTAGTTTCAGAGTTATGCCACTTTGAACTTTAGCACTTTTTCAGTGACAACGCGCTAGTGGGGGGTATTTGTCCGCTTTGCGACAGTTCTAGTTTAAATTGACTTAACTCTTTCCCAAACGACGAAATTTTAGGGTGGTCCACTTCAAAAACTACCACAAATGACAAAATGGAAGTTATCAAAGATAGAATTTGTGTAAAATATGGCATAGAAAATATTGAGACAAAAGGAGAAACTGCTGGTTATCAGCAGTTTCTTCTTTTGTTTCAATGTTTTCCCAAGCCTTTTCTTTTAGGGACGTCAAAACCAGGTCTTGTTTGGGAAAGGGTTAATGAGACAAATTTGTTTAGTAACAATATTGTATGGATTTGGTGAACAATATATTAAATGAAATATTGCATTTTGGAAAGCACTCCCCCCCCCCCCCCACCGTTGTAGACTGATGAAAGCGGAATGAAAATATCATCGCTTGCATTAATAACTCTTAATTTTTTTGCTGTTTAGTTAATTATACTTGCAGACTGTGTTACCTTGTAACTTATGTATATAAGTGGACAGGTGTGGAGAATTTCTCATTTTTCATCAACCCTTTCCCAAACAAAGCTGATTTTTGATGTACTTAATATACCAGGTTTAGGAAAACATTAAGGAAAAATAAGAATATGCTGCTAACCATCATTTCTTCTGTTTCCGCCTGTTTTCTTTTCAATATTCTAAACAAAATCTATATGTATTTATAAACTTCCATTTTGTCATTTGAGAAAGGCTTAATTCAGTTGGTTTTTTTATTGAATACTTTGAAAAAAAACTGTCTGCAGTCCAGTTATCATGGTATGAATGTTTTTATACCCCCCACAACGAAGTTATGGGGGGGTATACTGGAATCAGGTTGTCCGTCCGTCTGACTGTCCGTCCGTGGACATAATCTTGTGTCCTCTTCTCCTCCCACAGTTTTTGACCAATTTTTCTGAAATTTTATCAGGATGTTTCCTATCATATGAAGTTGTGCACCTGCAATTTTCATCTTGATCCAGTCATTAGTTTTAGAGTTATGCTACTTTGAAGTTTTTAATGGGGGGGGGGGGGGTGGTGGACATAATCTTGTGTCCTCTTCTCCTCCCACAGTTTTTTACCAATTTTGCTGAAATTTTATCAGGATGTTTCCTATCATATGAAGTTGTGCACCTGCCATTTTCATCTTGATCTAGTCATTAGTTTTAGAGTTATGCCACTTTGAAGTTTTTAAGGGGGGGGGAGTAGTCAAAATTTACAATTTTGTTTCTGTGTTCTAACTCGAGAACCGTTTGATCTAGGATCATGAAACTTTACACAGTTGTTACCCATGACCCAAGGAGGTGCTTTATTGTTTTGGGGTCACCAAGGTCAAAGGTCAAGGTCACAGTTTGACTTTGTTTAAAATCCGTTTCCATGCTCTAAGTCAAGAACCTTTTGACCGATAGCACTTTTTCAGTGACAAGGCCCTAGTTGGGGTATTCGTCCGCTTTGCGACAGTTCTAGTTGTATGTGTATTGCTTTTCAAAAAGAGTATTTATTCATTGGTATCATTAAAATGATTTTACCCAAACAAAAACATTGTCTTTCAATGATGACATTTTGATTAGTGGGATTGAATAATTGGGTATTGATTTTAAATGAAAAATTGCGAATTTTACCAGAAAATATTACAAGTTCAATATCAATTATATTGGTTATAAAAAGAGGTAGAGATTTAATTTAAAGAGCATTATTTTCTCTATTCAAATATCTTTCATCTCATATATTACTTGATATGTTTTGAAAGAAATAAATAAGCTATAATTCAGTTTGAAGACAAGTATACCACAGGGCGTTATTTTGGCATCAATATATCGGTAACCATGACAACTTCAAAACTCAATAACTTTCTTACCCAAAATGATACACTAATCAAATAAAGTGCATTAAAATGGAAATAAAAAGACCTTTCCAATGATGTATTACAATGTACATTTTTCTTAAATATTAAAAATGGTCTGTCTTTGTTAATAATTATTTTATCCTTCACATCTTGCTCAAGGTTCTTTTAACTGTTATCTTTTAACCTTGCATTAAATATATCACTTACACAGTTTCTCTATACAGTGCCCTCCAAAAGTCCTTGGACAAACTCTTTTTTGGCCTTGTCAGTAAAGTTCATTGCAAAATTCCAATATTTGAGGTATTTTTTGCTTTGTTATTATAAAAATCAACAATAACCATGAAAATATTCAAAACCAGTTCTATAATTCTGGCAATTTATAGACAAAAACACATTTTTTGGAAAATGAGAGCTAAATAGCATTTATGCCAATAATTGTCAAGACTTAGTATGGCCTGCTGTGGCTCGTTTAAAAGCATGTATACGATGCGGCATACTTCAAACAAGGTGTTGGCTTGTCTCTGGAGTGACTTGGTCCCAACAAATCCTCACATAATGCTTAACGTCTCCAACGTTTTGGTTGCAGGTGTTTCGGAGACTGGTTTTCATTTGTTGCCAACGATTTTCAATCAGATTAAGGTCAGGGGACTGAGGTGGACAATTCAAATATTGGAAATGGTTTTCCTGCTTCCACTCATTCACAATTTTCACTCTATGACACAATGCTCCATCATCCTGGGATGTAAAGTCATTTCCATATTCTAGTAGATGGGCTGATGGCACTGCACGATCTTGTAAAATCTTGGTGTAACCCAAAGCATTCAGCTTTCTATCAACATAAGCCATACACCCAGTATCTCTGCAACTCACTGTTCCCCAATCCATGACACTACAACCTCCAAACTTCACTGTGGGAGCAGTACAGTCACTACAAAGCTGCTCACCAGATCTCTGTCTCACGCACACTCTACCATCACTCTCATACAGAATGAATTTTGATCATCACTGACAAGTACAGCAGACCAATCCCCTACTAACCAGTCCTGGTGTTCCCTGGCAAAGTCCAAGCACAATTGTCTATGATGAGGGATTAGCAAAGGCTTCTGAACAGCCAAATGGTCATCTAGTCCTGCGGCATGGAGTCTTCTCCATACTGTCAATGTTGATGCAAACACATTTGTGTCTCTCCAAGTAGACTGCAGCTGTGGAACGGTCCCCAAGTGAAGGTCTAACCATCAGTCTGTCATCCCAAGTACTTGAAACTCTTGATTTGCCAATTCTAGGCCTGTCATCATGGCTTCCAGTCATTGCATACCTCTCCAGTAAATGGTAAATCATCAATCTGTACAAGATAAAGAGCAAACATTTCGAGAAAATGTTACATTTTTACTGTATTTATAACAGTAAGTTATCAATTCATCTAGCTAGCATTGAAATAAAAAAGCAGTTGCCTACCTAGGATGTCCAATCTGCCTAGAGAAGTCTGCAACGGAGATACCCTGCTCTCTCATGAGTTGGCAACAAACTCTTCCCTCATTGGTCAGCATTTTTTTGTAAATTCCTTTCGCAGGTGCTCAGTGACGGTTTTCTGGTCACCAGTTATATGATGTTTCCATTTGCTTTTGAAAATCGGGTCAAAAAAGTTGCATACAGACATGAAATATCTATGCGTCCGTTATTGTGTAAATAATGGATATTTTATAAAATTGATTTATTTCAATGAATCAAAGTCTAATTTCGAGGGAAAAGTACTGAAATTATCTAAAAGAGTGTTTAATTACCTCCCTGTATTAGAAAGAGTTGGAAAAATCCAGGCATTTTCTCTAAAACCCACGGAAAAGGACAAAAATGCAAAATGCAATATTTGTCCAAGGACTTTTGGAGGGCACTGTACATACGCCTCAAAATTATCATCAAAGTTGATTGAATGGGACTATAGAATCAGTCGAGATGACGTCATAGCCTCACTTTCATTTTTTCATCGAGGGTACAACCTCGGTCTTTATCGTTACGGGATACCAACTTTGAGGCAGATTATTTCAAAAATCCATCGTTAAAATTCATAAACAAAACTCTTTCTTTAAAGAATGTGATTTAAACTTTCTAACTACCAACGCATTTTTTAAAAATCAGGCGTAGTCGTTGAGATATTAATGCTGAAAGTTGGTTATGCTTCAACGAAAAAGACCGAAGCTTTCACCTCCACCGAATGAGTGCAGGTCCGCTGACGACGTTTTTGATTGGCTGAAAGAATTGTGCCGACCGATTCAATGGGAGTAGACGGTAGATGTAGAGGGTACGAAATGGTTAGGGTACGAAAGGACTGCATACCATAGAACAGAGAATAAAGCATACTTACACACTACAGGTCTAGATGAGAACACATTTAAACCAAAACATCCATCACTTTCAACAAAAATATGCTTAAAACCATAAAGAAATCGGTGTATTGTTGGTGTTTTTCGTCGTCATGTTTTCGCCGGAACTAGGTCAAGATAGTTGAATGAAGGTGTCACACATGCTCATTTAGAATAATTTCACAGTAGGCCATAACTTTTACGTCCCTGACAAAGTTTGTAAACATGATATATAGTCAGAGAAGTTCAACTGCTTAATATCGGCATCACAACTTTAGCGCGTGATTTCTCGGGTAACCATTGTTGTTGTTGTTGTTTTCTTCAAAATTGAGAAAAATGCAACTTTTCATAAAATTCAAACTGGAATTCTTGAAAAGTTTTCAGAGTGCCCATGGATTTTGTTTCAGATTCTAATTAACTGATTCTTCCTCTAATAACCGTGATATAGCTTCATGCTGGGAGATGCTGCGTAAAGAAAATGTAGGGGTCGAAAGAGAGGCTATAAATGCTGATTTTTTAACCACTTTTTCCAATTCAGCCTCAATTATTTTGCATAGTTGGTGTGAAAATGTATCAAAACACCTCACTATTAATATCCTTAACCATTTTCCTAAACATTATTATCAGAAAATTGCACCTATCTTCTATAAAAGTGATGTATTGGACATTTGAAATAGACTACCCCAAAAACGAGAGAAAAGGCGCCTTTTTCTATGTTTGGGCCCGGTTGCTATGGAAACGGGGGCGCATTTTGAAAAACTAAGGGTACTTTTCTACTATAATATGGGGTTGATCTACAACATGGACACATTTTTATTGAAATCTGTGACTATGCATTTCCATATATTTTGGTGCTCTCAGAGAATTACTCTTAACATTTGCCTTTTCTCCAAAAGTATATGACATACAAAGCTCAAATTTGGTATGCAACTTCCTTTCAATGATATCTATCTGTTCCATGCAATTTGACCTTCCTCAAGGTCATCCTTTAACCCTTATCAACCCTTTGCTCTATGAAAACTTAACATTTTACAAAAATGGCCATTTCGGGGGCATTTGGGTTTCACTAACACGTCTTGTCTTTCTTTCAATGTTTTCTGTGTCGCAACAATACTAAATATTTTGGTAAGATAACTAATTTAGCTGGGTGTAGTATCATAATCACAATTTCGAGAATTGAAATTGAACAAATCGAACATAAATCCTACCTTTACCATCATCCATTTTGTCCTCTACCTTTGTTTTCTACCAAGAAAGGCCAAAAATAGCAAAATTTCATTTGTTTGAAATTGTCGTCTGCAGCATCTTTGAGTTTGGACTAGCCTGAAATTTCGTCATCTGGTAATTGGTAAAGGGACCTTTTCCAGACTCTGACTGGAATGTTTCTTAACCATTTCTCAAACAAGACCTGGTTATGACGTCCCTAATAGAAAAGGCTTGGGAAAACATTGAGGCAAAAGAAGAAACTGCTGTTAACCAGCAGTTTCTCCTTAATATTTTCTGTGCTATATTGTACACATATCCCTTCCTTTTTAACATCAATTTTGTCGTCTACAGCAGCTTTCAAATTGAAGCACCCTTCAATTTTGCCGTTTTGGAAAGGGTTAAAACAGACATTTTGTAATATTTTTTATTGTACAGGGATCAGACTTGGTTAGTGAAGCTGCAGCCGGTGGGGGCTCTTTAGAGATGAGAGAAATGTTGTCACGGCAACTAGAAAATGTCATGGCGGAAAGCAAGTGAGTGCATTATCCCTGTACTAAATGATTTTGCCATTTGCCTTCTTTAATGGGAAGTGTTTGGAAAGGCATGAGAAGTCAAGACAAGAAAATCCTCATTTTGTCTTGATATTTTCTTTGTTAAATAATGTACAAAAATTCAATATCTGCAGACAGCAAGTGAGTGTGTGTAAGTCTAAAGCATTAGCTGGTATTTGATAACAAAAATAAATATAAGGGATTCAGCAATAGGCTTGTGTATACATGTAAACTCATTCTCGCCAATTTTGTTATGTATACACATGATAGCACAGTGATTACAATGTTGTTTCTTGACAATGCTAACTGTTTTCAGGGGTAAAAAACAAGTTTGTTCATGATAACGTTTATTTTGTTTTCAGGGGTAAAAAACGAAGAAGGAGTAAGAGACTTAACTGTAAGTATTCATGATATTTAACCCATTACCTGATGTCGAGCAATTTCTTCCTTTTCCACAATGTTTTCAAAGCATTTATCTTGTGGGGTGCCAAAAAGCGTCAATGTGTGGGCATAGGTCAATAGAATTGGATCAACCCTGAACTTGTCATTCTAAATGAGATCATTTCTGAGAAAATGGACTGGGACCATTATTTTGAATGACAACGAAAAATTGACTCGGAGAAGGTTGTTTTATTGATGTTCAAGATGATTTACGCTAACTGTAGTGAATTAAGACATTTCAAAGTCAGAGGAAATCTATGATTTGCCATGTTGTTGTTGTTGTGGTATAAATTCCTCTGCTTCCTCTGTTGTATTAATTCCTCCGTTTCCTCTGTTGGGGAACCCATGATGTTTGAAAAAAAGTAACAAGAGCATACTAATGCAAGCTATATTTATGTATCCGGATGTAGTATAAAGTGCAGCCGGATGTAGTATAAAGTGCAGCCGGATGTAGTATAAAGTGCAGCCGGATGTAGTATAAAGTGCAGCCGGATGTAGTATAAAGTGCAGCCGGATGTAGTATAAAGTGCAGCCGGATGTAGTATAAAGTGCAGCCGGATGTAGTATAAAGTGCAGCCGGATGTAGTATAAAGTGCAGCCAGATGTAGTATAAAGTGCAGCCGGATGTAGTATAAAGTGCAGCCGGATGTAGTATAAAGTGCAGCCGGATGTAGTATAAAATGCAGCCTGATGTAGTATAAAGTGCAGCCGGATGTAGTTTAAAGTGCAGCCGGATGTAGTATAAAGTGCAGCCGGATGTAGTATAAAGTGCAGCCGGATGTAGTATAAAGTGCAGCCAGATGTAGTATAAAGTGCAGCGGGATGTAGTATAAAGTGCAGCGGGATGTAGTATAAAGTGCAGCCGGATGTAGTATAAAGTGCAGCCGGATGTAGTATAAAGTGCAGCCGGATGTAGTATAAAGTGCAGCCGGATGTAGTATAAAGTGCAGCCGGATGTAGTATAAAGTGCAGCCGGATGTAGTATAAAATGCAGCCGGATGTAGTATAAAGTGCAGCCGGATGTAGTTTAAAGTGCAGCCGGATGTAGTATAAAGTGCAGCCGGATGTAGTTTAAAGTGCAGCCGGATGTAGTATAAAGTGCAGCCGGATGTAGTATAAAGTGCAGCCGGATGTAGTATAAAGTGCAGCCGGATGTAGTATAAAGTGCAGCCGGATGTAGTATAAAGTGCAGCCGGATGTAGTATAAAGTGCAGCCGGATGTAGTATAAAGTGCAGCCGGATGTAGTATAAAGTGCAGCCGGATGTAGTATAAAGTGCAGCCGGATGTAGTATAAAGTGCAGCCGGATGTAGTATAAAGTGCATTTACACGAGATTGTTGTACAACCTACCTCTGATTGGAACTTCGGAAAGGGACAGAGAGGTCTCAAAAGGTTTATCTAAGAGGAATGAAATAGGATCTTACTCCTTAACCCTTTCCCAAATGGCAAAATTTTAGGGTGATCCACTTCAAAAACTGCCACTAATGACAAAATAAAAGTTATTCATGATAGAATTTGTGTACAATATTACATAGAAAATATTGAGACAAAAGGAGAAACTGCTGGTTATCAGCAGTTTCTTCTTTTGTCTCAATGTTTTCCCAAGTCTTTTCTTCTAGGGACGTCAAAACCAGATCTTGTTTGGGAAAGGGTTAATGTGAAAAGTTTTGATAGTAGGTACCAGTAGTCTTTGTGGTCTGGGCAGACAGACCAGGGTCGATACTTTTCACACTTCACAGAATGTCCCTTTTAGTGTTCACAAAATGTGACCCGTCACGCTAAAAGGGACCTTATCCGAATTCCAAATATCCGAATTTTGACAAATTTGTCAGACGCAGCACATGTCAACCAGATCCCGTACGCAAAAAATGAACATATAGTTAGATAGGGAAAACATTCCGGATTTAGAAAATTACATAAAGTGAAAAGTGTTGGCCCTAGTCTGGCTGTGCGGACTGCGCAGACAGGCTAGGGTCGATATTTTTCACACAACCGATAAGGTCCCTTTTAGCGTGACACGTCACAAATATCTTATTGTATTTACAGGTAGCGGGGGACAAGTTGGTACTCCAGAGGATCCTTCATCAGCAAAACAGGCAAACAGAACACACGGTAACATATCTTAATCCTTCCCCAAAAGGCAAAACTTCTGGGTTGTCCAACTTGAAAGCTGCTGCAAAGGACTTGATGTATGTAACTTTAGGTAGAATTTGTGAAAATTATAGCACAGAAACATTTAGGCAAAAGAAGAAAATGCAGATTATCAGCATTTTCTTCTTTTGTCTCAAAGTTTTCCTAATCCTTTTCTTTTATGGACATTAAAAGGAGGTCTTGTTTGGGAAAGAGTTGACTGATT
Source organism: Fragum sueziense (assembly GCA_963680895.1). Classification (NCBI taxonomy): domain Eukaryota; kingdom Metazoa; phylum Mollusca; class Bivalvia; order Cardiida; family Cardiidae; genus Fragum; species Fragum sueziense. Next base: position 58,913,282 of record OY804600.1, on the reverse strand, counting down.
CTCTCCCCTCCCCTTACAAATAATGTGTGTAAGTTTCATCAAGGACATTATCTCTTTTCTATTACTCGACAATTTTCATGGCCACATATTGAAAGATCGGGGGCATATTGTTTTACAATTGTATGTCTGTCTGTCAGTCTGAAACTTAACAAGAAAAATTAAGATTTGCCTTTTTTGGGGCATTGGTGTTTCTCAAACATATCTTGTTTTTAGCTCACCTGAGCACGATAGTGCTCATGGTGAGGTATTGTGATACCGCTGTGTCCGTCGTCCGGCGTCCATCGTGCGTCAACCTTTGGCTTGTGTGCATTCTAGAGGCCACATTTTTTGCCCAATCAACCTGAAATTTGCTCAGAATGATTGTCTTGATGAAATCTCGGACAAGTTTGAAATTGGGTCATTTGGGGTCAAAAACTAGGTCACGGGGTCAAATCTTAGAAAAACCTTGTGTGCACTCTAGAGGCCACATTTTTTGCCCAATCAACCTGAAAATTGCTCAGAATGATTGTCTTGATGAAATCTCGGACAAGTTTGAAATTGGGTCATCTGGGGTCAAAAACTAGGTCACGGAGTCAAATCTTAGAAAAACCTTGTGTGCACTCTAGAGGCCACATTTTTTGCCCAATCAACCTGAAATTTGCTCAGAATGATTGTGTTGATAAAATTTCGGACAAGTTCGAAATTGGGTCATCTGGGATCAAAAACTAGGTCACGGGGTCAAATCTTAGAAAAACCTTGTGTGCACTCTAGAGGCCACATTTTTTGCCCAATCAACCTGAAATTTGCTCAGAATGATTGTCTTGATAAAATCTCGGACAAGTTCGAAATTGGGTCATCTTGGGTCAAAAACTAGGTCACAGGGTCAAATCTTAGAAAAACCTTGTGTGCACTCTAGAGGCCACATTTTTTGCCCAATCAACCTGAAATTTGCTCAGAATAATTGTCTTGATAAAATTTCGAACAAGATTGAAATTGGGTCATCTGGGGTCAAAAACAAGGTCACGGGGTCAAATCTTAGAAAAACCTTATGTGCACTCTAAAGGCCACATTTTTTGCCCAATCGACCTGAAAATTGATCAGAATTATGGTCTTGATAAAATCTCGGACAAGTTAAAAATCGGGTCATCTTGGGTCAAAAACTAGGTCACAGGGTCAAATCTTAGAAAAACCTTGTGTGCACTCTAGAGGCCACATTTTTTGCCCAATCAACCTGAAAATTGATCAGAATGATTGTCTTGATCTATTCTCGGACAAGATCGAAATTGGGTCATCTGGGGTCATAAACTAGGTCATGAGGTAAAATCTTTGTTAAACCTTGTGTGCACTCTAGAGGCCACATTTTTGCCCAATCATTCGGCAATCAACCTGAAAATTGATCAGAATGATTGTCTTGATCAATTCTAGGTCACGAGGTCAAATCTTAGTTAAACCTTGTGTGCACCCTAGAGGTATACAAAAAGTTATATTATATCAGGTGAGCGCTTCAGGGCCAATGGCCCTCTTGTTATTGAAACTTTACACAAATATTGCCTGGGACCCAACATCACAACATAATGATTTCGGGTCACATATGTCAAGAATCAATATTATGTTTCAACTTATATGCTCAAGTGATAAGGTACTGAGAGGGGGTGGGGGTATGTCTTGTATTTCTAGTTAAATACTTCCCACAAAATAAATTTGTCTTTTGCTTAACCCAATCACAAACAATCTCAATTTTGACCTCTTCGATAAAGAAAACTTTGGAAACAAATGTGAATTGTGTAGGAAACATACTTAATGTTGTGGTATAGCTGAAAAATAGATAAATGTGATGATCTAATCCCATTCTGTCAATCAATTTTTCTTTTACAGTCATTTTTAAGTTAATCATTTTTTTTCCCTTTCAGAATTACGGAATTCAAGTAGAACATCAAAAAGTGCTCAAGAATTAGGTTTGTTTTCTTTTACATATTCATATGAGCCGGGATCTGGAAAAACGTCCCTTAAGGGTTTTGAGCCCAACATAGACCCAGATCAGCCTGTGCATACGCACAGTCTGATCAGGATCCATATTGTTCTCCAATAGCTTCTTCGTGACCTGAAATAACTTAAAGAGAGTAGCATTGATGCGTATTGGACTCCATTTGACAACTGGCCGATCTTGAAACTCAATTTTGAAAAATGCTATAAGGGACGTTTTTCCAGATCCTGGCTCTGTATATGAGCCGGGATCTGGAAAGAGATCATTTCAGGTTTTTGAGCCCAACATGATTCCAGATCAGCCTATGTAAACATGCAGTCTGATCAGGAACCATGTTGTTCTCCACTAGCTTCTTCAAGACCTATAGCAACCACAATAGAGCAGCATGGGTCTCTGTCAGTCTTCACTTAGGCACAGACAGATTGTGAAATATGACTACCTCGAATGCTATAAGGGACCTTTTTCCAGCTCATATATTTTTGGGCTGTTATAGGCATGTATTTTTGCATCTTTATCTCTGTGTGGCATAAAAATGTTAGAGGTTGTCTGAGACTTGTGACAAATTGGGACTTTTGATTGGTTGATTAACCCTTTCCCACACATTGACGCTTTTGGATGCCCAACAAAATAAAGGCATTGGAAAACATTGTGGAAAATGAAGAAATTGCTTGTGACAAGCAATTTCTTCATTTCCCACAATGTTTTCTACCAAGAAAGACCAAATAATGTTAAATTTTGTTCAATGGAAATTGTCATCTGCAACGCCTATGAGTTTGGACTAGGCTATAATTTTGTCGTCTGGTAATGGGTTAATTCATCAATATTTTTATTGACAGTTGTAATTAGTCAATTATTGACTTGAGCCAGTAAAATGGATAACATAATTTTGTTTTCTTGAAAGAGTAAAATTTTTAAACTGAAACAAAAATCAAACTAACTGTTATTTTGTTTGTTTGTAGATAAAGACAAGACTGGAGAAGATAAAGGATCACTAGAGATGGCCCCATCCCAGTCTGTACAAGTAGTGTGGGATGATCCCATGGGAAGGTAATCTTCATTGAGTTAATTTTAACCCTTTCCCGAACAAAGAAATTTTAGGGTGATTCACTTCAAAAACTGCCACAAATGAAAAAATGGATGGTATTAAAGATAGAATTTGTGTAAAATATGGCATAGAAAATATTGAGACCAAAGGAGAAACTGCTGATTATCAGCAGTTTCTTCTTTTGTTTCAATGTTTTCCCAAGCCTATTCTCTTAGGGACGTCAAAACCAGGTCTTGTTTGCGAAAGGGTTAACCCATTAACAAATGACACAATTTTAGGGTACTGTTTTTCAAAAGCTGCTGTAGGTGTCAAAACGGATGCTGATAAAGATAGGATTTGTGTAAGTTATGTAACAGAATGTATTGCTGCAAAAGTAGAAAATGCTATACATCAGCATTTTTTTTGTTTGCATCTTTGTTTTCCCAAGCTGTTCTCATTAGGGACGTCAAAACAAGATATTGCTTAGGAAAGGATTAAAAGAAGAAAATGGTGATTATTAATATTTTCTCCTTTTAGTGCAACATTTCCTTGTTATAAAATTCTAACTGAACAGTTTCACACACATTCTTTTAACATCTGTGAATTTTGACCTGCATAAATCATTGTCAATTTGAAAAAGGTTAAAATTTTCACTCAAAAAAACTTTTCTGTAAAGAAAAAGTTTATTTCAACCATGTTCTCACATCTTCCCATGCCTCAAAAAAGATTTCTGAATAAATGACTGAATATCAAATTTACTCACAAAATGATCATGTTTGTCTTCAGAATGGAACAAGAAAAACTAGCATCTAAACTTGAGCGAGCGTGCAGCCCCACGCAGGATATGAACCAATATTACGATAATGACCCGCATGATGCTCAGTATTCAGATTCTGACGGGGAGGCAGAAATACCAGTACCGCCATTCGAAAACCAGGTATGTACGGTATAACTCATTACCTCACAATGACTCCTTTTGAACTCCTCCTAGATAATAACTTTGGAAAAGATTGTGGAAAACGAAGAAATTGCTTGTGACAAGCAATTTCTTCATTTCCCACAATGTTTTCTTCCCAGAAAGTCCAAAAAATGTAAAATTTCATCCACTTTCTTTCTATCGTCGTCTGCAATATACCTTTTTTTATGTCTAGTCTAGATTTTTGCCGTTAGATAATGAGATAAATGATTAATTATAATAGCTCATCTGACCAATATTACGATAATGACCCGCATGATGCTCAGTATTCAGATTCTGAAATACCAGTACCGCCATTTGAAAATCAGGTAGATACTGTATAATTGATTACAGAAGCTTATGACACATTTCAACTTAGGCATCTTGTTTGAGAGGTATATCTTATAGATATCACATCAGGCAAATAATGTATGATACTTATGTTTATGGGAATAGAAAAAAATGGAGCCAGAGATTATGAAAGAAATTGACTCTTACGACTGGTATCAGTAAGCACCATTTCCATGACCTAAATCCACACAATAGAGGTGACTGGAGGATTAACATGAGGAATTCTAGTCACCTGGGACCTGTATTATCAATACAATTATTTTTTGCATAATTACTTTTATTAACAAACCTGATTAGTCCAATCCGCCTCTACCGAGATCTAAGAGTGATTTCCCTTGATAGTTATCTCCCTTGTAATTTTGGGTTGTTTCGCTTCCGGTTGGGGCTACAGATAAGAGAGGTAAAGGCATTTCAAAATGCAAAATATCTTAAATTTTTCATCAAACCCTGTGCTGTTGGTATTCAATGAATCATCCTGTCATAACGATTCAAATTGTAGCCTTAAGGTTTGTTGAAGATTTAAAATGTTTGTTTTAGAAGAGTTTACCCCTCTTATCTGTTGCCGTGTACAGTTGTTATATATCCAGTACCGTCCATTAACATTAACCCTTTTCCACGCAAAACATGGTTTTTTACTTCTCCATTAGAAATATGTTAGGAAAAATGAGGGAAATGGACAAATTGCTGATAATTAGCGATTTCCCCATTTCCTTTAATATCCAGTTTACTATGATTTATGCATATTTTGCCTTTGGTATAAAAGATTTTGTAACATGCAAGCAGCAACAACTCCACAATAAGAACAGTTAATTTAAAATGATGGAATTTGGGAAAGGGTTAAACTTCCAACAAACTTTTTGTTTGTCACTTGTCAATTGTCATACATATTGCAATTTCACTTTTAAGCAAATGTGTTTATTCAGTCGTAAAATTACGTAATGCAGGATGAAAGTTGGAATGTTGTCATGTCTATTTATCACGTCGTTCTTGTAGATCTTTTGTCTATTGACTAAGTGTGATATACAGTAACTTGTAATCTCGTGCTGGATAATTAAACGAATTTGATTAGGATGATATTCACATACACATACACATGTCAATCTCCCTTTGTCGGTAACAATTAATTCTTAATCCCTTTCCAAGCAATAAAATTTAAGTATGTTATACAGAAGGTCACTAACTATGACGACGGAGTTGCCGAGATTTAAAAGCATATTCAGAGAAAACTATTATAGGCTATACCTCATTTTACTTTAGTTTTCATATTTGCAATGTCTTATGGTACCCATTAAACTCGAAGTGAGGAAGTCTGATTAAAGGTATGAAACAATTGTATTAAATTAAACATTAATTTGTTTCAAACAAGGACACGCGGCATAGCATTATCTATTAATTGAAAATAAACCCATTAAAATTACATTCTGAAAAAAGCTGTTTTCTACAATTTACAAATGATTTATAATTATCTAGAAAAGAGCAAAAATTCGTTTGAATTTTTTTGCTTATATGATGTCAGATGATTAGAATCAACACTATTTCTATATAGACATATAGAGTAAAATCAAACCGGAACTACCCAGTAGATTCAAGGGAGTTAATCCGATAGGTAAATAAGAGTTATCTTTCGAACCTGGTACTGTCCCATTAGATTTCTCTTGCAATTGGATGTTTTGTTTTACAGCAAGAGAAGACGACTCCTAAAGCAGACAAACCATCATCAAACAAAACGCCCACTCCTGAAGGACCTTCTATAGGTAAGGTTTATGATAAAAATTACAAATCATTTATAAGATTTTGAAATTATTGCGGAAAAATAAGAAATTGATGGCTTTTAGAATTTTTCATTTTTGGTGAGCCAGGTCTTTCTGTCTGAGGAGCTTATGTCACAGCATTAGTTTGACTTACTTTATTAACCTTGATATTTTATACATATATACCTCCTGCTAATACCTTATGACCTTCACCATTTTTTTGTGACAGGGATTATTTTCGCAGCAAATTTTGTGATTATTGAGTTCAAGATTGTAAAATTTGTATAGATTTTTCTATTGAATAATTTGTTGTTAATTTTTATGCCCCATATCGAAAGATCGGGAGCATATTGTTTTAACCATTGTCCTTCTGTCTGTCCATCTATCCGTCTATAAGTCTGTCTGAAACTTAACAGGAAAACTTAACATTGACCAATTCTGGGGCATTTGTGTTTCACAAGCTCATCTTGTTTAATTTCAGCATTTCCGACCAACAGTAAGGTAGACAGAATAACACCACCAAAACCTGTTGTATTAACAGAGCCAGAAGAAGAAAGTCCCACAAAGTCCCCGCCTGTATTTATGTTGTCAGGCATGACACAAGCGGTATGATCTGTCTATATGAGATTTGGTATGATGACAGAAAAATGAATGTAAAAAATGTAACAAGAAAGAAAAAAAAAAGAATAAAGACAGGGTTGCCACTCGTCAGGGAAATTTGATTTTTTTCAAGATAAGGGAATTGTCAGGGAATTGTGAGGGATTTTTTTAACTGTCGGGGAAATTTGAAAATACTGGCAAATGTCAGGGAATTTTGAAAAAAAATAATGTGCAGTGTCATATAACTAATGATTTCAACATCACCTTTTAATATTGTCTCAAGATATTTCAAGTATTCGCGAAATTACCGCTACAGCTGTACAGGCATGTTCACGGGGTTTAGCAATGTTATGCTCATCTTCGCACGCCAAGGGTGACATCTACGACGTAACATCGTTTCTGTATTCACCCTTGGCATATTTAGTCTGATTTTCTTGGTCTCCTGGAACGCGTTTTCATTGGTTCCAGCGAGGTCTCGCTGGAACCAATCAGATTGTCGACTGATACATTTGTTATGAGTAACCAATTCATGACAACGGACGGGAAAATGCATTGCATTTGCAACTCAAAAACACGAAAATGGGCGATTTTTCCTAAGAATTTCACTGCCATGGACAGGAATTCCCTATCTTTAATCGACGAATTATTATACTTTCGACAACTCGACTAAAGAAGCAGCTAACTTTTACCTAATTCGCATGACGTAGGCTATGACGCGAAAGACAGCGCGCGTTAATGACGTCATCAATAATGGACGAAATAACGTAAACAACGAGCAGGACAACCGCTAGGTGGCGCTTCGCGATTTCAACAAAATCGGACTAAATCCGCCAAGGGTGAATACAAACGTAGGTGGGTTCAACCTTGGCTAGCGAAGATGTGTTATGCTGCACCAAACTTTGCTATATTATGCTGCATCATGAAAAAAGGGGACTACCACACAGTGACACCTTTTGATGACCCATGAGAAAATAGCTTTTGAAAACATTGTGGAATAGGAAGATATTGCTTGTAACAAGCAACTTCTTCGTTTCCCACAATGCTTTCTATAGAGAACAAAAAATGTAAAGAATTTGTCACTTGAATCTTTGAATTTAGACCAGTCTTAACCTTTTCCCAAACAAGACCTGGTTTTGACGTTCCTAATAGAAAAGGCTTGGGAAAACATTGAAACAAAAGAAGAAACTGCTGATTATGAAGAAACTGCTGATAATCAGCAGTTTCTCCTTTTGTCGCAATATTTTTTATGCCATATTTTACACAAATCCTATCATTAATAACATTAATTTTGTCATTTGTGGCAGTTTTTGAAGTGGGTCACCCTAAAATTTTGTCATTTGGGAAAAGGTTTAATTTGCCGTCTGGTAATGTAAATGTGCAGAAAGGCAGTGTATATTATGACTGTGACCACAGTGGATAATAATGTGATACAGCAATTTCAAAAAATCTTCAATAATTTTGTAATAACTGGACCGATTTGAATTTGGTTTGGAGCAGAGAAGGTGGACAGATGTCACACATTAGATGAACGTGTTGGATTTTTGAAAAATCAACTTATAAAAAAGTAAGATAAACCAAAATTTTGGATTATTTTCAATAACTTTTTTATCAGTCGATTTTTCAAAAATCCAACACATCCAGCTTATTCCTGGCATTTTCCCACATTCTTTTCTTCAAACCGAATTCAAATTGGTCAAGTATTAAAAAAGATATTGAAGATTATCGGAAATTCTTAGTCATGTGATTACCGGTATACACCGCAAATGTGCAGAAAAGCAGTGCATATTATGACTGTGACTCTGTCATTTTATTTTAGGAGAAGGATGATTATGGTGCCTTGATAGAGAAGTTAGGAGGAAAGTTGTTAGATTATCAACAGTTTGATTTGAGCTGTACTCATTTAATTATCAGTAAGTTTTAAACTTTTCTGCACTTAAGAATTTTCTTTTTATGTGGCTAAAGGTTTGTATAGTTTTTTATGCCCCCGATAGGGAGGCATCATAAATTTGACTTGTCCGTCCGTCCCTCCGTCTGTCTGTCCGTCCGTCCGTCTGTCCGTCCGTCATTCCGTCCAAAAACTTCAACATTGGCCATAACTTCCTTATTACTTAACATATTCGCTTCATACTTTACCACAACATTCCTTGGTACATTACCTTTCTGTAGGCACATACTTTGGTGACCTTGACCCCTGGATGACCTTGACCTTGAACATAGATTGGCCATAATTTAAAATCAAAGCGGTGTCGGGGGCATTGTCATCTTACAGTGACAGCTCTTGTTTGCCCTGGTAAGCTGTCTGTCTCTATGTTGATTTATCTGTCCTCCCATTAGCAATTTATTGAGTGTACAACTCCTACAGTGTCAATCAGAATTTGATCAAACTTGTCAAAATGAATCTCCATGGTGTCCAGTTGGGCATGCTACTTTTGAAATTCAGATTGTTATTGATCTTGATTTATCTGACCTTGAATTGAAAAAGGGACTACTTTTTTTATTTGGCCCAACTCCTGCAGTTTCTATCTGAATAAAAACTGAATCTTAGATCTCTCACTCACTCACTCACTATCGGTCTTTTGATTATCGTGCAGGGGATGGGATTGTTCCTACGTCAGTAGGATCCCGTCCAGATGCCTGGCTAGCTGCACGCATGGCAGATTTCACGTCCACTCTCCATCTCTTCCTGTCATGGATGTTGGTAATTGACAGGCCCCAATCTCTCGCATCTCTTTCTTCTAGTTCTGAACAGTATTATCCCTTTACCACACAGTGACACCTTTTGACGCCCCCTCAAACTTAAGGCTTTGGAAAACATTGTGGAAAATGCAGAAATTGCTTGAGACAAGTAATTTCTTCAATTTCCACAATGTTTTCTACCCAAAAACTTGAACAATTTCAAAATTTTATTACATTGTAATTGTCGTATGCAACTTCTTTGAATTTGGATGAATCCTAAATTTTGCTGTTTGGTAATAGGTTAAGCAAGACATTTTCATGCATGTTTTCACAGTCTGGTCTTTGTCTATGCTTTCCTCCTGTCTTTTACAAGATTGTGGTGAACTTTACTCTATTATCCAGGTAACATAACGAGAAATGAGAAGTTACTGGGTAGTATAGCAGCTGGCAAGTGGGTCCTGCATAAATCTTACTTTGAAGAGTGTAGACAGGAAAATAAGTTTGTACAGGTAAATATATGTGACCCGTCATGCTAAAAGGGACCTTATCCTAACTCCAAAAATCCAAATTTTGACAAACTTGTCAGACTCTGCACAGGTAAACCAGATCCTGTATGCGTAACATGAACATATAGTAAGATAGGGAAACCATTCTGAATTTAGAAAATTACATACAAGTGAAAAGTGTCGGCATTAGTCTGGCTGCGCAGATTGCGCAGACAGACAAGGGTTGATATTTTTCACACATCCAATAAGGTCCCTTTTTGCATGAGGGGTCACATATAAATAAGGCTTATCAGTTCAGGGAAGTCACTTTTCTAAATTCATACAAATTGATATAGAGATTTCCAATGTCTTGTTGCTTTTGCAAAATTTTATTTCATAAAGATGTTTAAAATGTCACAACAAATCAGACGGCTGCAAATACTAAGTTAGGTACGTCTCAGCAGTAAGAACCTTTTGGTTTCAACGTTATTCATTATACCCCCCACAACAAAGTTATGGGGGGGTGTACTGGAATCAGGTTGTCCGTCCGTCTGTCTGTCCGCCCGTCCGTCCGTCTGTCCGTCCGTCCGTGGACATAATCTTGTGTCCTCTTCTCCTTCCACAGTTTTTGACCAATTTTTCTGAAATTTTATCAGGATGTTCCCTATCATATGAAGTTGTGCACCTGCAATTTTCATCTTGATCCAGTCATTAGTTTTAGAGTTATGCCACTTTGAAGTTTTAAAGGGGGGGGGGGTGGACATAATCTTGTGTCCTCTTCTCCTCCCACAGTTTTTGACCAATTTTTCTTAAATTTTATCAGGATGTTTCCTATCATATGAAGTTGTGCACCTGCAATTTTCATCTTGATCCAGTCATTAGTTTCAGAGTTATGCCACTTTGAAGTTTTTAATGAGGGGGGGGGGGGGGGGGGTAAGTAGTCAAAATTTACAATTTCGTTTCCGTGTTCTAACTTGAGAACCGTTTGACCTAGGATCATGAAACTTCACACAGCTGTTGCCCATGACCAATGGAGGTGCCCTATTGTTTTTGGGTCACCAAGGTCAAAGGTCATGGTCACAGTTGGACTTTGTTTAAAATCCATTTCCATGCTCTAAGTCAAGAACATTTTGACCGATAGCACTTTTTCAGTGACAACGCCCTAGTGGGGGGTATTCGTCCGCTTTGCGACAGTTCTAGTTTGCAAAATATATTAACACACTATAAGAGCATTTCAAAGGCCGAGTGAAAAAATATTGTAACTGGGTATAGATACATATGTAATAACAATAGCTTTGCACCATGCCCATGATTTGTCTTTGATTTATGTAAAGATACAGTTTTTAGCTCCACTGGCCGAAGGCCAGCGGGCTATTGTCATGGCGTTGTGTCCGTCGTGCGTCCGTCCGTTCGTGCGTCCGTCCGTTCACTTTTTCTTTAAACATCTTCTCCTCTTATACCAGTAGGCCAATTTTGACCAAACTTGGCAGGAATGTTCCTTGGGTGACCCTTTTCAAAACTTGTTCGCGAATTTTTGATTCGTCAAAAAATGTGGGCGTGGCAGGGCGGGGCTCATCAGACTTAGAGAAATCATAAGAAAATTCTTTAAAAATCAACCATTGGGCCAATTTGAACCAGACCTGGCAGGAATGTGCCTTGAGTCATTCTTTTCAAAATTTGTTCACAAATTTTTACATTTGTCAAAAAATGTGGCCGTGGCAGGGAGAAAGGGGCTTATCAGACTTAAAGAAATCATAAGAAAATTCTTTAAAAATCAACCATTGGGCCCATTTGAACCAAACCTGGCAGGAATGTACCTTGAGTCATTCTTTTCAAAATTTGTTCACAAATTTTTACATTTGTCAAAAATTGTGGCCGTGGCAGGGAGAAAGGGGCTTATCAGACTTAAAGAAATCATAAGAAAATTCTTTAAAAATCAACCATTGGGCCAATTTGAGCCAAACCTGGCAGGAATGTACCTTGAGTCATTCTTTTCAAAATTTGTTCACAAATTTTTACATTTGTCAAAAATTGTGGCCGTGGCAGGGAGAAAGGGGCTTATCAGACTTAAAGAAATCATAAGAAAATTCTTTAAAAATCAACCATTGGGCCAATTTGAGCCAAACCTGGCAGGAATGTGCCTTGATCCATTCTTTTCAAAATTTGTTCACAAATTTTTACATTTGTCAAAAAATGTGGCCGTGGCGGGGAGAAAGGAGCTTATCAGACTTAAAGAAATCATAAAAAAAAATTTAAAAAATCAACCAGTGTGCCCAATTGAACCAAACTTTGCAGGAATGTGCCTTTAGTCGTTCTTTTTAAAATTTGTTCATAAATTTTTATATTTGTCAAAAAAAATGTGGCCGTGGCAGAGAGAAAGGGGCTTATCAGACTTAGAGAAATCATAAGAAAATTCTTTAAAAATCAACCATAAGGCCAATTTGAACCAGACTTTGCAAGAATGTTCTTTGAGTCTCTCTTCAAAATTTATTCACAAATATCAAGATTTGGCTGCGGCTGTATAAGGCTTCCAAGAAATCATGGGATAATTCTTCCACTTTAACCAGTGGAGCGATTCAGGCCCTCCTGGGCCTCTTGTTATTTTTTAGCGAACCGGGACTTTTTGTCACAGCCCTAGTGTCGGCGTCCCGTCCCATCCTGTCCCGTCTTCACTTGACCATGACCTTTGACCTAGTGACCTTGACCTTGGAGTTTGACCTACTTTTGAAAAACTTTAACCTGGCCTATATCTCATGCACTAGTATTGATAGAGCCTTGATATTTCACACATGGATACCTCATGCGATGACCTTGACTTTGAGACCATGACCCTTGACCTAGTGACCTTGACCTTTGACCTTGAACTCCTTTTTTTGTGACAAGCTCTGGTATAGGCGAGCTACGTTGTCTGCGGACAACTCTTGTTGTGACAAGCTCCCGTATAGGCGAGCTCTTGTTAGGAGGACCTACTGTACAGCTGGCATGTTTTTTAGCTCACCTGAGCACGAAGTGCTCAAGGTGAGGTATTGTGATCTATCAATGTCCGGCGTCCGTCTGTCCGTCTGTCCGTCACGGCGTCAACAATTTCTTTAAACGACATCTCCTCCTAAACTAATGGGTCAAAATCAACCAAACTTGGCAGAAATGTTCCTTGGGTGGTCCCTTATAAAAATTGCTAAAAGAATTGAAATCCATGAAAAACTCTGGTTGCCGTGGCATCAGAAAATAGGAAATTTCACAAAAGCTCAACAATTTCTTTGAACGACATCTCCTCCTAAACTACTGGGTCAAAATCAACCAAACTTGGCAGAAATGTTCCTTGGGTGGTCCCTTATAAAAATTGCTAAAAGAATTGAAATCCATGAAAAACTCTGGTTGCCGTGGCATCGGAAAATGGGAAATTTCACAAAAGCTCAACAATTTCTTTAAACAACATCTCCTCCTAAACTACTGGGTCAAAATCAACCAAACTTGGCAGAAATGTTCCTTGGGTGGTCCCTTATAAAAATTGCTATAATAATTGAAATCCATGAAAAACTCGGGTTGCCATGGCATCGGAAAATGGGAAATTTTACAAAAGTTCAACAATTTCTTTAAACGACATCTCCTCCTAAACTACTGGGTCAAAATCAACCAAACTTGGCAGAAATGTTCCTTGGGTGGTCCCTTATAAAAATTGCTAAAAGAATTGAAATCCATGAAAAACTCTGGTTGCCGTGGCATCGGAAAATGGGAAATTTCACAAAAGCTCAACAATTTCTTTAAACGACATCTCCTCCTAAACTTCTGGGTCAAAATCAACCAAACTTGGCAGAAATGTTCCATGGGTGGTCCCTTATAAAAATTGCTAAAAGAATTGAAATCCGTGAAAAACTCTGGTTGCCGTGGCATCGGAAAATGGGAAATTTCACAAAAGCTCAACAATTTCTTTAAACGACATCTCCTCCTAAACTACTGGGTCAAAATCAACCAAACTTGGCAGAAATATTCCTTGGGTGGTCCCTTATAAAAATTGCTAAAAGAATTGAAATCCATGAAAAACTCTGGTTGCAGTGGCATCGGAAAATGGGAAATTTCACAAAAGCTCAACAATTTCTTTAAACGACATCTCTTCCTAAACTACTGGGTCAAAATCAACCAAACTTGGCAGAAATGTTCCTTGGGTGGTCCCTTATAAAAATTGCTAAAAGAATTGAAATCCATGAAAAACTCTGGTTGCCGTGGCATCGGAAAATGGGAAATTTCACAAAAGCTCAACAATTTCTTTAAACGACATCTCCTCCTAAACTACTGGGTCAAAATCAACCAAACTTGGCAGAAATGTTCCTTGGGTGGTCCCTTATAAAAATTGCTAAAAGAATTGAAATCCATGAAAAACTCTGGTTGCCGTGGCATCGGAAAATGGGAAATTTCACAAAAGCTCAACAATTTCTTTAAACGACATCTCCTCCTAAACTACTGGGTCAAAATCAACCAAACTTGGCAGAAATGTTCCTTGGGTGGTCCCTTATAAAAATTGCTAAAAGAATTGAAATCCATGAAAAACTCTGGTTGCAGTGGCATCGGAAAATGGGAAATTTCACAAAAGCTCAACAATTTCTTTAAACGACATCTCTTCCTAAACTACTGGGTCAAAATCAACCAAACTTGGCAGAAATGTTCCTTGGGTGGTCCCTTATAAAAATTGCTAAAAGAATTGAAATCCATGAAAAACTCTGGTTGCCGTGGCATCGAAAAATGGGAAATTTCACAAAAGCTCAACAATTTCTTTAAACGACATCTCCTCCTAAACTACTGGGTCAAAATCAACCAAACTTGGCAGAAATGTTCCTTGGGTGGTCCCTTATAAAAATTGCTAAAAGAATTGAAATCCATGAAAAACTCTGGTTGCCGTGGCATCGGAAAATGGGAAATTTCACAAAAGCTCAACAACTTCTTTTAACGACATCTCCTCCTTAGCTTCTCGGTCAAAATCAACCAAACTTGGCAGTATTGTTCATTGGGTGGTCCCTTATAAAAATTGCTAAAAGAATTGAAATCTATGAAAAACTCTGGTTGCTGTGGCATCAGAAAATGGGAAATGTCATAAAAGCTGATCAATTTCTGTAAACAACATGTCCTCTGAAACTACATGGCCAAATTCTTCCCTGGGACAACAATGTGTAACATATGCAAAGTTATTTGGCATTATTAAAACATAACTCAGGTGAGCGATTTAGGGCCCTCAGGGTCCTCTTGTTGCCCATGTCCACTCATCACCGTGATTCTATTTCCAGTGGTTTCAGGTGGAACATTTTGATGGCTTTGGTGATGCATGTTTTTTGTGGAATTGCCACTATTTTCCACCGTGATATATTATTCTTCTTCATTACTGTTCCTGTATTTCGGCAAATCGAGGTGTTTTGCATGAAATATAGCGGGGGTCGTGGTTGACGATTACCGCGATTTTCCACTCAAAATTTATTTTTACTGCAGTTTTAGGCAAAACCATGTGAGCTGTACTGTATATGAAAGGGATAATGGAGGAATACAGGATATGTTGAAGAATCTAGACATATTTTGATGTCGTCTTACATCAAAACCAGACAATATTTAGAAGAAAAACCAAGTAGATTGTAAGATTGTATTGTATTTTGCAGGAGGATCTGTATGAATGGGGCAGTGGTGGAACACTTGGCTTGTTGAAGAATTTAGACAATAATGTTAGATCACTGGCCATTGCTGCTAGAGACTGGAGGGTCAGGTTACTGGAACAGAAAAAGGTATTTATGCAGTAATGGGATGGAGATGAAAACATTGAAGGTAAAGAAGAAAATGCTGATGATCATCATTTCTCCTTCACCTTCAATAGTTCATATTGCATCAAATATGATAGTTTTACTCAAATAGTTGTTGAAGAATCTAGACAATAATGTCAGATCACTGGCCATTGCTGCTAGAGACTGGAGGGTCAGATTACTGGAACAGAAAAAGGTATTTTTTTGCATTGGAAACATTGAAGGTAAGGAGGAATAATGCTGGTTAATTTTAATGTGCAAATGTCATATATCTGTCATAACATTGTTTCTGCTAAAGCTATTTCAAACTTTACCTTTAAATTTTATATTTTTATGCCCACGTATCGAGAGATCAGGGGCATATTGTTTTACTCATGTCTGTCTGTCCGTCTGTCTGTGTGTCTGTCTGACGGAAAACTTAACATTTTGCCTTTTTTCCAAAAGTATTCAACATATGAAGTTCAAATTTGGTATGTAACTTTATTTCAATGATAGCTATCTGTTCCATGCTATATGACCTTCCTCAAGATCATCCGTTAACCCATATCAACCCTTTACATGAAACTTAAAATAACCATTTCTGGGGCATTCCTGTTTCACAAACACATCTTGTTCATTTTGCCTTCCTCTGATAGCTCTTATCCTGTTCCATGACAATTCTAGTTATTCTTCACTATTTACAGAAATCTAAAGACAAGATTGGTGCCTTCAATACCTGGCGTGTTGTTCTATGCTGTGATAAAAATAGAGAAGGCAATTATAAACGATTGTTAGAGGCGGGAGGAGCTGCTGTCCTTAACCTCAAGTAAGGAAATATTTCAACCCATAATTTAACCCTTTCCCAATAACAAAATTTAGGGTGATCCACTTCAAAAACTGCCACAAATGACAAAATGGATGTTATCAAAGATGGGATTTGTGTGAAATATGGCACAGAAAATATTGAGACAAAAGGAGAAACTGCTGGTTATCAACAGTTTCTTCTTTGTTTCAATGTTTTCCTAAGCCTTTTCTATTTTGTCTTGTTTCGGAAAGGGTTAAAATAATAACCCTCATGGATTATTTATTGTGCCACCTAACTCAGAACCGTGGTTAAATAAACCATAAACCAAGGTAAAAAGTTATTATTTCTTACATATAAGAAGTGTGTTTGAAAGACTGGAAAAAATCTGGAAGAAATGGCGTGCTAAAAGAGTGCTAGCTGTGTTAGTTGGCTGATGACTAAAGCAATCATGGATATATTTATCTCCAAGAAATTGGGGCCTTGGAAATACGAATAAAAATCTCCACACAAACACGAAAGTATTTACAGTTTTTTGTCTTTAATATTTATGCAACATTAGGCCCTTATAGACTTCTTCAGGCCTTGAAAATAATTTTGTACTTAAAAAGACCTTAAAAAGTCCTTAAATTTGGGTTTGTAATTTCTGTATTAACCATGTTCCACAATGTTTTCCCAAGCCTATATCTCATGAGGCGTCAAAAAGTGTCATTGTGTGGGAATGGGTTATGACATGCATGTTTCATTCCAGACCACCATTCACCAAGAAAGTTGACGCCACCCATGCATTATTGGAGCTTCATAAAGTGGATCTCTCCCAGGTCAGAAATATGTGTAATTTATCATCTGTAAACAATATTTCAACCAATTTTCAAACAGCAAATTTTCAAAATTTCCATTTCAAAAGCTGCTGCAGACGACAAATGGACCTTATTTCAGATAGAATTTGTGTAAAATATAGCGCAGAAAATATTGAGATAAAAGGAGAAAATGCTGGTTATCAGCATTTTCTTCTTTTGTCTCAATGTTTTCCAAAGCCTTTTCTATCAGGGACATCAAAACCAGGTCTTGTTTGGGAAAGGGTTAAACCATTTATAAATGACAAAATTCAAAGGTGTTACAGACAACAAATATTAGAATGCTGGTAATCAGCATTTTCTTCCTTTTCTTGAATGTTTTCTTAAGCTTATTAGATCATCATTATTATAAAACTTTTAAATCTACATTTGATTAACTTTTGGTTTGGAAGTGCCATTGTATAATGATATCTAGAGCCAGCCCTTGCATTTGCTGATCAGTGATTAACTTTGTCGTACAGTAAAGAATTAACAATTTCCTTGTATAATTTTGTCCATTTAGGCTGATCTAGAAATGCTGTTAAACAGTGGATGTTCCTGTGTAAAACCAGAGTTCATATGTTCACATTTGTATGTGACAGACGTCGATATCAACAATTATATTCCAGAAGAGGTTAAAGTACTGCAGGCTGCGTAAGTATCATTACTACGTCTTATTATATAATCCTTCACCATACAGCAGAATTGGTGAGACAATTTAAATAAATTCTCATGACAATTGGTTTCTTGCCAAAAATTGATATTCATCAATTTGAAATGAGCCTTTATCTGGGAAAAAGGTCCCTCATGGCATTTGAGAACAACATAGATCCAGATCTAGATTCATTTTGTTCTTGAATAGCTTCTGCATGAACTGCAGCAACCTTAACCTATTACCAAACAGCAAAATTTTAGACTAGTCCAAATTCAAAGATGATGCAGACGACAATTTCAAGTGAATTAAATTTTGTTTTTTTGCTCTTTTCATTTAGAAAACATTGTCGGAAATGAAGAAATTGCTTGTCACAAGCAATATCTTCATTTTCCACGATGTTTTCCTGAGCCATTATCTTGTGGGGAGTCAAAAGGAATCACTGTGTGGTAATGGGTTAAGAGAGCAATATGATCAGGATTTACTTCTTTCGCCTCAATATTTTGTGTTTTGAAAGGTTAACTGGGTTAAATTAAGACATTATTTCTGTCCAAGTATTCGAGTACTCGATCATAAGGATGACTGAGTACTTGATTAGGAAAATTGGTACTTGTTACCATCCCCCAAAAATATTGAAGAAACAGGAAAAAATTATCGTTTTTTTCCTTTTCTTTGATATATTTGAAAGCTTTAAAACTTAAAAGTACATCAAAAAAACATTGCTTATGAATGAGATAACTTTTACCCTTGTTTTAGGAGTTATTGTTTGTCATTTCAAACTTTGGATTTTAGTAACATGACTTCTTCAGTGTATATTTGCAACACTAGTTTTCATGTATGGACAGTATCGCAACACTTACTGTTGTCAGCTTGTCATGTTATAAACTGTTTTGTACAATGTTTTTCAGTATATCTGACTTAAATGATTCGTCGAGAAGGAAAAGAAAAGCAGCATCAGGTGAACAGGCGGTGAAACGAAGTAAACGTAGACAGTGACGGGTAGATGATATACCTCACAATAAATGACCTGGCAGAGCAGCCCATCGTAATCGAATGGAATGCTCTGCCAGGTCAATTCTCGTCAGCTATAACTTCCATGGATCTGCCATAATGTTATAAGACTTCATGCTGATGTTAACCCTTTACCACACAGTGACTCTTTTTGACTCCCCAAGAGATACAGGCTTTGGAAAGCATTGTGGAAAATGAAGAAATTGCTTGTCACAAGCAATTTCTTCATTTCCCACAATGTATTCCATCCAAAAAGACCTAAAAAATAAAAATTTAATTCACTTGAAATTGTTGTCTGCAGGATCTTTCAATTTGGACTGCCCTAAAATTTTGTCATTTGGTAATGGCTTAAAGAAGGCAGCATGATAGGCCTGAACTTGTGTGCCTGATTAACCTCTTCCCAAACAACAAAATTTAGGAGTCATCAAATTTTGAAGGGACTCAGGAAGACATAATGAATATTAATCGAAATGAAGTTCATGTGAATTATATCACAGAAAATTTTTAGGCAAAAGGAGGTTTCCCACCAAGACTTTTCTTTTTGAGATAGAGACCTTTGACCTTGTGACCTTGGAATTTGGCCTACTTTTAAAAAACTTTAACCTGGCCTATATCTCATGCACTATGATTGATAGAGCCTTTATATTTCACCCTTAAATCCTGCTAAGACCTTTTATTTGGGACCATGACCTTTGACCCCTTGACCTTGGTGTTAAATTAATTTTTGACAAGCTCCAGTAGATCTATAGGTGAGCTACATTGTCCGCAGACATCCCTTGCCTTCTTTTGTCTCAATGTTTTCCTAAGCCATTACAACTGAGGAGTTCATACCAGGTCTTGTTTGGGAAATGGTTAAATTTATACCCAGGCAAACATGAGGATTTGTGAACTTTTCTGTGGTACGACTAAGAAAATGTTTAAAGTGACATAAAAGCTGATATGAACAAATTTCCTCTGAAATGGAATGTTAATGGCAATAAAATATCTAATGATACTTTCAGTGGCATTCATGACAAAATATAAATTCAGGGCTACAGATACAATGATACAATATATCATTGATCAAACCCTATGTTGTTGGTACAGATTTGATTCGCCTCATTGGGAAAATTCATATGAGTATCCACAACATAGGGTTTGGGTTTGAAACAGGAAATCTAGAATGTCTTCATCCCACTTATCGGTTGCTATGTAAATGTTTGTCTATTTGTGTTTCTTTTTCTCTCAATTGTACTATTTTGTTTGTCTCTCTTTTCTTTCTTCTATTTCTCCTCTCTATGTCATCTGCCTTTATTTTAACCACTCCCAAATGACCAAATGATTATAGGGAAAGATTGAGACAAAAGAACAAAATGCTGATAATCAGTTTTGGCCTGTTTATGGATATGAAAACCAGGAATGAGTTTAGAAGTATGTAGATGTTTTTTGGAGAAAATATTAAACCATCATGCAACAACTTTGTATTTTGTCATCATGCCCACTTGTTAATACTACATTGAGGAATAAATGATCAAATTTCACTATTTTATATGAGAACTTCTTTGATCAGTCACTGTAAATTATTTTTTCAATATATTTTATATTTTCTGTGTTTTTTGTATTATTGACCTTAATTATGAGATATGTAAATTTTTAGATACATGACCCCTCTCCCATAAAGGGACCTTTTGGGAAATCTATACAATTTTGAGAAACTGATTAGACTGGGCTGACATCGACCATATATCAATTTTGGAAAATGAACATAATATTGAGATATGAAAAAACAATCTTGATAAAAAAATTTAGCTAAGAGTTAAAAGTTTCAATAACAGTCAGTCAGAGCAGTTCATACAGACTGACTGCTTTCATTACTCCGAGTCTTCACACTTCCCAGAAGGTGTCTGTTAGCGCGAGAGCTAAAACATATTTTTATAAAAAGTTGACTTATTTTCTATGACATATGCTCTTTGATATGTCTGACAGGTCATGTCTGTTTGTCTATCCGTCTGTTTTGTCTGTCCTCCATCTGTCTGTTCGCAGCATGACAATTTCTTGCTCAACTTCTATAGTACTTTCAATCATATAAATCCTTTCCAAAAGAGTAAAATTTAGACTGATCCAATTTGGAAGTGGCAGAGGACAAACTGGGTGCATTATTGCACAGGAGATATTGAGGCAGAATGAGAAATTACTGGTTATTTAGAAAAAAATCTGAACTGTACGCAAATTCTTATCATAGTTATCATCTGTTTTGTTGTCCACAGTTTAACCCTTTCCCAAACAAGACCTGGTTTTGACGTCCCTAATAGAAAAGGCTTGGGAAAACATTGAGACAAAAGAAGAAACTGCTGATAATCAGCAGTTTCTCCTTTTGTCTCAATATTTTCTGTGCCATATTTTACACAAATCCTATCTTTAATAACATCCATTTTGTCATTTGTGGCAGTTTTTTAAGTGGATTTTTGTCGTTTGGGAAAGGGTTTAAATAGGGCCAGATTAGTTTTTTATGCTGTTTGAGAAAGATAGATTGACCTGCTGTTGATTCCTGTTTACATAATGTTGTATATTATCAGCAGAATAAATGTTATTCTATTTTATGCAATAAAGATAATTATTTTCTTTCTCGTTTATCCCATTCCTAAAACATTGTGGAAAATAAAGATTTGCTTGTAACAATTTCTTCATTTCCCACGTTTTATATCCAAAAAGACCAAACAAAGTAGAATTCCATTCACTTGAAATTGTTGTCCTCAACATCTTTGTATTTGTACCAGTCTGAAATTTTTGTTGTCTGGTAACAACCTACAAGCTGTGACAGAGAGGAAGATTATGCTTTAGAGCGTTTTGTATGAAAGTTTTGGTGAGGTCCAATTTAAAGACTAGACAATGGACTTTAACGGTTTCCCAAACAAGACCTGGCCCCGGTTTCTCGAAAAAACTTAAGTGCATTCTCATGCTCAAATCTGAGCACCGTGCTCAAATCGCACGAAATCCACGTGAACTTCAATCGAATACCCTTCAACGTTGGAGAGTATTCCTTTGAAGTTGTAGTAAATTTGAGCATGGACTCATGAGTTTGTACTTAAGTTTTTTCGAGAAACCGGGGCCTGGTTTTGACGTCTCTGACATACATAAACAAGAGGACCATGATGGTCCTATATCGCTCACCTGAACCAAAATGATATGAGCAACATTTTTGTTCAATTCAATAAATATTTATGACTTTAAGACTGAAAACGAACTTATGGTCAATGACGTGAAAATCGAACTCATCCAAGATCTTATGGTGCTCAACATTGTGTCCAAGATTTGTCTTGTTTGATAAATAATTGTAGATTCTGGAGTATAAACAAGATCGAAAACAGCCGAAAACAGCAATTTTGTCAAATTCAAGGGCACATAACTCTCAACTTTTTCATCAGATCAGACTGAAAATCAAACTCATCCCAGAACTTATGATCCCCAACATTGTGTCCAACTGTTGTCTTGATTGATCAATAATTGTAGATTCTAGAGTATAAACAAGGTCGAAAACAGCCGAAAACGGCAATTTTATCAAATTCAAGGGCACATAACTCTCGACTTTGTGGTAAGATCAGGTTGAAATTCAAACTCATTTGAGATCTTATGGTCTCCAACATTGTGTCCAAGATTTGTCTTGATTGGTCAAAAAATGTAGATTCTAGAGTGTAAATAAGGTCAAAAACAGTCAAAAACGGCAATTTTGTCAAATTCAAAGGCTCATAACTCTCTCCTTTCTAATCAGATAAGACTGAAAATCAGAAACATCCGAGATCTCATCGTCCCCAACATTGTGTCCAAGTTTTGTCTTGATTGATGAATAATTGTAGATTCTAGAGAGTAAACAAGGTCAAAAACAGCCGAAAATGACAATTTTGTCAAATTCAAGGGCACATAACTCTCGTCTTTCTGGTCAGATCAGACTGAAAATCGAACTAATCCGAGATCTTATGGTCTGCAACATTATGTCCATGATTTGTCTTGATTGATCAATAATTGTAGATGCTGGAGTGTAAACAATGTCAAAACTAGATATTTTTCGCATTCAAGGGCAGATAACTCCTGACTTTCTGGTTGGATCTGACCCATAATCGAACTCATCCGAGATCTTATGGCCATACATGTTTTGACCAAGTTTGGTCAAGATTGGCTTATATTTGTAGATGCTAGAGTGTAAACACGAAATTGTGGACGGACAGACAGACGGACAGACGGACGACGGACAGAAAGTGATCACAATAGCTCACCTTGAGCACTTTGTGCTCAGGTGAGCTAAAAAGGCTTTGGAAAACATTGAGGCAAAGGAAGAAATTGCTGATAATCAGCAATTTCTCCTTTGGTCTCAATATTTTCTATGCCATATTTTACAAAAATTCTATCTGTAATAACTTCCATTTTGTCATTTGTGGCATTTTTGAAGTGGATTACTCTAAAATTTTGCCGTTTGGGAAAGGATTAAAGGAAAGACATTGAAAATCCTTGAGACAAAAGATAATTATCCCACAGAAAAAATTGGGAGAAAATTCTGGTAATCAATATTTTCAATGATATTTGTAGAATCTTTCATATTGGGGAAGTTTAAAATTTTGTCATTCAATGCAGGTTTTGTAGATGTGGAATTTTCATTCCAAAAGATTTTTATATTAATGCCGATGATGATAGCAAGCTTCCAATGGAGGACATGCTTTTTCTGTAGCTCGCTGGTGAAGCATGTAACTGGGTATCAAGATTCCTAAAGACTTGCTTTTGTCTGAATGGTCTTCCGAGAGGTATTTTCCATCTTTACCTAATGTATGTCTTCACCTTGAAACATGACTCCACAGATTAGCATGGCAATTAGCTTGACTTGCAACTGACAAACTGCCTTCTAAATAGGTACAAGCATGTCGCCAACATACATTCAGACAAATAACTTACACTACAGAAGACAAATAATCCTCTGAGCAGCATCACTGCTCAGGTGAGGACCTCATTGGCTTCACTCTCACTCTGCAACAGCAGTAGTATTTCAGAGGTCTTGTACTTTATGATAAATGTCCAATCACACCAGAAGAAACTTTTTCAGGTCTTGGTCAATAACAAGCATGTTTCAAGGCAACTTGTCAGCCAATTCTGATGGTATTGTTTTAGAAAGGATTAACAAGATAAGACAGGGTTGCCACGCGTCAGGGAAATGTCAGGGAAATTTAAATTTTTTCAAGGTCAGGGAATTGTCAGGAAATTTTGTGAACTGTCAGGGAAATTTGAAAATACAGGCAAATGTCAGGGAATTGTCAGGGAATTTTGAAAAAATTGGATGCATTGCCACATGTTTAATGATTTCAACGCAGGGCGCCCAGTAACCTATAAATACCTATTAATACCTATATTATCCTATATTTTTGGACCTCACCTATAAAAACCTATAATTTCACCCATTTTGCCCCAAATACCTATAAATACCTATATTTTTGTGTCTTGGGTAAGCAAAATTAAAACAATATACTTTTAGAAACAAGAGGGCCAAGATGGCCCTAGATCGCTCACCTGAATTCATAGTTGAGATACTGGCAAGACCATGAAATCAATCTTTTAACGTTAGAAGAATACAAGAGTGACAATGGCAATTTTGCCAAATTCAAA
The DNA here is from genome assembly GCA_963680895.1 of Fragum sueziense. Lineage (NCBI taxonomy): Eukaryota > Metazoa > Mollusca > Bivalvia > Cardiida > Cardiidae > Fragum > Fragum sueziense. The sequence goes on along the minus strand of OY804600.1, from coordinate 58,888,795 downwards.
GGCATAAAACTAAGGACTTTCTGTTCTGAAACAATTTGGAAAGGGCTTAAACCTTGGCTGGGAAAGGGCTTAATCTTTACCAAGACGGAAAAGAAATAGACTGTTCAATTTTGAAATAGCGCGGCAAGAGGAGAAAATGCTGATTATCAGCCTTTTCTTCATTTGACTCAATAATTCCCCAAGCCTTTTTTAATAGGGACATCATAGGAAGGGGTTAAGGCATTAAGATTATCTGTAGCTCTATCCTTTATCAGATAAGAGCTCCATTATCAGATAAGGCAGCCTTTTATTTATTTTGGACGGTCCATTATTGACTTTAGACGGTCTAACTATTAACTTAAGTAATTATTGCTGATAAGCTGATACCTGGTCAAAATAAAGTCTGAATTCCTCACTTGGAAATTCCCCAACCCACAACATAGGGCTTCTTTATAATAATAATAATAATAATAAAGCCTTTATTTAACGAGGCAGCACAGTTGGGATAAACCCAGTCTTCCCTGTGGACCTCTACAAATATTTACAAAACCAGTACATGTATATATACAATAAATCAAAATAACAAATATCAACATTCTAGTTAAGATGGATTAATCCTTTCCCATGACAAAATCATAGACTGATCAAAGTTAACCCTTTCCCAAGCAGCAAATATTGATGGTGGCCCTACTTTTTATGTGCTACAGACAAAACACATAATGATAAAGAGAGAATTTGTGTATAGTATAGCCCAAAAAATATCGAGACAAAAGGAGAAAATGCTGGTTATCAGCATTTTCTTCTTTTGTGTCAATGTTTTCCGAAGCTTGTTTATTTAGAGACGTCAAAACCAGGTCATGTTTGGGAAATGGTTAAATGATAATACTTTTAGCAAAATAATTGCTGCACACAAAAAGAAAGAGAGGAAAATACTGGTAGTAGTATTTTTTTCCTTGCTCTCGGTGTTTTCAAAAACTTTTATTCTCTTCATGGGTAGTCAAAATCAAGTTTGACTTTTGAAAAGGCTAAAAAAAGAGCAGTTAAGAAGAAAACTGCAACATTTGTCAACATATGATATATCAAACATGATAACTGATTTACCATCAAAATCAGATCAGCTTCAGAGGAATACAAATCTTGTTAATTCTTGCATTTCAAGGATTTTTACAACACTATTGCAAGTGCAAATGAATGAGTATGTATTTACAATAGTTTTGTACCAAGCCTTAAACTAGTTTTCACTGCCCTGGGGTAAAATATAAAAGAAAAATGTTTAATGAACATTTTTTCTTTTACTGCCAAGATTTATTCTTTTATGTATGTAAAGATTATCAGCTTCACAATGTAGTTTAAGTAAAATTCAACAGAGCAGATTAAATGTTATTTAACATGAATGACAATATTGTTTTGATTTGGGATATTAGGATTAATGTTTACAGACTACTGTAGTATCTATGTACAATGATTTTGCAACTATTTGACTATTAAATTATTAGATCTATTTACATCTTTCCTATTTGATTATGAAATATTGTGTACATCCAGAATGTTTCTTCCACCTGTGTACCACCACTGTAAATAGGCAGCTTTAAACTTATTTACACTGTCAACATTTCTTATGTATAAGGGTATTTGATTCCAAATTTTTGGACCAGAATATGAAATTGATTTTCTAAAAAATTCAATTCTTGGTTTTGGAATTTTGAGGGCTGAATTTGCATTTGATCTTAGATTTGCATTAGCTGATTCTGTGAAGAGGTTTGATATGTATTCTGGGAGTTTGCCTTTTGTTGATTTATACATGAAAATAGACTTTTTGAATACAATACGTTCATGGATAGTAAGCCACTTAAGTTCCTTAAATAATTCCTCACTGGGAGTATCAATGTTTTTATCAAGGATTATTCTTGCAGCTCTTTTTTGAAATTTAAGTAGTTTATTTAATAATCTTGAGTTACAGTTTCCCCAGATGATACAACAGTAGTCTATATGTGGTAGGATGTATGCATTAAATCAAAGTGCTGTCAGCACTGTATATTGGGCATCACTGAGAAATTGATATTGTGACAAAGGGACAATATGCTGATTTGCAAAATTGCCCCATTCTCTATTCGATGTTTTTTAAGCATTTTCTATGAAGCGAGTAAAAAGGCGTCATCGTTTGGAAAATGGTTAATTAATGTGTAGGCAAACGTGCATAGGTGATAAAAAAGTTGAATGTACACTCTCGGGGTGAATCCAAAATGTGAGGCTGTTTGGGAAAAAGGAAAATGTTACACTTTACCGGATTTTACATTATATCAACATGTTGGATTATTTTTTATTCTTAGCTAATCAGAATACCAAGTACGGACCCATTGTAGAGGCTTAGCCTAACTGATCTCTGATCTGCAAACATATTTCGATTAAATAGAATGCACTTGTTCATTGGTCCAAATGATCAGTCTAAGAACAGTATATGAGGTTAAAATGTAATGTTAAAATTCTAGAAAACGGCAAATTTAAGATGATGATCTTACTTTGATCAAAATATTTTAAAATCACAGTGTCTAAACTCTATAGGCTAGCCTCTAACCATTCGTCCTTTTCCAAACAAGACATTGTTATGAAGCAAATAATATGAAACATACAAAGATAACCGGAATTTTCTCCTTTGTCCGAATATTTTCTGTGCTTCATTGTACATGACATGATTTCATCTTTATCGTCACCCGCTTCGTCGTCTGCAACTCTTTCTAATTTGAAAAACTCTAAGATATTGTCGTTTGGAAGAGCCTTCAACACAAGAGTTGAAAAAAAAAACTATAACGATAAAGTGAATGCAGATTCCTTAACCCATTACCACACAACGACTCTTTTTGACTCCTCACAAGATAATGCCATGGGAAAACATTGTGGAAAATGAAGAAATTGCTTGTGACAAGCAATTTCTTCATTTCCCACAATGTTTTCTACCCAAAAAGACCAAAACATTTTAAATTTCATGCACTTAAAATTGTTGTCTGCATCTTCTTTGAATTTGGACTAGTCCAAATTTTTGCCGTTTGGTAATGGGTTGACCAATTATCAGTCGCCGATTTCAAGCAAATAAATCGTTACATTGTTTGGTCTTTCTAGGAAGAAAATATTGTGGGAAATGAAGAACTTGCTTGTCACAACCATTTCTTCATTTTCTACCATGTTTTCCAAACACATATATTTCATGGGAACCTAAAGGGGTCAGAATATAGGAATGGGTAAAGCGCACACATTGTATCTAGGGAATGGGTTAAGGGTACACAATTGTAGTAGGTCAACAAGTGACCCAGTTAAACACCTGTTGACCAGTGCTTTCACTGGTAGGCTAAATGACCGTCAGAGCAGTAATATTTTAACTTCATGGAATTTATCTTAGAGTTACACTATTTTGCTTTCAACTCCTTTACTCAACCAAAAAGATTGTAAAAACGCTGAAAATACTAACAAGTATTCAATCTAAGCGAAAATTTCATCAAATGTAATTATTAACCCCCTCCTTATTTGTCGCTGAAGTGAAAAATATGAAAAACGTTGAAGATAGTGACTGATAAAGGACGTTTCTGTGGTGTTTGAAATAACGTAGTTTGGCTTGCACACATAGCTCAGCGGGTTAGGGTGAGAATGTAATGGCTGGAGAGATGTCTGTAGTGAAAAACTGGTTATAATATATTGGGCTATGCCCAATATAAAAACAATTTTCTTGCATGAAGATTAAGATAACTTTTGATTCTTAGAAGAAGGTACAACAGAGAATTACATTTTTTCAACAAATTTTCCACCTGGGTTCTCCATGAAAGGTTTTGATCTACTTGAACACCAAGCAATTTTTCTACTTCAGAAAATTCTATTATTTGATTTTTTTTTCTTTGCTTGCAAAAAGATGGTTTGAACAAATTTCACAATGATTGAGCAAATATTGTAATAAATTCTTACAGCAAAAACAAGATTTGACCAACTGACCCAGTTTTTGACCTTGCATTACCAAAGTTTTCAATGACCTACAGACATCATCAAAATAAACGTCCTGAGCAATTTTCAAAATAATTGAGCCAAAATTGGAACTTCCACAGCAAAAAAAAGGGATACATTACCTTTGACCTTGTGACCTAGTTTTTGACCTCACTCAACAAACTTTTTAAATGGACCTAAATATCCAAAAGAAAAACATTCTGAGCCATTTAACAAGATTTTAGCCAAAATTTGCACTTCTTAACTAATAAATGGAATTCTTGATATTTGACCTTGTGCCCTAGTTTTTGACCTTGCATGACAAACTTTTTACATGACCTTTATATCATTAAAAAAAAAACACTCTTAGAAATTTTCATAATAATTTGGCCAAAAATGGACACTTCTGAGCAAAAAGAAGGATTTTATCAAACAGACATAGTGACCTCATTTTTGACCTCACATGACCCATTTTTTAACAGAACCTAGATATCCACCAAAAATACATTCTGAGTAATTTTCACAATATTTGAGCCAAAGGTAGCACTTTTAGAGCAAAAAGAAGGATTTTAAATCATTTGACCTAGTGACCTACATTTTGACCTGGCATGACCTACTTTTTGAATTGACCTAGATATCACCAAGACAAAGATTCTGGTCAATTTTCACAATGATTGAGCCAATACTGTGACTCCTAGAGCAAAAATAAGATTTGACCTAGTGACCTACTTTTTGAGCCCATTCTGACCCCGATCCCAATTCTTTGAAGTATTTTGAAAAAGGATGACCCAAGGATCATATCTGTGAAATTTCATCCAATTCTGCCCAGCACTTTAGGAGGAGAAGATTTTTGTATGATTGTGGACGGACAGACGGACGGACGGACAGACAGACGGACGCCGGACAACAGACCGATCACAATACCTCACCTTGAGCACTTCGTGCTCAGGTGAGCTAAAAAAACAGCTCTCTTTTTCCGAGTAGTTTGCGGGACTCCTCTGGTACATTTTCGCACAAAGGTGAATTATGTACATGTGCAAGGGGAATTTAAATGGCTAAATACTTAGTTTTTTGTATGTCACAAGCAAAACTGTCATGATTAAGAAGTGAACAATTATCTATCAACATATAAAGTCCTTTTCAAAATGAAATGCCAGGGAAAGACCTGTCAAACATTATAATTATCATTGTTGAAGAAGCTTGCATGTATTTTTGTCATCTTTTACTTAGTAGATAAGTTTCCATTATGAACAGTAAAGTTGTGTTCAAATATTTCTATGTAAGTATTACTTATGGGCAAGTGAATTTTGATTTCTTTACATAAATGCATGGAAAAAAGTTTATAACTTGAAAGAGTCATGACATTTTTGCTTGTGACATACAAAACTAAGTGCAACTCTCTGTCTCTAAGTTATCACATAGTCTGTAAGCTCAGAAATTTGGACTTTAGAGGTCAAAATTTAGGTAGATATATTTTAATTATGCTCCCAGGGCAGAATATTGTTTGACCCGTGTCCGTCTCTCCATCCGTCTGTCCAAAATCTTAACATTAGCCGTTTTTGGGGCATTCATGTATCACAAACACATTTTGTTTTCATCTTGCTGACACGGCCATATAGCCTAGAGTCTTGAGTTGTTGTATGTAGCATCATCCAAAAGCCCACTACAGATATACAGTCTTCAAATTATTGTGGTTTCATGAAAATTGGCCCTTAGTTCTGTGGAATCGTATTTCATATATATGGACAAAGGAGGACAATCTTCTGAATTATTTGGCCTATTGCTTTGAAATTGGTATGTGATATTGTCTGAGGACCCTCTACCAAAATACATATTGTTACAAATTATCTTTTTACAATGGAAACTGGCCCTATGTTGTTGGGTATTGGATTTCATATAAAGACAGAAAAGAAAATTTTGTGCAATCTTCTCCTAGACTGTTTTGCCTAGAGCTTTGAAACTTGGTGTGTAGAATTAATTATGAAGGTACAATGAAAATTGGCCCTGTGTGTACGGTATCAGACTTCATTTAGAGACAAAGAAGAAAATCTCATGCTGTTTTCTACTCCTAGATCATGCCATGGCCCTTTACCAGTATCCTTCAAATTATTGTGGTGCACTGAAATTTGGCCCTTTGTTGTGGGATATTAGATTTCCGAAGAGACGAAGAAAGCAATTTTGCACAATCTCCTACTCCTTAACTGTTTTGCCTCTGTATAGAATTGTTTAATGGCCCCTCTACCAAAGCACTTCAAAGTTTTTTGGTTCCATGAAATTTGCCATATATCTTTTACATCTGAATTATTGAATCAATGACTGAAAATTGATGTGTAGAATTTCCTCCTGGCCCTCCATGAGAAAAGACTTAAAAAAATTGTAGTAGTGTAAAATTTGACCTAATGTTGTGGGATACCTGATTTCAAATTTGAGAACTTATCAGGAAATCTGGGGCAAATTTCCCCTGACAAATTATTTTGTGAAAATCATTTTGTCAGATACCCTATGTTAATATTTTGCATGTATCATGGCAGCATGAATCTCTGTCAAAACTTTTTACATTGCTTTCCTGTAGTGAAAATTGGCAGGAAGTTATGGGTCTGGGATGACACGGATTTAAACAATCATCTCCTCAAAGCCACAATGTTCTTTAAGGTGAGCGATAAATGGCCTTCTTGACTGTTATCTTGATATGGTGTTCATGGAACACCTTAATGTTACTGAATATTGAGAACAAAAAGTAATAGCTAATGGTCACCTTGTCTGTTCCTCCTTTCATCTTATTAACAAGAGAGAGCTGGAAGGTAGTGGTGTTAGAGAAACATTTAAAGTAGCGTTTTCTTCATAGTAAAGGCAACCTATATTATCCTATATTTGTGGCTAATAAATACCTATAATTTTGGGACATACCTATATTTTTTACACTTAAAGTCGCTGGGCACCCTGTTTCAACGTTGCCTTTCAAAAAATTCTCAAAATGTCGCGAGTTACCGCGAAATTACCGCGACGAAACATGTCAAGGAATTTTCCAATTGTGTCAGGGAAATGTCAGGGAATTGTCAGGGAACTTTATTTCCACTGACTAGTGGCAACCCTGTAAGAATTTAGGACAATTGTATTGATGGAAAAGGATAAAATACACATGGAAAGGGAGCATTTATGGCATTTTGAGAATGATGAGGATCCAGATCAGCCTGAGCATTATGTACAGTCTTGTCTACTCAGGAGCCATTTTTGTCTCTAATAGCAACTGATAGGATCTTCATTAGGCTGCGCCTATGTAAATTGATTGATTGGGGTTTAACGCTATTTTCAACTGCTATGGTCATATCTCGACCGTTTGAGCACCTAACCATGCATTCCTAATTTTATACCAAGCCTAAAGCTGCTAGCCCACATAGGTTAACAATTTTCAAACCATTGGTGGGAGACAATTTTGTCTGAAAAGATATTTGCCACGACAAAGGATTAAACCCTGGACCTCAAGAGTGAAAGTCTGATGCAATACCAACTGCGCTGCAGCTGCACTTATGTAGAGGGTGAAATACAATACATAATGTGAAGAAAGATCTCCGACACAAGGGTATTGACAATAACAATATAAAGTCCATGATAAATTATGTAAAATTTATTCATCTTTATAATTTTGGCAACACAATTATACACCATGATTTATGTTGTGTTTTTTCATCAAGTTATGAAAAACCAACTTGACAGATAAAGTACAAGAGAAAACAAGTCAAAGTAACTCTCCCAAGTATTCCTATGTATTATTTGTGTCAAACCATGTGAAAAAGAGGCTTACTGAACATATGAAAAAAGTTTCAATCCTGATCATACTGCAAGAATGTGCAGTCTGATCAGGATTGTAACTTTTTCTACAATTTCATTTTGATTTTCTGTAAATTAATTGGTCCTTTTGCCGTACTATATATTACTCAGGCTAATGTACAACAGCTGTGTTTTATATCAATTTAAACTATTCTATTCATGAATATACCCCAATAAGTCTTATTTTCACATGATTGGACACATTTTATAAATTAAATTGTACTTAACATTATAAACAACCTTAACTCACACTCTTATACCAAGTTTTGTAAGTTCTAGAGCTTAGCCTTAAAACAGACTTTCAAGATTAGACTTTGGCAAAAGATTTAAGATTTTTATGAATGAATATGTCCTAATCATATTCAGGGGGAAAAATCTACTTCTTTTCACTTAATCTATTTTAATCCAACAATAAATCAGACTGGTTGAAATGATAAACCATTTATAGTGCTAACCCTAACCCTAACCCTAATGAACATTTAAATATGGACCCTGAACTTATTTTCAAAACATTCCTACAAAACTTGGTATAATATGATACAGTGAAGCAATGTTGAAAGTTCAAGGCTAATTGGTTGTAAATGGTATATGTACAACCTTGTTGCAATGAACCCTCAAAATGATTCAGCTCTAAAGCTTTGCAATTTTATAAATATAATTCTGCAGCCATTTTATTGGTGATTCCGCGGAATGGGTACTGTTTTCTTACAAAAGGACAGTGAATATTGAATGTGAGCTCATAGCAAAACTATTGTAAGTGTGAATAAATTCATTAGTAGTCACTAAAGTTTTGCTATAAGCCATTAAAATATAGGTAAGTTATAGGGTAAAAGTATACTACTATCTGATTCAATTGATAGGTTAATGTAAAACACATGGAGAGCTATTTGACTAACTTTTTTTTTAAAATATTTTTCTGATTATATTTTGCTTTTTTGTGTAGTTTTAAAATCTGTCCTTTGTAAGATATTTTTTGGGAAATAAGTTAATCAAAATCACTAATAAAACAGCTACAGCTTCATGCAAAATAACCATAATAGGGCCAATAATAGAACAGCAAGACCCATTACAATTTGATAACATTTTGGGCATTGTCTAACAATTGTATGATTCAAGAAAATGCAAGCGAAATGTTATCAAAGACTTAACCCTTTTCCAAACAAGACCTGGTTTTGACGCCCCTAATAGAACAGGCTTGGGAAAACATTGAAACAAAAGGAGAAACTGCTGATAACCAGCAGTTTCTCCTTTTGTCTCAATATTTTCTGTGCCATATTTTACACAAATCATATCTTTATTATCATCAATTTTGACGTCTACAGCAGCTTTCAAATTGGATCACCCTAAAATTTTGCCGTTTGGGAAAGACTTTATGTAATAAGTCTTGACTTTCTAGATATTGGCAAAAGAACCCGTTCCTCCATAATATCTGTATTTCTGCTGATAAATCATCCATTATTGTGAAAGAATAAAACTTCCGTCTGATGATTTAAAATTTTGACATCACTTTCATGTAAGCAATAAACAATGAAAAGCCTGCACATATCGATGACTCAGTGCGAAACGGTTGTAACTGCCTATATGCTTATAGGCAGTTACAACCGTTTCGCCAGAGCCATCGATATGTCAATGTTTAGTTAGGTTTGTTCTTAAGTCATGCCTAACATAAAAGATGTTTAACTTCATTTTAGTCAATTCCTACACAAATACAGAAATTATGATGGAACGGATCAAAGTACTGTAGTGCTTGATCACTAGACCTGGGTTTTTCATCGATACACTTTCATAATCCAATCACATGACTCGGAGACACGCTAAAGATGAATGTTCTAAAAATAGACACTGGACAACACTTATTTCATCGAGTTCTAAATTTCCTTTTCTTACAAAACTATCTTGGTATAGAAAAATGTCACAACCTTAATTTTAATTTTCGCACCTTATTTTTCAACATAAAAAAGTGACTTGATTTAAAAAATTGTGTCTTTTTACAAAGTGAATTTTCAACACACAAAAATAGCACACAGAAAAATGACAAACACTAATGATTTCTTTCATTAAGCAAAAGTGCCTTGCTTGCATATCAATTATTACTCATTTTGACTTTATATTACAGTTAACAAGACTTTTTAGAAGTCAACAGTTAACAGAATTTTCAACTAAGAATATATGCATAGATTGGGTGAATAGCTCATTTTAGTGATCGTTTTGTTGCTTTCTCATCTAGGGTGAATATGTAGCTAGGATTTTTCTTATTTGAGCACTGCCAAAAGTATAAAACCCTCTTTGACGTAAGGATCCAACTATATGACCTGTATTTTCAGCGAGAGGTTGCAGAATTAAACCTAATTACTAGTGGTTATTTTGCTTAATGAAAGACGCGTTCTATATAACTGTACATCGTGAACTGAATGAACATTAACAAAGTTGCACACACATGATATAGAATACCCTTTTTATTATGATTAATTGCACATTTCCTCGGTTCTCAATGATAATGAAGTTTTCTGAGACATTTGACTGTAGATAAAAGTGTGTTGTTGTTTTTTTAAACAAGATTTATTTTGTTCAGAAGATATTTCATTTTTTTGACTTCTATAGACATTCCATTGAAAGTATTTATCTTCATGATTTTTTAACATTACAGATAATGACTAGAAAGCTTTGAGGTAAAGAGGTTCCAAGATATTTGTGACCATCTGTAATATTCTTTATATCTTTTTGCCTTTTCATAAAGATTTAAGAAAGATTGCTAAATGAGACATATTCAAATTACAATTGCAAAAAAAATAGTTTGAATTGTAAGAAGATTCAAGTTATGCAGTTTTTTGCCTAACAATGAGTGTATGTTTATAGTCGTAACTTTATAAACTGATTCTGGCATGTATATTTTACAATGGTGCAGTGAATTGTCACTTTCCTTCTTGAATTATTGTAACTATTGCTTGTTCAATCCTTTCCCAAACAATACCTGGATTTGATGTTATCAAGAAAGCATGAGAAAACAGTGCGAGAAAAAAAAGGCTGACCAGCATTTCTTCTTTTCATATAAGCTGTCCATGATATGCTATACACATTCCATGCATTAAGTAACACTCATTTTGATGTTTGCTACTCCCTTTTCATTTAGGAAAGATCACTTACAATGTTTCAGAAGGAAAGCAACACAATAAGTTTGAACTGTTATGGAAGCGCAATGTTAACGAACAAAAATATAAATGCAGTCATGTGATCAAGCACCTGCTGAGACATAATCTGATTGGTCAGCCACTAGCCAATGATGATTGTGCATTTAAAATTCAAAAACAAACAGTTGAACTGTAGCCGAGTCTTATTTATCACAAACTGTTGGTCGTGAGCTTAAACTTTGTCATACCGATACATAAAACTTATTACCACATCACTCGATAAAGCGTTTATATGTATAACCTTTGTGGATGAAATAGTTCTGAGACAAAAGTTTGGGTTGATTTTAGACATTTACAACATTAATTTCAAATGACTTATCAGCCAACATTCAATACCCTTCATAATTGAAAGCAAACAATTCCAACCCTGCTCAGGCTACACAAAATATGCAGTCTGGTGGGAATAGATTTCAAGAGATAGACCTGAACTTCCTTTCCTTATATCGATTAAGTACCATCCTAGCTTTAACTATTTAATAGGCAGTATGTTAGTCTTTGCTGTCTTTCTGTCATAACAGCACATTGACTTATGGTAGGCTACAAACTTCACTCATTGAGCTACTGACTTAGCCCATGTTATTGATTGCATTGAAGTGCATTCTGTATGACAAGGATTAAGCTCACGACCGTGTGACTCAGAGAAGTAGCTTGACCGCTTAATGATGAGACGACTTGCTCCGATATTTAGCGAATTCCCATACCACAGACTTCCGTTGTCACCCTAAAATCAGAAATGAAATCATTACTAAATAATACACCATCGGTCTATATAGAATAGTTTCCAACACCTAATCAACCTTGTTGACACACATACCCACAACTAACTCACTATCAAACAACTTTAAGGTAGTTCACCCCTAATGAGATTGAGGCGACGTCGGAAATATTTGGGCAACATTGAAAACATTCGGCTGTGGAACGTTCCACCACAGCATGTTTTCGACATTGCCCGAATAGGTTCAGATACGTAACGAATGTTAAACGACGTCGCACGAATAATTCTGACGTCATGTGAATCTCATTAGGGGTGGTTTACCTTAACTATAACAGGACTATCATTGCAACTGTAAATGTATTACACTGGTATTAATTAAATCTATTGCAAAACTATTCTGTACAAGAACAGGATTTTTTCATACATCTGTTATGACAAGATTCCCATGTTCACGGGTGGTAAACTTTGGAACGACCTCCAAAAAGAGGTAGTGAATTTCTGTTCCCATAGCACATCCGGGAACTCGCGAGGTCGGTCCAATAGCTAAAAACGTGTAAACAAAGGTAGGTGTCGGTGGTTCTTTTGATTGTTTTCGAGGTTTCTAGCAAAAAATGGATAATTATGGCAATGCTATGTCGTGTAAAAATGACTTATCGGCGCACACGGCCCAAAACTGCAGGCGAAACCGAAGTAATTTCCGTTGGATCATTTTTAAAAGTTCGAACACGATATTGCTTTTTCACAACAGTTTGTCAACAACTGTCAACTTTTTGCATAATTTGTGGTCTTCCGCGAAGAATACAGCTCCGGTACGTTCCTCCCGGGGAAACGAGTACTCTGTATCACATATTCTGTTAAAAACGGCAACGGGGCGCATTATTTATGAAAATGATTGAGAAAATTCCAGTAGAGGTCGTTCCAATAAGGTAGAGCTTGTTCCAATTTGAATGAGATCGTTCCCAGTGCTCCCCAGTGCTCTCCTGTTTTATACAATGAAATAATGCCTGTGATATCAGACTAGCCAAACTAAGACAAAAATTAATGATGGCGTTTGAAATATCAGAATTATCGTCATACCAGAGGCGTCATTTTGTCTTGTGTGGTGACTTTGTTTTACATGAAAGTCTGTTTCTGATGTTTCTTAAACTCTACGCATGGATCTCTTGAAATGCACTTTTAGCTCACCTGAGCACGAAGTGCTCGAGGTGCACTATTGTGGTCACTTATTGTCAGTCGTCCATCCGTCTGTCTGTCTGTCCGTCTACACTCTAGCATCCGCAAGATTTATAAGCCAATCTTAAACAAACTTGGTCAAAATAATGATGGTCACATAAGTTCTTGGATGAGTTCGAAGAAATAGTGAATGCTGAAGAGTGAAAGTATAGTCGAAAATTGCAGTTTTGTCAAATTCTAGGGCAGATAACTCAAGATGCATCATTCTTATCAGGATGAAAGTTTTACCTATGCAAGATCCTATGGCCAACAATATTCAGTCCAAGTTTTTTTTCTTAATTGAAAAATATTTGTAGTAGCTAGACTAGTGAAAACAAAGTCGAAAATGGCAATTTTATCAAAATCAAAAGCAGATAGCTCAAGATGCATTCTGATTAGGCTTGAATTTTCTTTTATGTAATATCTTATTCTCTCAAGATCTTATTTCTTTGGATATAATTTTGATTGAAAGAAACTGTGAATGCTGAAGAGTGAAAGTAAAGTCGAAAATCGCAATTTTGTCAAATTCGAGGGCAGATTCCTAAAGATGTATCTTTCTAATCAGGCTGAAAAGTTTACCTATACAAGATCTTATGTTCAACAATATTCTGTCCAAGTTATGTGTTGATTGATAAATATTTGTGGATGCTAGAGCGGAAACAAGGTCGAAAATGGCAATTTTGTAAAATCAAGGGCAGATAACTCCAGAGGTGCATTTTCAATCAGGCTGAAAATTAAACCTGTCCAAGATATTATTATCATCAACTTTTCTGTCCAATTCTTGTCTTGATTGATCAATATTTGTAGATGCTAAAGTGTAAACAAAGTCAAAAACAGCCTTTTTGACATTCAAAGGCAGATCACTCAGTACATTCTGGTTCGATCAGGCCCATAATCAAACTCATCCAAGACCTTACGACCATCATTATTTTGACCAAGTTTGTTTAAGATTGGCTTATAAAGCTTGCGGATGCTAGAATGTAGACGGACAGATAGACAGACGGAAGGACGACTGACAAAAAGTGACCACAATAGTGCACCTCGAGCACTTCGTGCTCAGGTGAGCTAAAAGTGCATTTCAAGAGATCCATGCGTAGAGTTTAAGAAACATCAGAAACAGACTTTCATGTAAAACAAAGTCACCACACAAGACAAAATGACGCCTCTGGTATGACGATAATTCTGATATTTCAAACGCCATCATTAATTTTTGTCTTAGTTTGGCTAGTCTGATATCACAGGTATTATTTCATTGTATAAAACAGGAGAGCACTTGGAACGATCTCATTCAAATTGGAACAAGCTCTACCTTATTGGAACGACCTCTACCGGAATTTTCTCAATCATTTTCATAAATAATGCGCCCCGTTGCCGTTTTTAACAGGATATGTGATACAGAGTACTCGTTTCCCCAGGACGAACGTACCGGAGCTTTATTCTTCGCGGAAGACCACAAATTATACAAAAAGGTGACAGTTGTTGACAAACTGTTGTGAAAAAGCAATATCGTGTTCGAACTTTTAAAAATGATCCAGCGGAAATTACTTCGGTTTCGACCGCAGTTTTGGGCCGTGTGCGTCGACAAGTCATTTTTACACGACATAGCATTGCCATAATTATCCATTTTTTTGCAAGAAACCTCGAAAACGATCAAAAGAACCACCGACACCTACCTTTGTTTACACGTTTTTAGCCATTGGACCGACCTCGCGGGTTCCCGGATGTGCTATGGGAACAGAAATTCACTACCTCTTTTTGGAGGTCGTTCCAAAGTTTACCACCCGTGATGTTTTTCATCAATAAAATTTCAAAACTGCTACTTACTAATAGTTTGATTAAGAAGCAGCCAGGAAATTTTGATTACAAAATGACATTGTAGAAACCGAGACAATCTAAATGGACAAATCTTAATATGCACAATGATTTATAAAGATACCATGCTGTGCCAAATTGTATGGAAACGTATATGGTACACCCTGATGATGTCATTGGATGCGAAGATGTGTGCTTATAGGACGACATGAACACACCAAGTTGTCATAAAATTTAAAGAATAATATGATAATTTGATCATAACGTATTAACAGAACACGATTTGTTGTCTTAATCTGATCATTACTCAATAACAGAACTCGACTTGTCGTCTTAAAATAAAACGACATAACTACATAATAACGTATTTTGTAAAAACTGCTATGTTGACTATGCTCGTTGTTTATGGCTTTATGACTTGCTATAGGTCGAGATGTCGGATTTAACTGCCTTGTCATTTTTTGTTTTAGACGACAAGTACAGATCATGACAATATATTCATGTCATTGAAAACTGACATTATCATATTAGGTGTTAGTTCCCATGTCGACTTATCAAATTATGTTGACTTTTGTCTTTATATTGATTTTTACTTCAATTTCATCGCGACTTATTTATATAAACAAGTCACGTCGACGTATATTATGACAATATTCGTTGTTGATGGCGGTTTTTCGACAATGTGAAGTCGTCTTGTATGTATCATGTAGGCATCTATAGTAATTTAAGACGACATTGAGTGACAAGTCGACTTACCTTGTGATACCGCTGTGTCCGGCGTCCATCGTGCGTCGTCCGTCCGTCGTCCATCGTCCGTCCGTCAAACTCTGCCTTGTGTGCACTCTAGAGGCCACATTTTTTGTCCGAATGTACTCATTTTTGCTCAGGAAGTTTATTTCCGTCATATCTCGGACAAGTTCGAAATTGGGTCATCAAGGGTCATAAACTAGGTCACTAGGTCAAATTTTAGAAAAATCTTGTGTGCACTCTAGAGGCCACATTTTTTGTCCAAATGTACTAATATTTGGTCAGAAACTTTGTTTTGATGATTTCTCAGTCAAGTTTGAAAATGGGTCATCTGGGGTCAAAAACTAGGTCACTGGGTCAAATCTTAGAAAAACCTTCTGTGCACTCTAGAGTCTACATTTTTTGTCCAAATGTACTAATATTTGGTCAGAAAGTTTGTTTTGATGATTTCTCGGACAAGTTTGAAATTGGGTCATCTGGGGTAAAAAACTAGGTCACAGGGTCAAATCTTACAAAAACCTTGTGTGCACTTTAAATAGAGGCCACATTTTGTGTCCGAATGTACTCATTTTTGCACAGGAAGTTTATTAACATCATATCTCGGACAACTTAAAAATTGGGTCATCTAGGGTCATAAACTAGGTCACTAGGTCAAATTTTAGAAAAAACCTTGTGTGCTTTCTAGAGGCCACATTTTTTGTCCAAATGTACTATCATATGGTCAGAAACTTTAGTTTAATGATTTCTCGGGACAAGTTCGAAATTGGGTCATCTCGGGTCAAAAACTAGGTCACAGGGTCAAATCTTAGATAAACCTTGTGTGCACTCTAGAGGCCACGTTTTTTGTCCAAATGTTCTAATATTTTGTCAGAAACTTTGTTTTGATGATTTCTTGGACAATGTAGAAATTGGGTCATCTGGGATCAAAAACTAGGTCACAAGGTCAAATCATAGAAAAACCTTGTGTGCACTCTAGAGGCCACATTTTTTTCTGAATATATTCATTTTTGCTCAGAAATTTTATTTCCATCATATCTCGAACGGGTTCGAAATATGGTCATCTGGGGTCAAAAATAAGGTCACGGGATCAAATGTTAGAAAAACCTTGTGTGCACTTTAGAGGCCACAATTTTTGCCCTAATGTATTCATTTTTGCTCAGAAACTTTATTTTCGTCATATCTCGGACAACTTCGAAATTGGGTCATCTGGGGTCAAAAATTATTTCACGGAATTCGGTCCGGTCGTCCGTCCACAATTTCTTCAAATATCTTCTCCTCCCCAACCAGTGGGTTAATCTTCTTGAAACTTTGTAGGAATGATCCTTGGGTAAAGGGCTTTCAAAGATGTTAAAAGAATTTGATTCCATCAAAAACTCTGGCTGCCGTGGCATGAAAAAAGGGGTAATAGCCAATTCTTTAAAAATCTTCTTCTGCCAAAGCAGTGGGCCAATGTTCTTGAAACTTTGCAGGAATGATCCTAGGTTGAAGGGCTTTCAAAGTTGTTCAAAAATTTGATTCCGGAAAAACTCTGGCTGCCACAGCATGAAAAAAAGGGGTGATAGCGAATTCTTTATAAATCTTCTTCTCCCAAACCAGTTGACCAATCTTCTTGAAACTTGACAGGAATGATCCTAGGGTGAAGGGCTTTTAAAGTTGTTCAAAGAATTTACGCTGCATATCTTCAGTTTTGCCAGACGGTAAGTATCCTACTGTGGTACGAAACAGTATACACAGCAGCTTTTTGTCGTCGTAGGTTATGACGCAAAGCTGATATTAAATGTTCAAGTAGTGGAAATATATATTCCAGATGCTTGATTACCACGTGAATGCGACTTGTTTCTTTTTGACAAAAATATTGATGTAGGAAAGAAATAAAGGATTTTTGTCAACATGCCTACTAAAACTAGATAAGTCAGGGAAGATCGATGTACAAATTATGTGGATAAGATGACAAAGCATACGTCGACATGACATATTTTAAAATAATGATGCACTAACTTATGTCGGAAAGATTAGTTTACGTAGACAACCAGTAGAGTTAATTTTCTTTTGTTATCATGACAAATCGACTTACCTGAAGTCGACTTTATCATTTTATCAGGGTGTACCATATGCGTTTCCATAAAATTGTGCTTATTTTAAGAAGAAGTAAATATTTTCTTACACAAAACTATGCAAATATCAACAAGTGTGTACTCATTCTTACACAAACTCCAGGATATATTCACTCATATGTAACCTTTACAAATGATTTATGTTGTGATAAGCAAAGTTCTATTTCAAGAGGGGCATATTTGGAGCATATTTGGAGCAGCGACCATGAGCTTAACCTTTTTTTCTTTTTATATAGAGTGGGAAATGAAAAAGTTTCTTGTTTTAAGCATTTTTTTTTCATTTTTCACAATTTTCCAATCATATTTATCTTGTAGAGTGTCAAAAGGAATCAGTGTGGTTATTTACAGGGCATCACTGTGTGATAATTTGTAGGGCGTTAAAAGGCGTCTTAGTGTGGTAATATACAAGGTGTTAAAAGGCGTCATAGTGTGGTAATATACAGGGCGTTAAAAGGCGTTACTGTGTGGTAATGGGTTAGACACTCTTACAAAGAGTTATCAGCTGACCCCTCGATTTACTCCTCATGAAACAGAACTATGCTTTTCATGGATTTCTATGTATACAACAAAACGTTTAAAAATTATAATACATTTTAATAAAAAATTATACAATCAACTAAACAAAATGACCTGACTTAGTGATAAATATTTTATATAGGGACATCTTGATATAGGGACATGATTGGTTATGGAAATGATTAAAAACAAACACAAACAACTCAAAAAAATTACTTTGGGATAACATTAAAAATAATTGCCAATTTTTCAAAAATAAAGCTTGATTGTAAAATACTAAATTAAAAATAAAACTATACGATGTGTAATCTTTGGATAAGGGAACATTATATTGCAAATTATTAATATAACCTATTGGATATGAACATTATCCCTTTCCCAAACGACAAAATTTTAGGGTGATCCACTTCAAAAACTGCCACAAATGACAAAATAGAAGTTATTAAAGTTAGAATTTGTGTATAATATGGCATAGAAAATATTGAGGCAAAAGGAGAAACTGCTGGTGATCAGCAGTTTCTTCTTTTGTCTCAATGTTTTCCCAAACCTATTCTATTAGGGACATCAAAACCAGGTCTTGTTTGGGAAAGGGTTAATATAACCTATTGGATATGAACATTAAACTGTTTGTCTAAAAAATCCTCATAACATAATGTAGATTTTTTCGTGGTCAAAAATTTACATTTTTTTTACATAACTAGAGGGACTTGTAAGGGATAATTTTCCAAACATTAGGGAACAAAACCAAAATTTCTCTGGATGAGACCTTAATGGACAGTCAGAAAAGGACCAAAACAAGACCTTAATAAATGCCTGAGCAAGAGCATCAAAGAGACAACATATTCCTGCAACACTAAACAAGAAATGACTAGAGGATGAATTACACTTTCTATTGGACTGCTAGTATTGACTAGGGAATAATCAACTAAAATATTTGGATTTCCAGATTTAAAGCTACAAATAACCACAAACATACTGAATTTAAATAGGCATGTAGTGTAGAGTGGGGTCAGACTGCAGTTCTCCCATTACCACAAAGTGACTCTTTTTGACTCCCTACAAGAAAATGGCTTTGGAAAACATAGTGGAAAATGAAGAAATTGCTTGTGACAAGCAATTTCTTCATTTCCCACAATGTTTTCTACCGAAAAAGATTAAAATATGTAAAATTTCATTCATTTGAAATTGTCGTCTAGAATATCTTTGAATTTGGAACAGTCTAAAATTTAACCATCTGGTATTGGGTTATGTGCAGGATGATCTCATTCTATGCTCTCTTCAAAAAGCAACCAAAATAAAATTGGGAGCAGCCTGACCAGGATAAACCACTGAAACACATAATGAACATGAAGATATGGGCCTGCAAGGATTGATTTAAAATTTTTATAGCCTTTAGCCTGTTTTTACCAACCATTCCAAATAATATTTCATCAAATTCATGAGACCAACAAGCAATCTGAATAATTAAAATTTAAATCTGTTAAATTAGCAATTTGATTGGTTATAATCGGAATGTTTGTAAAATATACTCTATCTGTATTTATATGTTGCAGAATCAAATACTGGTTTTTGTGCAATGGCAGTGTGACAGACCTCGTAAAGGGCAGATTTGATTGCCTTGATGTTCTTTGTGTGTTCTTTATCAAGTTTGTTATATTATTTTGAAATTCAAAAAGTAAATTAGACCAGTTGATAAAAACAAGCCTGGGATAAACTGTCTGGAATGTATTTGGACCCACCTACACAATACCGGTAATTTTTTATTGATAACACAATCCTCTTTATTTGTATTTGACCAAAACATTGGAACACTTCCAGTTTAGCGGTCCCTACCAAAATGGCGTCCATTCACATTGTCCACTTGAATGTATTTATGGGGGCTGCCGCCCCCACACCCCCGCTTATTTTCATCTTAAAATCAGTTATGGGGGCTGCCACCCCCAAACCCCCGCTTATTTTCATTATTATTGATTATTTTAACCCTTTATAATTCTTAATGTGCGATAGCAGAATGGCGGCCATTTTGTCTGGGGACCGCTAAACTGGAATCTACCCAAAACATTATACACTACAATCAAATAACTCGCACCACTTCCTAATCATGTAGAATTCTCAAAATTATACATTCCATGTTGACCAATCAAATAACTTAAGAAATTTGATAACTTAAACATTGTAAACCTTGACAAATTTTGACATCACCAACTGAGCAGCCAGGCCCAGTTTGTATCATTACACTATAACATTGCAACCAAATTACATTATGCAAAATCCTTTGGATAAAAATTGCAATTATCTACAAAAAAAACTCGCAGTCAAAATAGTTACAGTTTTTGGCTTTGGATATATGACAATTGTCTGGTAAAATTTGGGCAAGTTTCACAAAAACAAGATAAATTCACTGAATTGATAAAGGGGGCATTTCAGAAAACAGACTTAATTTTAAACCATTTATGTATAGTTGCTGATAGTATATGCCTTCTTTGAAACACATCATTGAAATGCAAAGAAAAGACTCCTTTTTAATTAACCGTTGCTGCTTTGAACAGGGTAAAAATTGAAATAAGACAAAACAACAAATTAATGTAACAATATTTTAGGCCAAGTATTTTGTCAAAATCATATGACTGACTTTATAAACTGTAAACAATGAACAACAAGTGAGAACACATTACTTGAAAGAACCTTAATCATAATGAACAAAATGCCCCTAGTTTATATCACTGTATATCAGCAGATGAGTTACAGTTTCAGAATCCCCAAAATTAACCCTTTTCCCAACAGCTAAAATTAAATTGAAAGGTTATAGACATGACAGAATAATTGTTAATAATTCTGGAAAATGTGTAAGCTATAGTGTGGAAAGCAATGACAGCAAATGAGAAAATGCTGGCTATCATGCTGCATTTTCTGCCATGCTCTCAAGACTTGACTTTAACCTTTCTACTTGACATCAGATCTTGTTGGGGAAGAAAGAATCTTCCAACTATTTTGTTAAGATTTTGTAATCAAATGCACCAGAAAATTTTGAAATAATGAGCATAATTTATGGCAGACCGCATTGTCATGAATGTTTTTATTTGAATATTTTTTCAACATCACTTTCTAGCAGACAATGATATAAACTAGGTTTACAACATTTCATCATCAATGAGCGCCCAAAATAGTGAATCCACAGCTTGGATCTAACAAGAACCTAAACAAGAACTGGTTTCGAGGTCCATGATACAAAAGCCTGGGAAAATATTGAGACAAAAGAAAATGTTGATAAACAGCATTTTCTCCTTTTGCTTCAATATTTTCTTTGCTACATCTCACATTCATATGTTTGTTTATCTACATTTTGTTTTCTGCAGCAGACAGTACAATTATTTCGCGCAATTTCGGAAAGTTTTTCAGGTGCAGTTACACCACTTTGGACACTCAAAAAGAATGAATAATAATAACAAACTGAATGTAATTATTATTTGGTCGATGTGGATAGTCTATACACAGGTAAATCGTTATAACAACCAAAATAAATTTTCATTCAAAAATATGCTAAAATTCTTATACAATAGTTAACCTTAAATATTACACTATAAACTCTAGTACCCTCAAGGTTACTAAAAATAGACATTAATATAACATGTACCAGTCTACATTCACACAAACAGTGGGGTCTTGAATCCAGTCTATATCTGGAAAAAAAAAACTTCATAAACCAGTCCAGTCAGGATAGATCTTCCTGACTATTGTTTAAAAATATTTGTGATGACTAGCAGAGTCCTTAGTAATCATGGGAAAAGTAATAAAAATGCTTGTAACTGGCATCTACACATTTTCTTTCAATATCATTATTTTCTTCCTAAACATAATAACTGCAGCTTAAAACAACCTTCAGTTAGAAGTTTTTGAAGAAATGACAATACGAAAAATAAATTCTACATTTAGGTTGTCTGTCATTTTCGTTTCAGCAAGTTCAAATCTTGAAGTTTTGTTGTCTGCAATGAAACTGGAACTGTAATTTCTGTTAAAGACCCCTACCCAGTAGACTCGTACAACAATAAAATATATTAACAAGATATGTATATCACAAATCCTTGAATCAAACAAGAAATTGTAAAACATCTATACAAAACAAGTAAACCCTTCCTTCACATAAAGGTTCATTGCTGTTCTTCTATCAAACATTTTTAGAATAAATTGTAAACAAAAAATTCACATTTATGATTATGTTTACTGTTTGAAGATCAATGAAGACCGAAACATTGACAAAGAGAGCCAAGTACATAAACTTAATCATTTTTCTACAAGGGATGTAAAGCAGCAATTATTTCTTTTGTCTCAAAGCAATTACCTTATTGTTTTCAGTATTGTACAGGCTTCCATATTTTCTAATAATGCTTTTTTTCAACAACAATCTGGTAATTGCAGCTTAAAACAAGCTGCAGTTACAAGTTTTTTCGTTGAAAAGCAATGATATAATTAACTTTTTTGTCATCTGCATAATATTTTTATTATAAAGAGCAACATATTTACTCCTTTATATGAAGGGAAGAATTACAAATAAACAGTGATTGGTATCACCTAGCAAAAGGCCCCCTTTTTACATGAATTCATTTACCACACACAAACATACGCACAGACAAGCCCATTAACTTCTAATCTTACATTCCTGTGGAGTTGAAGTTTTATAATTTAACGATTTTAAACAAAAACCCGTAACTGCAGCTTGTTTTAAGCTGCAGTTACGAGGTTTTCGTTGAAAAGTGACAAATTATACTCTTAAATTATGTTTGTGTCCACCAAAATATCACCATTGTAAGAAAATGTATCACAAAAGGTACACAAAAAATATTTTGTCCCAATTTTGTCCATTATTTTTAACCCGAACATCTTATATGTCTGTGCAAATGTTCATGGTAGTAAGAATTCATTACAGCACATTTAAATAAATCACAAATTTTGTCCTTTCTTTGTGTACTCATATATCATTGTACTCCCCTTTTATACTCCTAGTAACATCTTAATGCCTTTTTTTCAATTTTGATGACAAGGCTTCAGATAAAAGATAAAGGGGGGGGGGGGGGGGGGGGCGGGGAGAAGACATTCTAAATCTCTTATTTAAAGTCAAAAGCTAAGGAAAACATTGTGGCAAAAAACTAAAATATTGGTATCCAACATTTCCACCTTTTTGCCTCAACATTTTCTTTGCTATATCAAACACAAACCATATGGACATCTATTTCATTGTCTGCAGCAGCTTTCAAATTGGGAAATCATTGCAGATCTAACAATTTTATAAAGCTTTATTTACCATGCTCATGACTACAGCCTTCAACAGGCATCGTGTGGCAACAGATAAACAGAATCAAATGCCATCTTAGAGAGAATGTGAACAATTCATTGGAAAACAGGCATTTTTCTTTAATTGTGTATATTTATT
Source organism: Fragum sueziense (assembly GCA_963680895.1). Lineage (NCBI taxonomy): Eukaryota > Metazoa > Mollusca > Bivalvia > Cardiida > Cardiidae > Fragum > Fragum sueziense. The sequence continues at coordinate 58,865,290 of OY804600.1, read as the reverse complement.
TACCATATAACATGAACACAATTTATATAGATCTATCAAATGCATTGTGAATTATCATTGACTTTTATAGTCTGCTTTTCTTCGAAAACCTCCTAACTGAGCTTGCTTTGAGCTGTTATGAGGTTTTCAAAGAAAAGCAGCAATATATTTTCCTGAAATAAGTTTAAAGTACAGAAGTCACCAATATTGACAAACTGTGCCGCACAAGGACTATGCACAAGTACAAACTGTCAACTTTGTCAAATTTTTTGTGCTTTCATGCTTCAAGTGCATAAGGACAAAATCCGACAAATACAAGAACAAATCACAAACTATTGTATTTATATATGTTAGTCTTGAGTATTAAAATAACATTGCAATTTTATGGTAAAAGAAAGCATTTTATCCTTCTTTTCAACATTTGGATTTGCCTTCTATTGTTGTTATGGGATTTTGTTCTTAGAAAAGTGACTCAAACATTTTTAAAGAATTGGAATCTTCAAACAAGGGAAATATTATGAAAAGAATTGCACAAATCTGTGGCAGTTAGAAGTAATATTGCAATTTCAATGTCAGGAAAACTTGGACAAAACAATTCAAATAGCACCCTTTATACAAAAAAGATAAGCTTTGTCCATAAAAATAATGCAAGCTTACAGTTTAACCTTTAACATTTGAATGACCAAAAATATCATGTGTGCCAGAGGTTTAGGATAAAACCTTGATTAAGCAATGATATAAACAAAGCTTTTCAAAGGTCTAAATTCAAATCGCTGTTTTGCAACTGGGCAAGAAAGTTCTTCTGAAATAACCCATGAAGCAATTTAGTTCAAGCAATTTAGTTTTTGGCGATGAAAGTATTTGAGTGAATGAAAATGAACAATCCATACTTTGTAAATGATAGGAGTTAAGCATAGGAAAGAAAACAAAACCCAATAATGATTTACCAATGGCCTTAAATTACAGCACAGGATAGAAAAACAAAACCCAATAGTTATATAACTATGGCCTACTATGTGAGAAATTAGTTACAGGGCTGGATCAAGGCAGACATATATGGGTACACAAAGAAAGGTAACACGCAGCAAAACACATATAATGGTCTCTACATCTACATGCTTGAGATAATCATTCAACAAAGAGTCAAGGTCATTTCAAAGAGTTAATAAAAAGCTTCTGTAGGTGAACATAGTCGGTAGGAGACAAAAAACTTTGTAACTCGATCTTTTTCAAGATGGAGTTACAAGACTTTGTCCCCAAACGACGATATGCAACATTGGTATTCAAGACATGAGACATTCTGATGAATGAAATGTGTAATCTATGCTCAACATAGACATATAAATGTGTTATCACTTAGGATGTCTTATTGATTTTCCATGTGTACTCATAGAAAAGAAAGGCAACCAATTCATTTCAATGAGACAAAGAGACCATTATATTTATAAAATATATAAGTAAATCTATGACTGTACAAAATACATATAGCTAACACACAGAAATAAAGTTAGTATGGTGCAAATTTCGGCGAGCCCGTTTTCACCGCAGCCACGCCTACTCTCACTTTCCCCGTAAAATTACTCGCTTGTTGTGGAATGGCCTGACCCATGCCATTCGTTAACAGCATAGGGTCTATTACACCTAACCCCGGCATTGAATATCCGTTCATGCCGGGTAAACCCGCGTTTATTCCATTAACCGTGGACAGTCCATTGATCGCGGAACCACCGAGTCCTGCACTGAGTCCGTTTAATCCGTTTATCCCGCCTAATCCACTCATCCCGATGATCTGGTACGACGGTTTCATGGCTGGAATGCTGAGTGGCATGGTTAGCGGTGCCTGTTGGGGTTGGACAGTAGGAGAGGTGGGTGAGGCCAGCGTGCCCGCAGATGGAGGGGTGGACGCACCACTACCGCCCGGGGATGTTGCAGCAGAATTAGGATCTAGGACTAGAGTCTTATGTAATTCCATGCTGTAGAAAAAAAAACGGGAAGGGAAAAAATATTAGAACAACTGGTATAACAGGACCACACACCTCGTGCAGGCAAAAAGATAAAATAAACAACTAAAATAAATAAACATATACAGTTGCTTCAAAATTGATGATCACCATTGCATGGAAATTGTATATTTTTTCCATAAATTCATGACTCAAGATTCCCTTGTCAGATCTCTAATCAGTGACTGACACCATGGATTTCCACAATTTGTTAAATTGACAGAAAGGATTTTTGTAGACTAAATTCAAAAGAATAGCCAAACTTGTGAGAAAAAAACCCAAATAAAATCAGGCCTGATATTTTCTTCAAGCAATTTTGCATACACATGTCTATGTCAAAGATTGTCGCCAATTCACTTGCTGAGAATTAAATTTTCAATTATCATCTTTTTAATATTTTTCCATGCAATGGTTTCTAGAGAGTGAGAGATATATAACGTCATGGATAAATGTTTAAGCAAGAGTTTTAAAATCAACTGTACATTTACATTTAGAATGTCATACGTGAAAGCGGCAAACATTTTAATGTTAGTATCCCATACTAATAGTACTAGTATACCAAGTCTTTCAGAATAAATATGTATGTAGCATCCTTCAAGTCTATGGCTTTATGGATACACATGTTTTAGAAAAATTCCTGTCAAAATAAATTTGATCATCTTTGTAGTGTTACAAGGAACTTGCTATTAAGTTTGCCTAATAAATAAAAGAGTAATCACCAAAATTAGGTTGTTTGCATTCAAAGAGGTCGCAACTTAAGCTTGATTGGAGGGAAAATACCGATTTGTAGATCATGTCCGAGCATTTCTGCTAAATTATACAGGTAGTTATGTCAATACAATAACTCTTCGTGATGGAACACAATCAAAACCAATAGGAATGGAAGGGATCTGGGTGTGAATAAAATAATGGTGAAGTGTTTCTATAGGGAAACCAATGAAATATATGTTTGCTGCTTTCACATTACGACATCTAAATGCTGGAGAATTAATTTTACAAGATGTGAATAAACATTGTCAGTCTATTTCCAAACAACCATGCCAAATGTTTCTAACCAACAATGTTATGTTCTTTAGAGCAAGATTTTTTATTTAAGATTGTCATGACATGTATGAACATAGAATTTCTACTGCATTACACGAAATATACAGACAGATCTCACTGAGTAGCTTAAAAATCTTGCTCTTTAAGACTGCCATCTCATTCGGGCATTTAGTTTTGGAAATAAATCAACAGTATTTGGAATATGTATCATATAATAAAAATGTGATAAACCATTTTGGGCAAAGTGAAAAATAAACTCCCAATACACAGTCAAGGTTGAGTTAAGTTGAGTTGAGTTGTCAGTCGAGCAAGTAGGGCCAATATAACCCTCTTGCTTCAATTTTTATCTAGACCATTTACTCAACATTCTTGGCAGAATTCTATTATTGACCAACAATCAGAGGCACTGAATAGCTTTCTAAGATTTCTTAGAGTCAAAAAATAAGTCTAAAAGGAATATTGTTTGAATGAAAAAGATTTAAAACCACATTCCAACATTTTTCCATTATATTTGAGAGAAAAAATATTTCATTAAATACGTTTGATACATTCATAATTTTGTAATTGTCATGATGGCTCCAAAATTTGGAGAACCTTACTTATGCAAGCCATGAAATTGTCATTTGATTAGGAGACCAGTACCTGTATTTTAAAACCCCAAATGGAATAATTGATAATTTTAATCAGTTTTGTGAAAGTAAATGCCTATTGGGAATACATGATGTTAAGTCCTACAAGAAGCACCAACGGATAGAAACATGGGAGTGAGAGGTTCATGCATTTTGGATATAATTGTAGCTATTTTAACCCTTTCCCAAACGACAAAATGTTAGGGTGATCCACTTCAAAAACTGTCATAAAAGACAAATTAGATTTTATTAAAGATAAAATTTGTGTGAAATATGGCATAGAAAATATTGAGACAACAGGAGAAACTGCTGGTTATCAGCAGTTTCTTCTTTTGTTTCAATGTTTTCCCAAGCCTTTTCTATTACGGACGTCAAAACCAGGTCTTGTTTGGGAAAGGGTTAATAAGTAGTAACAGTTAGTTGGTAATCTTTTGCATGTGACCAAATCATTCAATGGCGAATGTTCAAAAGGGACAGCATTTACCGTACCTGTTAATAAACGTAACTTAAGCTGTAAGTCGAAAAATACAGAAAAATTCATTTAAACAAGACTAGATGCTGTAAATGGGAGTGTATTTCTATCACTACTATACTTCTTCACGAGCAAACCACACAGTAACGATTTTGTGAGAGTAACTACAATATCTTTATTGCATTAATTGATTGTATGTGTGAATAAGCCAAACTACATATCTATGCCTGGTTAAATCTTTCCAAATTAACAACAGACTTACAATCACTCAAGAAAATAACAAACAAAATTAATGTAACTTACATGCAAATGTGTAAATCCTTATAGAACTTGCAGAACATCTTTATAACTAAATCAAAGATCTAAATGAAAAAAAAAAGTCTCAAGAACATTGAATTATTTGGTGAAAGCAGAGCAAAGCTTTTCTCAAAAGTACCCAAACTTAGTAGAAAAGATAAAATGATGGACTGACACCAAATTCAGCTAAATGATTAATTTTGGTTGAAACCCACATAAAATGGCTGTAAAAACAATGTACCTACAACTTATGCATGCTGTAGTTTATACATTTACCAACATACCCATTGACATATTGTTGGACATTTTGAATGTGCTTTTTTTTGTTTTGTTTTATTTTGTTTTTTCTTGTTTGTTTCTTTCAGAATAAAATCAAAAGTTATCTTTACTTGACCATTTAAAAATAGTTTTGCTTGAGTGATTGTAATAATTTATACATTTAATTCTCAAGAATCCTGTTAATTAAGCATAAATAAACATCTGTGTACGGCATTGTGGCAGTGTGTGAAATATACAGGATTCAGTCAGTTAACACCAAACTGTCAACATTTTAACCCACAATCTCCAGAAACATTTTGTTTCTTATCACTTAAATTCAACAAACACAAATTTACAACACAAATTGTTTGGTCTAGAAGTATCAACATTATAAGATGTAAAACTTTCTTTTGTCATATTTAGACTTTTCGAGAGAATAAAAAAACTTGGCTTTTATTAACCTTTATCATGCTAGCAACATCACGGTGGATAATCGCGTGATACAATATTTTCAAAAAATCTTCAATATCTTTGTAATTACTGGACCGATTTGAATTCGATTTAAAGAAGAGAATGTGGACAGACATCACGCATTAGATGGGCGTGGTTGATTTTTGAAAAATCAACTGATAAAAAAGTTATTGAAGATAAACCAAAATTTTAAAACAAATTGATCTTAAGTATACTTCGACTGTCTGAAAATTATAAATCTAATGCATGCCAAATATGCAAAAGTTGAAAATTGAATATGATAAAATAATAACTTTCCACATTGTGCAGATATTTGTAGACCAAACAAGACTTGTAACATGTAAGTATATTGTACCAAATAAGGAATCTAAAGTCCCTGTAAAAATCTGTCTTGTGTGTGAAATTAAGCAAAGCTTTCTGGAAAATACCCATATGATAAACCTTTGATTTCATACTTTCTTGGAGGTATTCTAACGTATGTCTTAAAACCCTTTTAGCTGCTTATCCAAAGAATTTTTGTCACCAGCTAAATGTATTGTTTTGTAATCAGCAAAATTTTTTATAGCTCAACATTTGCAAAAGCTTCCGAATTTAAATAGAAATGTCCTAATATGAGCACCTATTGTTATCTAGGACTTCAGTCAATTTGGACCAGTCTAATATTTGGTTATATTTTGTTTAAATGAAGACAAACAATAACATCATGGTCATCCATATTCTATCTATATATCTGAACAATTTTCTATCAAAATCCAAAATTTGATATTTCCTTCCATCAACTATTACCAAAAAGCTTTTGCCACAAACAGTGATATACAAACAAGACAAGATGACCGTAATTAACGGTTACCATAGAAACCTACCTGGTATTAATCAAGTACTGAGCCATGCCTATTGTTTCCGGCGTCCCCGTAATGGTTACTTTACGATCGGGATTACCCTCTTCTGCGTTGGAAATTTTTATATTAGCACCTGATATTTGTCTGAAAAACAAACAACAACATACAAATTAAACTAAACATTTTATCCCATTACCAGAATGCAAATTTTTATACCTTTTCCAAATTTAGAGATTTTCCATGTACAACAATCTCAAGTCAAAGAAAGTATACCAGAGCCGCATTCTTTAGAGCGAGATTTCTTGAGATATCTTGAGATTTCTTAAGATGTTTTAGGATAAAGCGCTCTTTTGAGCAAGATTTTTTAAGACTATCACTGGGAGCCGCCATTGCTCTATACTTCCTTCGGAACCTCTCGGTAAATTCTGTAGAATGTATATGGGATACAATTGACAGAGTTGTTCCGAATGTTCCATGATTCATAAACCGCAGAGTTCCGAATGATCCATACTTCATACAAATGATGTCATGATGACGTCATTTGTATGAAGTATGGAACATTCGGAACACCTCGCTTAAAATCTCAGTCTCAAAAACGGTGTATCAAAAACATCTTAAGAAATCTCGCTCTAAAGAACGCACCTCAGGTTTTAATGTACTTCTAGCTAGAAAGTATACATTATGGAATGTCTTCATTATCCACATTATTTTTTAAGGTCTATATCTTCTGATAGAGAAGTCAAAATCAGCATTTACTCCTTTTGCCTCAACATTTTCTATGCAATATCATACATAAATTTTATTTCCATCTGTGTTCATTTTGTCATCTGAAGCATGTTTCTAATTGGATCAGTCTTAATTTTATTCCTTTGGGAATGTTTTACTAACCTTATCTCATTTATTTTCTGCCCGCCCCTTCCTATAATACAACCAATGAGATCATTCGGTATATTCATTTCATGAGTCTGAGGAACATTGTGTGGAATAGGGCCATTTGTTGAGGGTCGTTGCGGAAACGGTACAGGCGCGTACCCGGGAGCTGCTGACACTGTGGAAAAAGGAAATTAAAAACATAAATCAATGGCATGGCTTCAAAGAAATGCTTGAAAACAACATCATAAGTTTATTGCTACTCTGACAGTGTATTTACTGTTTAACAAATGAGAAATAACTAGAAGATATCAAGCGATAAAAATTTCAAAAGGTATTGACATCACATCAGACAGCCTAAGACATCTGAAAACTGTTGGAGGTTTGGTACACTCAAGAATTTGCTAATGGACAGAGAAACCAACAGAAATGTAAATACACCAACTGGATGGATGGAAAACTAGATATCAAACACTAAAGGTGATAAAATACCCCCGCCACTACATTGTCCGGACAAGCATTTTTGTCAAAAACAAAGGGCAATAACTCACAAAATAAGCAAGGTAGTGTTATGATCCTTGTATGTTGAACTTCTCCTTGGTTAGATCTATCTACACATGAAGTTTCGTGATCATAGTTACTTTGCTCTCAGAGATATGCTCTGGACGAGTATTATTTACATGGACAGACAGACAGATGGACTGACAGGCTGATTCCAGTATAACCCCTAAAACATTCGTTTAACCCTTTCCCAAACAAGACCTGGTTTTGACGTTTCGGGTGGAATTTAGATTGGGAAAACATTGCAACAAAAGAAGAAACTGCTGATAACCAGCAGTTTCTCCTTTTGTCTCAATATTTTCTCTGCTATATTGCACTCATATCCCTTTCTTAATAACATCAAACTTGTCGTCTTAAGCAACTTTTAAATAGGATCGCCCAAAAATTGTCGTTTGGGAAATGGTTAATGGGGTATAATCGCTGCAGCAACGTAATGAAGCCGTTTTGTGGCATATAAAAGTGCTATCCTACCTGGCAAGTAAGCTGTAGGTGGTATGATGGGCACTGGCTGGCCTATTGACATCTGATTTAACTTGTTCAGCTGTAAAGTATAACACAATCATTAAACAGGGAACTAAACATTAACATGATACTAGAGAATAATGTAAAATGGTGACTGTAACACATAATTTTAACATAAAATGTCCATGGTTTTTTTTATTTATCTTTTTTGAATGACATGAGAGAAATGTTTTGCTTTTTTCAGGACCAGATGTTTGTATATAATTTGATCTAATGTATGTCATGCTAAACTGTAGTTCAATAACTTAACATAGCAAAGACTTTAAGCAGTTTGCGCAAAGCCCTTGATATGTCATCCATTACATTCAAAACACATACCTACATCTCATTCAAATTGTGGTTACAGGATCTCCAAACATTACTAATAACATATCTAACAGTCATGGTATCCAAATAAATCAAAGGATTAGATATATTTACAACAACAGTTTTGAAAATTTCAAAATGGGTAACTTGTGGAAATGCAAATAAAGAAATTCAACAATAACTACACAGGGGTAAAAATGGTAAAGCCTTAGTTTATGGTTAAAAAAGTAGTCCAGGCAAAATATGAGATGGCATGATATTACTACATCCTGGATTACTTTTTAGTGAGAAGTTTGGTTCCAGTAAAAGCGCGGGGTCTGGTGTAACAAAAATAAGGAAATTTGTATGATGGTTTGACACAAAACTTTTGTAATTGCATGAAAATAATAATCATGCATTTACAAAAGCTTTACATTTGTCCTTAATATTAAAGTACAAAATACTGATATTGAACAACACTGAAAAAACGCCATGCCATGACTTAGGGCAAGCCATTCACTCCCTTATATAAACGGACTGAAAATATATCATTTATTTATACGTAAATACTGTATTGAACTTGGAGGCAATATTTGCACAATGTGGATGAAAGAACTAAAATTAAATTTACTAAGATGGAAAGATGACAGCAAATAATAGAGAAGTTTAAATGTACACAAAATAATCATAAAAGCATTTTCAATACAAGACAAGAAGATACTTCTATAAAATCATACAAGGTAAAAGTTCAGTTGAAATTACCAAAAGCTATGCAAAAGCCATCACATGTTCGTTTGAGGGACAAAGTCAATGTTGATTGCATTTTTGTTATAAGTTAGTTTGCACACCTTTCCATGTAAGCATGTGCTTTAATTCCACTTTCAAAACTACTAATATTATTTCAATTTCATGGGGAAAAAGAGGGGACCATGCATCATTAACGTTGTGTCAAAAATACTTGATCGCAAAGACAGAGGATAGATAACACTATTGGATGACGAGGGTTGCCTAGTTACCGTATAACCGTAAGTTTCTTGTGGGCAGTTACACCAGACCTGCTGAAAGTACATGGAACGCAAACTTGTCAATGTCCAACATGATCAATGTACATGGAACGCAAACTTGTCAATGTCCAACATGATCAATGTACATGGAACGCAAACTTGTCAATGTCCAACATGATCAATGTACATGGAACGCAAACTTGTCAATGTCCAACATGATCAATGTACATGGAACGCAAACTTGTCAATGTCCAATATGATCAATGTGGCCCTTAAACCAAGATTTAAAGGGCTTACATGGAGTGCTGGCTCAATCCCATGTCTTAATGTTTAGCAGATGATACTTTATTGATGTCATGTGCCCATATTACATGGTACCGTCCCAAAATTTCGTATACCCAAATACCAGTAGTTCGTACACCCTGATTTTTTTTTTGATTTTTTTCAAATGTCAAATTCAAGCAAGACATGAACATTGTAGAATTCCTAGCTCAATAAGCTGAAGTAGCCCTACTATGCCTCAAAGAATGTCAGAGTAATGCCCTTCCATTGTCAAATGTTCCTCACAGCTCAATGTTTCCAAATTTATTGTCGCCAAATAGAGTGATTTTGAGGTATTTCATGTGAAAAATTGATAAATGAAACCTTTCTGAACTTCTTCTATCATATCTAAACCATTTGTGCAAACATTACATGTTTGAGACTGAAGGTATTCCATCAATCATTAGATACCAATTACTTTTACACCTTAACCCTTTCCCAAACGACAAAATTTTAGGGTGATCCAATTTGAAAGCTGCTGCAGATGACAAAAAAGCTGATAATAAAGACATAATTTGTATAAAATATGGCACAGAAAATATTGAGACAAAAGGAGAAACTGTTGGTCATCAGCAGTTTCTTCTTTTGTTTCAATGTTTTCCCAAGCCTTTTCAATTAGGGACTTCAAAACCAGATCTTGTTCGGAAAGGGTTAAGGCGTCATCTGTGTTTATGGAAATTGACGATGATACATTCTTGTCAAAATCCGAGTGTCATCTTTGGCAACGGAAATTGACGAGGGATACCAGAAGTTGCATCTACAGTTTCAAACTATTTTGCTGAGAACCCTGAATATATATTGAGTACATTAATTATCTTGGTTTATGTAACAGATTTCATTGTTTGTGTTTGTGATAATGAAGGTAAGATAAGAGCACTTACCTCTGCTGGTGGAGGGACCGCCACCTGTGGGTTCTGCACAACGAACGCCTGACCTCCAGCGTACACGATCGGGGGCACAGCAGGCTTAGGACGGTAAGGAATTGTAGCTCCCTTGGGCGGGGACTGGAGGAGACAAGAGGATAAAATCTAGGTCAAAAGGTCAAGGTTACAGGATTGTTGTTATTGTCTATAGTGTGAAACAAATTGTGCTGCCCAATAGTGCTGGAATCGGAAAACCTGAAAATCTACCTGTGAGCCCAGTGATCCATGGAAAATCTTTTGGTTTGGTGGATTGGAGAAGTCACATGGCATTGAGGATTTTTTCAATATATTGAGACAGCTAACTAATGCAACTATCAGTTATGACTGGTGATAGAAAAACATGTATGTCCCTAAAACCTTTTTCACATGTCGGAAAGAATGTTGGCACATAATATTTGTCACCATTTATAATTCACCCATTACCATACAATAAAGAGGTTGATGACTCATTAATTAGAACCTTTAGTCTTTGGAAGAAAAAGGCCATTTGAAACTGCTTCTACTTGATCGTTGTATCAAAATATAGTTGTCTGGTAATAATAGGTTGATATAGACACAGTTTGGACAATATTTTCTGATTGATTGAATAACAGTTTTCTTAGATACTTTAACAGTTTAACCCATTACCAAACAACAACAATGGAATCAAAAGCTGCTGTAGACAGAAAAATGGGTGTTGGTAAAGATTGTATTTGTGTACAATGTAGACAAGAAAATATTGAGACAAACAGAGAAAGGAGAAACTAGAACTGTCACAGGATGTGACTTGATACCCCCGCACAAACTTTGATTACAAAAAGGGCAATGAGTGTATCAAGCTTAAAGTTGCAAGCACTTATGGTTTAGAAGATATAGTCCAAATAAAATGTAAGGGTACAAACAACTAAGGGCAATAACTCAAAATAATGGGCATGACTGAGTAACAGGTATTGTACACGGCACTTTCCCACAATGAGATGTATAAGTGTACCAAGTTTGAAGTTGCTAGCACTTGTGGTTTAGAAGATATGGTCCAAACAAAATGTAAGGGTACAAACAGCAAAGGGCAATAACTCAAAAAGTGGGGGTGACTGAGTAACAGTTATTGTACATGACACTTCCCAACAGTGAGCTGTATAAGTGTACCAAGATTGAAGTTGCTAGCACTTGTGGTTTAGAAGATATGGTCCAAACAAAATGTAAGGGTACAAACAACAAAGGGCAATAACTGTAAAAGTGGGCATGGCTAAGTAACAGTTATTGTACATGACACTTCCCAAAAGTGAGATGTATAAGTGTATCAAGATTGAAGTTACTAGCACGTGTGGTTTAGAAGATATGGTCCAAACAAAATGTAAGGGTACAAACAACAAAGGGCAATAACTCAAAAAGTGGGCGTGGCTGAGTAACAGTTATTGTACATGACACTTCCCAACAGTGAGATGTATAAGTTTACCAAGATTGAAGTTGCTAGCAATTGTGGTTTAGAAGATATGGTCCAAACAAAATGTAAGGGTACAAACAACAAAGGGCAATAACTCAAAAAGTGGGCGTGGCTGAGTAACAGTTATTGTACATGACGCTTCCCCACAATGATATGTATAAGTGTACCAAGTTTGAAGTTGCTAGCACTTATGGTTTGAAAGATATAGTCCAGACAAAAATGCAAGGTTACAAACAACAAAGGGCAATAACTGTAAAAGTGGGCGTGGCAGAGTAACGATCGGTACACAGGACACTTGCCCACAATGAGATCTATGAGTGTAGCAAGTTTTAAGTTGCTAGCACATATGGTTTAGAAGATATGCTCTGGAGAAGTATTTTGTCCACGGACAGACATACATACAGACAGACATACAGACATACAGACAGACAGACAGGTTGATTCCAGTATACCCCCTAAAACATTCGTTTTGCGGGGGTATAATTATCACATTTCTTTCTATTGCCTCAATGTTTTCCCAAACCTTTTCTAATACGGATTTCAAAACCAGGTCTTGTTTGGGAAAGGGTTAAAAGAAGTTCTGATTCAAAGAACTAATTTCTGCCACAGACATACAGTTAAAAATACATTTGTACATATCCCTAACTACAAAATCTTATCACACAGAGCAAATGTACACAAAAACAGGATTTAGCTGACGGAGATACTCCATGTTCGTACATGCTATATTCACTGGATAAATATGGAATGGCAAGAAGAGATAGGATGTTTTGTACATCACTATTGTAAGGACATATACATAAGCTGTGATTTGGAAGCAGTGCTTTCAAATTGGACAGTCCAAAGTTATTGCTGTTTGGGAAAGGTAAAAACCATTACCAAGCAACAAAATCTTAGATTTGTCCAAATTCAAAGATATTGCAGATGACAATATCAATTGAATGAAATTTTACATTTTTGGTAGAAGACATTGTGGAAAATGAAGAAATTGCTTTTCTCAAGCAATGTCTTCGTTGACCAGAATGATTTCTCAAGTTTTTACTTCATGATGAGGCAAAAGAGACATTATGCTGGAATGGATAATGGGATGTTGATCAAAGCTCATCCATATGGACTTACGATAGTTCTGTATCACGCCCTCAAGATAGATCACTGTACAAATGATGGGGAAATAGTTTTCTCTTGATAAACAGGTTTGTATAGGGGGGAGGAAATATGGAGGCCATTTTAACCTCAGGTTAACAACATCACCAAGGATAAAAGGTCAAGTTGCCATGACGACGATGAAAAGGTCAAGGTCAAGAACCCATAGAGAAGCTTGGAGCATATTACATATTGTAATGTCAACTGGTTTAAGACACAGGATTATGTTTATAAGCGAGATCTTCTTTAGGCCAAAGGTTCTTGGAATATTCTTGTTTTGATTAAGATCATTTTTTGTTTTCAATGTATATAAAAAGTGTTTTACATACATAGAAATGGTCGAAAAGATCTAAACCAAACAATTATTTTCCTGCACACATGTGAGCTAAGCAACTAAAATAGAAATAAGGTGTTCTCATTTATTCAAAAGTTGTCAACAAAAGAGTAGAAACATAAAATATTAGTTGTTGGCTTTGTCATAATTAGGCCATTCAATTGATGCATATATATGTATTGTGTACATGGTTTTAGTAAAAGCATGTGAATTAATTTTTTATACAGTAAATTAAGCATTAAACTACTTCTAAACAACAAAGCTTTGAGCTCTAAACATGACCAGATATAATGTGTGAAAAAGAAGAAAATGTTTGTAGAGCAAAAATGTTTCTATTGGAATATTCTATAGGATCTGCTTTGCAATTCAAACTTTAAATAATTTGAGAGATTTTATCATTTATCATAATTTCGTACGCCAGATGTTGTATTTCTAAAGTGGCTATTATGGATTGTATAAAGCCAAATCATTCTATTCACCAATAATTTCTGACATTGTCTGGCATATGCCTCATTTCCAAGTTCCAGGTTTCCAAGAAAAATGCTATTCAAGCATTTACAATAATTTAAGCCCTTTGAATTTTCAAACAACATCTCAAAATTGTGTATTAATCAGGTAGACAAAAGTTTGTTTCCGAAACATTAAAAGATAATAGTTTTTACTATTGTGTAGAGTTTAATTTCTAGTTTTTGTTTGTCTTCTGTGTATAGTCATGAAGAGGTTCTCGAGATAAAACTATGACAAATCAAGGACTCTAAACTGACCTAAATCTGCTTATGATAAGTTCCATTGTGTACAATTTCATAATAAGTTATGTATGTGTACAATGTCATTCCCGCTCACTTTAAGCTGTGTGTGTCATTCTTGATATAGGTTATGTTAAACAGTATTAAAACATGTTAAGAGAATGCAGTTTGAACATCGGTGATTGACACAAATATGGGTGGGGTAATTTAGAGCTGCACAGGGGCTTTTATGGAGAATACAAAATACTGTACAGTGATATTAATCATTCATTAAAGATGTAGCAAAAATTATTAATATGCAAATCTATCATAAATATTACAGTATTTCTGTCATTAAAAAAGCTACAGACGAAGATTTCGAGGGTGACAGGACGAAGCTACTGACTGGGTGGATTAATCAAGGGAAATAACTCTAAGGACCTAAGCCAATAACATCCAGAGTGGCTCACCTTGGTCTCAGGCAGAGGGAGGCCTAAAATACAAGTGGTCGTCATTTCCTTCATGTAATCATTTACATCAGAGTTCCGTAATATAATTCACAGATTCGTTGCTATGGTGACATGTTATACAATTTTATTTCATATGCTTCTAGCTAATACCTTATATAGAAATTGCTGAACAATAGACTGGTTATAGCTTTAGACTAGAAATATGCAACCTCTTTTCACCGAGTGCTATAATGTGTTTATCATGCAGAGTTATAGGAAAGAGGGGAAAACTGCATTTTGAAATGGTACATTTTAGCTATTGTCATCCAAAGCCTTTGTCGTATGTAATCATCAATTGCTTAAGTCTAACAAAGTCAATGAGTATCCACAATATTGTAAATTGAATCAAAATAACGGATTTAGAATGCCCCCTTTTAACTATAACTCTACCATGAGATACCCAATATGCAATTCTGATTTTAGAGAGCAGCTATTTTGTCTTAATCGATATCCCTTACCCAAAAATGTCACAAAAACACACAAAAATTAGTAAAAATATTCTTAAAATCATACCCACTCAAATAATCTTGTAAAACATAAATTGTGACTATTCATGAAAATATACCAGTTCCTCGTTTGTAATATGTAATAATAATAGCATGTATGCTTTCTATGCTGTAACATGGTATTATACCAATGAGTTTGTCGTCTGCAAAAAATTCAAATCAGATCAGTCTAAAATTCTATTGTTTGAGAAAATGTCACTTTTACATCTAAAGGCCTGGTCATATACACCATTCTGTGTCCACATCACTGCCGGAGCACGTCTAACTCTTTCCCAAACGACAAAATTTTAGGGTGATCCAATTTGAAAGCTGCTGCAGACGACAAAATTGATGATAATAAAGACATGATTTGTGTAAAACATGGCACAGAAAACATTGAGCCAAAAGGAGAAACTGCTGGTTATCAGCAGTTTCTTCTTTTGTTTCAATGTTTTCCCAAGCCTGTTCCATTAGGGACGTCAAAACCAGGTCTTGTTTGGGGAAGGGTTAAAACAGGGGACTCTTGCAGTATAATTTTGGATGTGACATGGACGCGATATGCACACGGAATCATATGTGACCAGACCTAAAGTCACCTTAATCCATTAGAATGGATAGTCACAATTTTCCAATCAACTTGTTAACTAATACAGTACACACTAAGCTCAGATCTAACATTCATTTTTCTACAATATTTACCTCTAACATAATTCCACAAACCAATCGAATGCAGGCTGTAACGGCCTCCGCTGTACCGGATATCGTAACTGCACGCTCTGTTGAGTTAGGTAACATTTCACTCGCAACCTGTATTGATGCACCGGTGCCCTAGTGGGGGAAAAACGATACATGATAAACTTTTTAAATATGAACTTGCATGTAACTCAAATGAAATTCATCAAAGGACTATAACTTTGTGAAGAGTCAGGAAGCTATGTTAAAAGAATTTGCACATCTTTTCTTTATTCAAAACTTTATAGAAGTGAAACAAAATGTGTTGATGAAATACCATTGCCATAGAAATAGCCTTTTTTCAAATTTAACCTTGCTTATGACCTTATCTTGGTATCAAGGAAAGGTCTTGTAACACAAAATAAATAGGTAAAATATAAAAGCCTCATCTTTCAAAAGTTTTTGTCAATGTCTTTCAGACAGGGCAAACAGAAACTAGATCTATCTACCAAAAATAAAGCCAAGTGCACTTACTTCTCTGATTTCCTTGATTTTGATGCCGCCCTTACCGATGAGAGAGCCACACTGACTGGCGGGCACGACAAGTCGGAGCGTGACGGGAGGTTTAGGCACGGTCGGTGTGTTCTGTAGATCCTGAAACAGGCAAGTCTGAAATGACCCCGGGGGGCGCTAAATGAGAAACCACAACACTGCACAACATGCGGGATGGAGAGAAAATAATCATCGCAATCAAACAATCCCAATCAAACAATATTCAAACAATGTGTGCAAGAATGAAACACTATAGCCCCTGGCGAAATAAAAATATGCTTGCCATTGACCTTCCTATCTCATGGAATTTTCAGACAATGCATTATGTACAGGCTGATCAGTATCCATGTTATTCTAAGAAGATATAAGGCGTCTTTTTCCCGATTCCAACTCAATTATATTGATCAGACAGACGGACAGGCAGACAGTAGTACAACATACTCCAAGATCAATACAGGGTGTATCAAAATAATGTCAGTATTTTCTAAATCAAAGATATTTTCCATCTTCTTTGTCATTTCCTGTTTCCGTTTAACTTCTGGTTTTGACTGACCAGGTAGACAAACCTTTGAAAATAACGGAATACAGCATTTTCTCCTTTCTCACAAAGTTCGCAATGTATGCTTATCAATTAAAGTATCATGTTTTTTGGTCTCATAGCCATTTTTACCAATTAGGACCAGAAGCATACAATACCATCTAAAAATATTTTCAACAAATCAAAGTTTCATTTGTTTCAAAATTTTAAACTTTTTATATGTAAATATTTTTACACTAAAAACCACAGAATTAAAATTTGATTGAAAAGGAAAAGAGATTCTAAACAATCAAATCAAAAATATATGTGTAAGATCAAGTAGAAATAACACTTTTCCCAAACAACACAATATAGATTAGAAGAAATTGCTTGATTGTGGAAAATAAAGAAATTAAAATTGCTTGTGACAAGCAATATCATCATTTCCACAATGCTTTCCTACCCTTTTTATGCTTATGGGCGTAAAAAAGCATCAATTTATTAATATGACATGTTATCAATGAGATTTCAACATTTTTGCTGTTAATTAAGTATACTGGAATTACAAATTTACCAGCATGGACAGTGCAGACTGACCAGTGAAAAAATCTTCAAGAATTCATTTCTACCAGACTTTACACATATGTATTAACCCATTACCAAACAAGGACACGTTTTGATGCTTCAAAAATTAAAGCTTTGGAAAACATATATGAACATGAAAAAATTACTTCATTTCCCACAATGTTCTCTACCCAGCATGGCCAAAGAATGTAGAATTTCATTCACTTGAAATTGTCATCCGCAACATCTTTGAATTTGGACAAGTCTAAAATTTTGTCATCTGGTAATGGGTTAAAACTAATCAACACACAATGTATCAATAACCAAAATCAATAACTTATCAATAATAACACACAGGTCAAATGAAAAGCAAGTGCCAGACATGAACAAAGAATGCTGCCGGGGAAGAAATTTCCACAAAGTAATCGAAAATGTTTCCCATTGTGACCCATCTTGCTAAGCGTGGTCATCTGGGAAGTGTGAAAACTATAAACCCTAGTCAGTCTGCATAAATTGCATATTCACGCAAATTACGCAGACTAAGTAGATCTAGTGTCTAAAATTTACTTCTTCATGCTCATGGGATGTCAAAACAATAGTCCTGTTATGTTTACAAAATTTGCTAATGTTAACACAAAACAGAACTCAAAACTACAATAATTTTGCAAGCAATGGTTTGAATCTTGCAGGTGTCTCACACCTGCAAGATTCAAACCAATGCATGCAAAATTGTAATAAAAATTGAAACACTTTATCTTTTGTTTACATAGGTATTTTTTTTCCGTAAACTAATATCCTGACTGGACTACGGGTCTAATTTGTTGAACAAGTTAAAAGAACAATAGGCACTTTGACATTACTTTGTAGGAAATTTCCATGTAACAATCAAGCACAGAGGGATCTTAAAATAAAAGCAGTGCAGACTGTCAGAGCAACATATAAGAGAGGGTGAAGACATTTTTTTTTATTTCACATCCAAACCCTATGTTGTGGGTACTCCTTTGAATAGTCTCAATGAGACAATTCTAATGAGCACCCCCCCCCCCCAAACAAAGGGTTTGATAAACATTTAGTGAAAAATTTCATTTTGAAAAGTCATCACTCCCTCATATCCATGGTAGATAATCATGTGATACAACAATTTCTGAAAATCTTCAATAATTTTGTAAATATATGACTGATTTGAATTTGGTTTGGAGCAGAGAAGGTGGACAGATTTCACGCATTAGATGGACATGGTGGATTTTTTTTAAAAGTCAGCTCATAGAAAATTTATTTAGATAAATTAGAATCTTGGCTGATCTTCAATAACTTTTTTATCAGCTGATTCTTTTAAAACTACATCACATCCAGCGTATTCCTGCCATTTTCACACCTCTGCTTCAAACCAAGTTCATATTGGTCAAGCATTAACAAAAATATTGATGATTTTCTGAAATTCTGAGTCGCGTTATTATCCATCATGTTATCTATATATAGCTCAAGACCGTGATCAACTTACCTCTTCAAACTTGGAGCAGATCATGGTGAATGCTTTGTGAATGTTTTCTGTGGTTCCCGTGATCGTTACGATCCTCTCCGGACAGGAACCGTCCGATATGTTTATCTTAGCACCGCTCTGAAATATCAGAAACAAGAAATCTTTTTAACTCATTACCAGACAGCAAAATTTTAGACTTAGAATGCAGATGACAAAGCAAATGAAATTTTACATTATTTGGTCTTTTTGGGAAGAAAATATTCTGGAAAATGAAGCATTAGCTTGCGACAAGCAATTTCTTTATTTTCCACGATGTTTTACAAAGTCTTTATCTTCTAGGTCATAAAAATCATTCAACACATTGAATCCAAAAGTCTAGAGGAGAAAGGTAAAATTTGTCAACTCTCTGTGCAATTGTATTAATTCATATGGCAGAAAATGTATGTCCTCTGTGTGTCATTTACACTTACTTGTTCCTTTAATTCAACCAAATGTATGAAATTGAGCACCTTTAAAATCCTTAATTAATTAAATTATTTCATTTGCCTCCGCAATATTTGGCTCTTGAAGGATTTTATTAATCCCATAGCTACTTTCAAAGATATGTAATACTCTTTTTATTTTAAACCCTGTCCCAAAATGGCAAAATCTAATGTGGTTCAATTTGAAAGCAGCTGCAGACAACAAACTGGATTTTGATGCAGAAAGGATTTGTGTACAATAGCGCACAGACCATCTTCAGACAAAAGAAGAAAATGCTGATAACCAGTTTTTTCTTCCTTTTTTCTAAAAGATAGTTTCTGTGCAAAATTGTATGTAAATTCTATCTTTTTTACATCCATTTGACATCTGCAGCAGCTTTTAAACCAGAGAATATAAAAATATATTGCTGCTTTTCTTCAAAAACCATGTATCTGCAGCTTAAAACAAGCTGCAGATACGAAGTTTTCTTAGAAAAGCGACAATATTTTGTTGCTTGCGAAAAAATTTATTTTATGCGACAGAACAAGAATACGGAAATATGAACTTACATCTTCTCTGTATTTTTTTATATTGTCCCCTTTCTGAAAAACATAAACACATAAAAATGAACCTGGATCTGGAAGAAGGGCCCTTCTAGCATTTGAGACCAACTTGGATCCAGATCAGCATGTGCACACAATACATACAGTTTGATCATTTTTACTTATAGCTTCTTCATGACCTGTAGGATCTGTAAGACTGCAAGAGAGCAGCATGGATCCCTTGGTCATACACAAGAAGACACATGCTAATCTGGCAACATAGCTGTCTCAAACACTATAATGGACCTTTTCCTATCTTTTTCCTTTCTAATATGCAAAATTATAATTTCTAGCCATACAAATTAAATAATATCAAATCCTCTGGCATATAACTTTTTCCTTCATTTAAGATGACAGGTTAGACAGAAAGTTAAGTCAATTTGCTATCAGTGACTTTAAGAATAATTTCCTACCAACAATACATTGAGATTCATAATACCATCTGACAATAGCCGTAGAGTAATTGTCTGCAAAAAAAAGTGTTCTGGGTTCTTTTAATATGTGAACAGACAATAAAGATCTGGATCTGCACTTTTTTCATAATATATAATCTGCAAAGCTAAAATTCAATTTGGTCAATTGAATGATAAGTAATTCTTACTAATTTAAGGATTATCATCATTAACTACAAAACACTTTGTGTATCTTCAGGCGTCATCCGTAGTAACAGAAATTGACGAGGATATCCCTCGTCAACTACCATTGCCACAGCTGACACCCAGAAATTGACGATGGTATCTCTCATTAATTTCCATTGTGGTGTACGATGCTTGAAGATGCACAGTGTTTTTGGCATCTAATAATAGGTTGCAATCTTTAACCCTTTACCAAACAAGACCTGGTTTTGACGTCCCTAATAGAAAATGCTTGGGAAAACATTGAAACAAAAGAAGAAACTGCTGATAACCAGCAGTTTCTCCTTTTGTCTCAATATTGTCTATGCCATATTTTACACAAATCTTATCATAGATAACATCCATTTTGTCATTTATAGCTGTTTTCGAAGTGGATAACCGTAAAATTTTGTTGTTTGGGAAAGGGTTAAACCATTACCACACAGTGACGCCTTTTGACCCCCAAAAGATAAAGGCTTTAGAAAACATTGTGGAAAATGAAGAAATTGCTTGTGACAAGCAATTTCTTCATTTTCCACAATGTTTTCTATACAAAATGACCAAAAATGTAAAATTATATTCACTTGAATTTGCCGTCTGCAACATCTTTGAATTTGGACTAGTTTGAAATTTTGTCGTCTGGTAATGGGTTAACCCATTACCACACAGTGACTCCTTTTGACTCTCCACAATATAATGGCTATGGAAAACATTGTGGAAAATGAAGAAATTGCTTGTGACAAGCAATTTCTTCATTTCCCACAGAGTTTTCTAACCAAAAGGGTATAAAGTTTCGAAATTTCATCACATTGAAATGTCGTCAGCAACTTCTTTCAAATAAGATTACCCCAAAATAAGGTCGTCTGGTAATGGGTTAAAAGAGACAAAATGTTCGTAGAGAATGAAGATAGCAGACCCTACTCACCTTCCCAATGATACTCCCAACCTCCTGAAATTAAAAAAAAAAACTTTGTTAATTATACACAATCAAAATATCAAAATTAAACATATTTTCAAAACAATCTGGTAATGGGTTAAAGCTAGAGGACTCAAGACTTTACTCCAGAAAATATGCCCGAAAATCATGATTAATGAATTATTTGATTCAAAAAATTTTCTTTGGTCAATCAATTCATTCATTAATCATGATGAGTTTCTGAACATATTTTCTGGAGCAAAGTTTCTTTAAAATTTTGTTTCCTTTTGCTTTAATTTTCATTCAAGAATTTTCAAGGAGTAGTTTTGTTCAGACATTAAACATTTTTCTTGAAGCAATATTTCCATTTCAACAAGTTTTTTAACAAAGCCATAATCTCCTGATTAGAATTTGCAGAGACATTAAATTAGGCCCAAACAAGTGACGTTAATTGTAAAATTGAAATTGGAAATTGCTTAATTAGATATGAAAATGTGAGAATCACCCAGCTAAATGTGTCAACCATGCCGCAAAAACTAGACAGCGAAAAGGGATTGCGCAACTTTAATTTTTGCAAATGGTACACAAGGTATGGTAAGACTATGCCCCATGTGAAAAGTTCATTTTAGTTCAAGAACTGTTCTAGATTGTTAAATGGCAGTTCTAGAACTGCCATTTAACAATCTAGAAGGTTCTAGAACAGTTCTAGAACTAGAAATGCATTCTTGAACTTTTTTGTGCAGGGGAGATGTTGATGTTTTAACCTTTCACCACACAATGACTCTTTTTAACTCCCAACTACATGTATATACTGGCTTTGGAAAACATAATGAGAAAATGAGAAATTGCTTGTTTTTCCAATCCTCTCAGTTCTTGCTTCTCTCCAAGACGGCCAGAGTTTAGACTGGTCTAAATTTAAAATCAATGAACAAAATTAATAGAGAGGATGCAATTCTAATGAGGCCGCATGACAAATTTACCTTCAGGGATCAGAAAACTTTGAAACCATAAAGTTTGTTTTATCATGACAAATCATGCAAAATTAAATAAGATAGGAGCAACTTTTATGTATGACCAGGCATTAACTTTAATCAAGAGACAAATGACGATCCTTTAAAGCCGTCCTCCATTATGTACATCATGCAATATTTAGTATGATCAAAACCTAGTGAGCATTTCTTTATTACAAACAACAAGATATAAACCTTAATCAGGAGGCAATAATGATGAGGATGACCCCTTCAATTTTTAGCCCTTTCCAAAATGAAAATGATTAGTCATCATCATATTCCTCTTTTCTATCAATGCCTTTGAAGGCTGGCTCTTTCAAAACAGTCAAACAGGACCCTTTGGGAGTGGGTTAATCTAGCTTCTATCCATCAAATAGGCTTTTAAAAGTAAGTTCTGATCAATGTAAACAATTCTTTATTTAAGACAAGGCATAAACAGCAATCAAGCTACACAAATGACAACCAGTTATTTTTTACGACATTGTCTAATTTGTGCCTGCAAACTCCAGATACCACCGACTCACAATTACATTATGTTTGATACCAATTACAGTACCTTTGATCGGGTCATGATGAAAGTTTTACCTTACCTTAATTGAGAGCTAGATACCTAATTGACAGGTATCAACCTAATACATGACAATGAATAACTGAGTACCAATTTACATTTTATGTGCTCTTCAATTGATGAGTGTCCTAGCTTAATACATTTTTGATCTTACACGTTTATTAACCCTATATTAAATAGTAAAATTGTTTATAGGACAAAAACAAAATCAATTAATGAAGAACCTGTTGTTTTATAGACTAATGATACCTGCAATACAGGCAAATAAACTGAAAGAGGCAAGATTGTTAGGGAACAGTAAGTTGTAATTAATTGAATACCGAATAAGAATTTTCTCCTTTTGTATGTTAAACTTTTCCATCAATGTTTTTCTCCTTTTGATCAAAAGATAACCCTTCTATTATCTTAGAGATCAATAGATAATTCTGCCTCATCGCATCATTCGAAATGGAGATTCAGTGAATGATTTAATTTTGTATCAACAAAAATTGTCCCATTTGCAACAGCTTTAGTTTGGATCAGTCTAAACTTTGGTTGTTTTGGAGAGCAGTAGGATCTAAGGATTGTAGACACCTGACATCACTATGTATGATTATTAGGGACATGAATTGTGTTGGATGTGACAAGACCTTTCATTTACTGCCACCAGTACTGCCAACTAACATCTTATCCCCGCTCCGTACGCGGCTTAATTGAGTCACCCAGATTTACCGCAACTAGTGATTATCCCTTCATTTGTGTCACATGATGTTGGTTTAAGAGGTCGTCTGCTGCACTTTGCAGTCTGTTATTATGCCAGAAAAACGGCACAAAATTTTCTTGGAGAAAAAAGAAACTGCGCATTTGCCCCTTCAAAAATAGTTAAGAAATTCTGAAGAAAAGATTATACAGGAATTATTTTTAAATGTTTGACCACCAATAAATTATCAACAATTTGTTCCATTGACAGCATAATTAGAACAATTTTTGAAGATTCACCATCATATTATAAACAGCTAAATTTGCAAAACAAGTTTTCGAAATAGTCCTCATGTCATTCAATTGAGCTTAAAATGAAGTAGCTAAAAGAGTACAAATGTCATGAAAATCTATTTTGCAAGAAGCTCAAATATTGTATTATTGATGTAGCTAAGATTTAACTACTGTCTCCACGATCAAATGTCAATAGTTTGGGATGTATTCTAAAACCCATCAAGCCTTTAAACTCGTCAATCTGACTGACAGAGTGATGATAGACCGCACCGACCCTGATAAATCATCCGCCAAAATATTGATGGAGTTATAGCTTAGCGGGTCTCCGCAATCTGAGATATTCTCCCGCATTAATTTACTGTCCCATCTTACATGTTAATGATAGGTCCATTTACTTGTTTAACAATTATTTCTACGACACTGGTATTTGATACATTTTTTGAGAATGAGAATCATCCTCATAGAATTATTTTCTGACTGAAATTTGTTGCAGAATTATTGAATCTGTAAATAAAAAGGAAAATACAAAATGTAAGTATTAAAGGCATATATTTTCATATAAACTAACAGTTTTGCGTAAATTCCTAGAAAATGTGTTAATCAATCGATTATGCTAAATGTTGCAAGGTATCTTGGCAAGCACTTATTTATGTGACATTATGATTGCCATTTTGCAAATCCCGTCCCTCAAAGATTTCAATTGTTTCAATCGTAAAGTAACTTTATCAGTAATTTTTTAAATATGACCAGGCATAAACACCTTTACACAGAAAATCATGGAAATGAACATTTTGCACCAAAAATTCAGAACAGGGAACAGAAAAAGACTGCCAAAATCCCCAGTTTCTCACTTTTGATTTTTTGTACAGTTATCCGGAAAATGACAGACCAGAAAATACTGAGCGGCATTACATAATTGTTGGTTCTGTCAAGCCCAGGTCGTTTACTGGATATTATAATTATACGCTACCTTCGTGCAGTTGACATTTAATTCAATGTACGAGGGAACTACTGTGATTAACTCAGTCTCTTATACTGGTGCCAAACTAAAGGAATCAATGAGTTCATACTGTGTAGGTCTTCTTCTGTGTCGTTTTCAACAAAATCTAATTTGGTTTTGACTTCCAAAATAGATATGGTTTGGAAAAACATTGCAGCAGCAAATGCTGCAACAGAAGAAATTGCTAATAACTAGCCTCCTTTTGCCTTAACCCTTTCCCAAACAAGACCTGGTTTAGACGTCCCTAACAAAGGCTTGGGAAAACATTGAAACAAAAGAAGAAACTGCTGATAATCAGCAGTTTCTCCTTTTGTCTCAATATTTTCTATGCCATATTTTACACAAATTCTATCTGTAGTAACTTCCATTTTGTCATTTGTCGCAATTTTTGAAGTTGATCACCGTAAAATTTGTCGTTTGGGAAAGAGTTAAGATGTTCTGCACCATATTGCATACAAATCATATCTTTGTAAACATCAATCTTGTCATCCGCAGTTCTTAGCTTCTAGATTGGAAGTCTAAGTTTGGTAGTTTGGGAAATGGTTAAGAATTATAAATCTGTACCTACTAAGCTAGTAGGAGACATGGAACTTTTTCCAGCATCTTATAAGAATGTTCTCGAATGATACAGTTCCTGTTTCACCGTTCCTGTTTCACCGTTCCTGTTTCACCGGTGGCAACTGCGTTCATTATGTCTCCATCAGAAGAGGTTTAGTACCAAATGGAAACAAACTAGCCCCCAGACAAAATATAATGTGGCTCCCTTCTATATCAATCTCAGTCTTTAGATCCTTTGCTTGACAATACATGCTTAACCCTTTCCCGAACAAGACCTGGTTTTGACGTCCCTAACAGGAAAGGTTTGGGAAAACATTGAAACAAAAGAAGAAACTGCTGATAACCAGCAGTTTCTCCTTTTGTCTCAATATTTTCTATGCAATATTTTACACAAATTCTATCTTTTATAACTTCTATGGTGTCATTTGTGGCAGTTCTTGAAGTGGATCACCCTAAAATTTTGTCGTTTGGGAACGGGTTAAATTGATTCCCTCGCAGTGCATGTATGTTTAAAGCCAGGTTGGGTTTTTTTGCCTTTTCTGATCATAATTATTTCCTTTGCCAAGAACCTATCATGACAAACAAAATATTCTGCTCTTTTAAACTTTTGTGGTTGTTTTCAACAACATTCCCTTTGGACAACTTTGACAAACAGTTACATTAGAAATCGCGCAAGAATCTAAGAAAGCTTAGATACTTGTATTTCTAGAACTACAATATAAAGTTGCAAGTTTTATGAGGGGCCTTGGGCTTTAATTCTGGTGTCTTGAGTCGGGTTTCCACGATAGACTGTTCTATTTCCTCCCGTTAATGGTCCAAGACACAGAATTTACCTTAAAACCATTGTTAACCATTTCTACATTATATTGTTGCTTTTCAGCAAAAACCTTGTAACTGCAGCTTGTTTTAAGCTGCAGTTACGAGTTTTTTGTTGTAAAGCAGCAATATACTTTCACAAATTATCCTAAGTTGTTCTTTCGTAGTAAAGTCATTTAGTATGAAAAATCATCTAATGTAGGTTAATTTTCAGTCAATTTTTGTCTTAATATTTTGTCGCTTTTCTTCAAAAACCTCATAATTGCAGCCTTATAATTTTTGTCATATAGTATTGGTGCGAGAAAAAATGAGCTGCAATGTGGTGAAGGCGGAGAAGAAATTGGAAATCTTGTTTTTTCATTAGGACCATTAATAATAATTCCTCGCTGCAAGCTAAAAAACTTCCAGTGTGTGAGACATCATTTCTGCCAACACTCAGCCATTTTGTCACAAATTAACGCTTTTTCTGCCGCATACTGTCATTAAAATAATTTTTGTGTCTGAATTCAAAATGACTAAAAGCTTCGACATAATTGCACTTAAGTTTAGAAGAAAACTTACTCAATTTTTTTTTACGTCAAAGATAATTATTTCGGTCATTACACCATTTCTCCTACAATCTCTGTTGTTAACAAGCAATTTCTTCATTTCCAACGATGTTTTATATCCAGAAAGACCAGTAAATTTTTAACTCCATTCACTTAAAATTTGAATGAAATTGGCTTCGGCAACATCTTTGTAATTGGACTAGTCAAAAATTTTGCTGTTTGGTAATGGATTATTTTTTTGTTCCATACTACTCTTTTTTCTCATCTGGGAAAGGGTTTAATGAGTCAAAAGGGTGAAAATTTAGCCACAAGGAAAAAGCGATAGGAGCCTAGTCAATTCCTTTTCCCTGGCCATTATTCATTACGAAGCAATTGTTTCTTCTATATCAGGCTATAGCATTACATTCCTTTAATCACGTATCCATTGGCCATTGTACGAGGAAACTCAATTTCCTATTTATCCTTTGGGTTTGGACCAGATTCCTTGCGGGAGATTTCTATGGTTAAACGCGGAACTATTGTAAGTGCATGTAACATTCATATCAACTTGCGATACTTTTGCACTACTGCTGTGAGACTGTCTACATTAGACGTCATCTTAACGAAGTTATCGCCTCATTATGAGATTTTGCTCGCCATCCAATCATGTTCAACATATTGCTTCTTTATTGTTCATTTTGTCCTCCCCTGATTTAGATACTGTTGTAACTTCATTTTGGTTTGAATAGGATATTGCAATGATTTTTAAGAACTTATAGAACTACTTACCAAGCAAGACCTGTCCAAATCCAAAGGTGTTACAGACGTCACTATCAATAGCATACAATTTTACATTTTCTTGGTGTTTTTGTGTAGAAAATATTGTGGGAAATGAAGAAATTGCTTGTCACAAGCAATTTCTTAATTTTCCACAATGTTTTCCGAAGCCTTTATTGAGTGGGGCATCAAATGGCATCACTGTATGGTAATGGGTTTAAACCATGGCATTGGCTTCTATCATACAGACTTTGTCTAGGAAATTGGGTTAATAAATGAATCTTCAAGAATAAATGTAACAAAAGGTAATAAAGTGCGAGACATAAACTTCAAAAGCCATGTTATGGCTTATAAGCAATGTAATTAAATCTGCAAGCAAGAGCATTTCTGTGATTCCGCAGATTGCCGTGGGTAGAAAACTTGTTCATTCACAATGTTTTCATTTCATCATATCACGAAGTTCCGTTTGATATTTTGAAGCTATGCATCATAATGTTAGTGCCCTATTTATTGCTCTTGTTAACCTTTACCCAAAACAAGATCTGGTTTTAGCATCCATTTAGAAATAGCTTGGGAAAACATTGAGACAAAAGAAGAAAATGCTGATAATCAGCATTTCTCCTTTTGCCTCGATATTTTTCAATCCTATGATGTACATGTACACAAATTTGGCTTTTGTTGGTACACAATTTGCTGTCTTCAACAACTACCTCATTTGAACCAGTCAAAAAGTTCAAAGGAAAGAGTTAATGCACACCTTTATTATCTTGAACCTATGTTGAGACAAAGTAAGGTTTAATTGTCCTTTCTGTATAAATAATTTTCTAAAATGATTTTCTATAAGCTGTTACCAATTCCCAGATAACAAAGTCTTGAATTTTTTTCAAATTGAAATTGAAAGCAATTCTGTTTCTATAAACCACCATTTGTACATATTTCTTTGGTTTAGTAGATGATAGTTCGCTATTTTATATCATTACAAGTTTAAGATTTTTTGTCACCTGGGAAAGGGTTAATTAGGAAAATTGCAGAGCCCGACAGGCATCATGCTGTTCTTTGTTTATTTGAAATTTGCCGTAAGCTGACATTTTCAGGTAGAAATTTTATTCTGAGCAGGTACGCCGTCGTTATTCCCGATGAAAATCAATACTGTCGTCACGATACATGCTGCCGTACAACAGTGTCCTTTTCTAATAAATGAACTTAATAATGATATCGGCCAATCAAATAAGGATTTATATTCAGCCTGATGGAAAAATACATATCCATTGATCTCCATCTTTTCTACCATTTTCTTTTTTCTGATACTCTATTCAGAATGTTGTAAAGTTGTGATCTTTATGTATGAATTCTTATGATCAGTCTCCAAAATAATTCTTGGTTTTGCATTTTTCTGCTTTTTATAATCATAATTATCACAATGAAAATTAATTTACTAATAGGATTCCTGATGGTTTTATCTTAACTTTTTCCCAAGCTGCAGAAATGTGGACCTGCTTTGGTATACCCTGAGGGGTAAAGATGTGACAGAATTTGTGTCCATACCTTTTAGTCTTTCCACTATATTAAACCATCTGATCAGTGCCCACATATCCGTCATTATAAGTGCTAGATGAGACAGCCTTTATTTTGTAAGAGTAGAAATTCACATCAGACAAATCACAGCATACTGATTCTCATATATGTATAGTTAATTAGGGGTCATCTGAGCCTTGTGAAACAACACTCAAGACCATTTCCCAGACAACCCATCTTTTCACAATGTTTTACCATCTGATCCAAGTCTCCAAACCATGTAATCGTGTGAAATAAAAGTGTAGAATTTCACATCAGACAAATCAGAGCATATTGATTCTCATACATTAATTAGGGGCCATCTGAGCCTTGTGAAACAACACTCAAGACCATTTCCCAGACAACCTATCTTTCACAATGTTTTACCATCTGATCCAAGTCTCCAAACCATGTAATTGTGTGAAATAAAAGTGTAGAATTTCACATCAGACAAATCAGAGCATATTGATTCTCATACATTAATTAGGGGCCATCTGAGCTTTGTGAAACAAGACTCAAGACCATTTCCCAGACAACCTATCTTTTCACAATGTTTTACCATCTGATTCAAGTCTCCAAACTATGTAATTGTGTGAAATAAAAGTGTAGAATTTCACATCAGACAAATCAGAGCATATTGATTCTCATACATTAATTAGGGGCCATCTGAGCTTTGTGAAACAAGACTCAAGACCATTTCCCAGACAACCTATCTTTTCACAATGTTTTACCATCTGATTCAAGTCTCCAAACTATGTAATTGTGTGAAATAAAAGTGTAGAATTTCACATCAGACAAATCAGAGCATATTGATTCTCATAAAGCTAATTAGGGGCCATTTGCACAGTGGACAATCACATGATACAATATTTTCAGAAAATCTTCAATAATTTTGTAATTACTGGACCAATTTGAATTCGGTTTGAAGCAGAGAATGTGGACAGACGTCACACATTAGATGCACTTAGATGATTTTTGAAAAATCAGCTGATAAAAAAGTTGAATTATCAGTTGATTTTTCAAAAAATCCAACATGTCCAGCTTATTCCTGGCATTTTACCACCTTCTCTGCTTCAAACCAAATTCAAATTGGTCAAGTATTAACAAGAGTGCCATGGTCACAATATACGCCGCCCCAGAGACTAAGTTTTAAGGGGGCATAACTCAGGCAAAAATCAATGAACCATAAAATCCTTCCTTCATGCACATCTACCAATTGAGGTGATAACATTGACCAAGTTTCAAGAAGATCCAGCCAGAAACTTAGGAGGAGTTGCGTTGACAAGAAAAGTGGACGGACGTACGGATGGATGGACGGATGGACGGACAGACGGAGAAGATGACGCCAATATACGTCCGCCTCCGGCGGCGTATAAAAAAAGATATTGAAGATTATCGGAAATTCTGAGTCACATGATTATACACCATGATCTGAGCATTGTGAAACAAGACTCAAGACCATTTCCCAGACAACCTATCTTTTCACATTGTTTTACCATCTGACCAAAGTCTCCAAACCATGTAATTGTGTGAAATAAAAGGGTAGAATTTCACATCAGACAAATCAGAGCATATTGATTCTGATACAGCCAATTAGAGGTCATCAGAATCTGCTGATGGCACACACCTGATACCAAATATACACTTTCACAGATCTCTGAATTTAACCCTTTCCCAAACAAGACCTGTTTTTGACGTCCCTAAATAGAAAAGGCTTGGAAAAACATTGAGGCAAAAGAAGAAACTGCTGATAAACAGCAGTTTCTCCTTTTGTCTCAATATTTTCTATGCCATATTTTACGCAAATCATGTCTTTATTATCATCAAATTTGTCGTCTGCAGCAGCTTTCAAATTGGATCATCCTAAGATTTTGTCGTTTGGGAAAGGGTTAAGCCTTTCCCCAAGCGGCAAAACCTGTCTGAATTCAATAGCAGCTGCAGAAGACACAATTAATTTGGATAAAGTTAGGATAAACATACAATAAAATCAAAGTACTGAAAGTACTGTTAGAGAGCGTATTTGACACAACATAAATTTCAAACTGTGACAATATTGCATGCTTACATAATTGGGAGCATTCTGTGTGATCGTCATGCAAAACCATCATCGAATATAAGTGGAATTGTGTCAGGCCCGTAGGAAGCAATTTCATATTGTTGAAGCCCATGTGTCTGAATTATTGCGGGGGGGGGGGGGGGGGGGGGGGGGGGGGGCTAAATTGGATTTTCCCTAAATTTTCATTGTAAAATAAGGAGAGTTCAGCACTTTTGGCTATGCATTCAACCATGAATGGAAGAATGTATTAACTATTGACAACATAATTGAAGCCTCTTTTTCTGTGATGCAGCATAGTGTCACCATACAACAAAAAAATTCCGAACAACAATTTTTGAAGTGGTCCACTTCAAAAGCTGATGCAAATGACAAAATATTTTTAAAGTTTAGAATTGTGCATAATATTGTTCAGAAAATATTGAGGCAAAAGGAGAAAGTGCCTCAATGTTTTCAAAACTTTCTCTTGGAGACACGTTTGATTGGGAAAGGGAAATTCAAATCAACCCATTCATAAATGTATGAGAAGTTGAGTTGATAAGGAAATTTGCTCTAATGACCCTTTTATCCACGGCATAACATACTACGGCTTTACTACCTTATGGCTTTACTACACATTACCCAGATAGACACTCACTATGCACTAGAATCTGTCTGTGGAATGTGATTCTATTTTTAGACTGTTTGCATTGTCCAAAATTTAGGTTACATGACTTGACTGAATGACCTGCATGACGCAATTGTAAATGACAAATTACTACACTGATCTTTTTTCTATTTTATTAAGACTTGTTTACTTGAATTTTTTGCATAAATCATACAAGTCATATATTTTTATATAATGACATGTATGGTTGTAGACTATTCCAATTGTTGTTTAGATCTATTTTGTCTTCATTGGAAGGAACTATTTCTGTTGTTCGGTTTGCAAAATATTGGCTTGTGGCCTCTGGCTGCTAATAGAGAGACTACGCTCTCTAACAAAGAAAATATTGACACAAAAAAGGAGAAATGTAGATTTTCATTGATTTCACAAGCATAAATATTTCTTCTAAAGATATCAAGTGTTTTCTTTCTCAACAATCTTTTATAAAGCTATAATTGTTGGAGACAATCACTTCTAGCATGATCATCAATATAGTATAATGGAAGGGGCCTAGATTTTACTCAGAAAGGCAGGCATCCAGTCTATTACATCTGGTCACTATATTTCCCTAAAAGCAATAATTAGTCGCCCAGTGTGAAATCGTAACCAACTTTAGACTTGTTTAGCCGAGATTTACTGTTCCCTACCATATACGACGAAACTATTGATTTATGATCACTAAATCAGGGTCTCGGGAAAGCTTACAGGAAATCTATAGGTCTTATGACGATTTTTTTTGCTCCTAATTACATTTATCATTTGGCGGAAAAATCGGTAAGCGAGCCTGCGCTAATATAAGACCAAATCAATGTCACTTTCTAAATTAATATTTGAGAAAACATTGATGGAGACATTATGAATTATTTCCACTTCAAATGAAATCTTACCAATACAACCATTATCACATGTATACTGATGCTTTTGTGGTCTTATGAAAAAAAAGGCTTTGGAAAGCCATTTCTTCATTTCCCACAAAGTTTTCTACCAAGAAAAACCAAACAAAATTCATTCACATGGACTTGCAGCATGTTTCAAATTGGACCACCTCGAAACTTTGTTGTCTACCCCTGGGAAATTTTCATTTTAGTTCAAAAACTGTTCTACAATGTTCTAGGTCATTAAATGGCAGTTCTAGAACTGTTCTAGAACTGAGATTTAATGATCTCGAACATTCTAGAACAGTTCTAGAACTAGAAATGCATTCTTGAACTTTTTTCGCAAGTCTTAGTAATGGGTTAAATACCACCCATTCTTGAAATGTTTTAATAAATTCAGTATTTGTTGGTAAACAAGTGACTACAATTTGTTGACCTGTAGCACTTGACCAAACGCCGACTGCCAATCAAAAACATCGAATAGCCAATGGACGATCAGAAAAATGCCATGTCCCAATTGTTCTTCGTTGCACGTGTTATTGTATCGATTTATCGACTGATTATCTAAACAATCGACATCCCAATGGCAAACGTTATGTTTTGATAAACCGTCGGTGTTGTTATAAAATCTTGTAACTACGGCTTAAATGAAGCCGTAGTTGCAAGATTTTATAGCAACACCTACGAAATACTATTTTGTTTGTCCGAATTTACGTCACGATTAACTGGATAAAATCGTTCCCTATTAACAATCACATCCCCTTTGTTTGTCTTAAATTCTATGTTGGACGGAGCGATCTGTCTATTGGCATTTGGTCAATTTCTGCTCTTGTCACATGCCTTGTCACACAGCAAAGGGTCACCAAATTTAGATTTATGGGAAGCAAACAGGATAGGTCTCTAGTCACGAACATTATTGCCGAGCGAAGTAAATCACTCCGATTTCCACTAATCCCTGTCAGATTGCTTTGTAGGCACTTTGTCAAGGAGAAAGTCCGTGCCAATGTCGAAAAGAGACTAATAG